>VSDK01027028.1:96429-132401 GCA_009767595.1 Symbiodinium kawagutii | reverse complement strand
TGCTGCTGCTGCTGCTGATGATAATAATGATGAACAAGGATGACTATGAGGATGACAAGGGCGAAGATGGGGCAACGATGAAGATGATGACGATGATGACAATGATCAGGATACGAATGATACAGTAGTGATGATGACAATGATGAAAATAATGACGACTATTCTTCTGCTAGCTGCTAGCTAATTACTATTGAATTGTTATGATGATGGAGATGAAGCAAACACTGGTCAGGGTCAGAACACACACACACACACACACACACACACACACACGCACCACTTTCCAAGAGGGACATAAGAAAAGGGTGGGGCTCTGCCCCCACCACAAATCTCTGGAGAGTTCTACAAACATTGATTATCTTGTTATATATATATATGTGTATATACTTACATATACATTTATATAAATAAACATGTTTTTTTCTTATCTTATCACTGCTTCATAACAGAGACTCAGCATGACACAGCACAGCTACGAGTGGTGGACAAGCTGTGGCCCTGGCGATCCAACAGATCAAAGACAGGCACAAGCAGTCGAGGGTTGTCGCTTTCCTTAGCGTCTCACACATTGCGAAAGGAAAGAGATGGAAAGAGAATACTTTGCTAAGGAAAGAGAATCTTGTTTGGCAAAATGTTGGTAAGATGAAGATGAAAGGTAGGAAGCAGACCTATCAATTGTTCCTCTTCCTTCCTTTCTCCCGTTCCGACTTACTTTCCTTAGAGTGCCTATAGTCTCTCTATCGCCTCTCTTCTAGGCCATCCATTTCTTGATTCCGAACTTGATGAGTTTCCTGCTTTTCCCCCAGTAAGCATTGCACACCAAGGGACCTTGTACAACCGAATCACTGCTTCCCCAAAGCCCGACTGCAAAGGTTCTTTTCCTCTGCTGGTCCTTTGTATCAAGTTCAGAGAGTAGAATCAATGTGCACTTGCATCAACTTATCGATCAGCAAAGTTCTCAACACAAAGCATTCTTTCCAATTCCGACCCCTGAACTGAAGACACTGCATTAAGATGTTGAGGACTTTCAGGACCAATGGCTCAGTTTGGCGCGATGCCTCGAGAAGGTGAAAAGAAAATGCATGGAAGTGAAAAGAAAAAGTGCAAATGAAACGACAACAATACCTCTAACGGCTGATTGGAACGACACAAGCTTAAGGGCAGAAGAGCATCTGCCAGAGAGTCACAAGATGTCACAAGAGCAAAAGAAAGGACAGGAAAAGAGAGAGAGAGAGAGTGGGAAAGCTTGCATCTAAAATCTAAACCTTGAACTCAACACATCGCTATGTCTCCATGCGCTATCCACGCCTTTTGCACCAGCACCAACAGTTCCTGCCATGACATGAAACTTGATGCTGAGTTTGGTAAGACTTTAAGAATTGTGTTTCTCGTCAGAAAAAATGAAAACCTTATAACTTGGTGCTGTTGCCAATGCCATGCAAAGTTTTTGAGAAAATGCAAACAGGGTCCCATGCGCTTGGTCAGATTTTCCAAGGCTGTGAATGGAAAGCTGCGTGAACCAAAGACCATGGCAGAACAAAGTGGTCATGGAAGGCTCCTTGGACCCAAATCTTCGGTATCTTTTTTCATGGAGAGATTAGTAGAGAGGTAGAGAATGGTAGAGGTTGAATTAGATTATTGAAACTGATAAGAGGAAAATCATGGAAAGCCTCTGAAGCAAAACCTTCAGGATCAGCAGTACGGCCATACAAATCTGCAAGATCAAACTTTACGCTTCCAGGAATGTGGGTTACAGGTGATCATATCTGTTTTCGCAATATATCATGGAAGATCCGGAAAAAGCAATTAGCATCATTGTGAGGAGAGAATATGGGAGATTCTAGCCGGATGAGCAGGAGCGCATTGTACTATTTTGATGCTCGGTCGGACACGGTCATTTGTCATATTCCGCCTCTTTTGCAAGGGAAAGGACATGAAAAGTCCAGTGTCTGTGAGAAACAAAGCAAAGAGGTGTCCACAACTACACTAAAATGCAGTGCGCAAGCTTGCACTCGTGCTAAATACAACAACATCCATTGGAACTGATGCCATTTCGCATGGTTCTCTCTTGATGGATTGACATACAATGCGTAAAGACAATCACAACCACTGGTCCAAACCATGTCCAAAAATGTGCAAGAAGTAATTAACTTGGATCATGGAATGAGGACTTTTTCTAACCAGAAACCTCAGAAAACCCAGCTCAGAAAACCCAGAGAAGGTCACGGTGATTTTGGAACTTTCGTATACTATGTATGTGGCTGCAGCTAGAACATATTGTGGTTACAACTAACAACAAACTTGGATAGCCACTGCCGGCACGCCTGCTCTGTCACAGGAATATACTTGATCGCCTGCTGACCAATACACACACACACACACACACAAGAACGGTTGAGCAACTTTCTCACTGATAGACTTATGGGTTTCTCTGAACCACTGACATGCCTTGCAAAGCCTTGCAAACCATACAAAGCAAACTCTGAGACAAACAAATCCCAAGAAATCTATAGAGAATATAAAGACAACAACTTGGATGGGCTTTGGCCCAATGATGAACAGAGTCTCCTGCGCAAACCCTATAATACTAGTTTTGTCCGGCAAGTTTCCAATTCCACCAAGTTGAAGAACAAGTTTTGACAGATCTCCAACATGCGAAGAAGTGAAGGGCAAAAAGTAATTTCAATTCAAAATCGTGAGAATCATGAGCCAGAATGCAGCCACACGCCTCCTCAATAGAATTGATGAGGTGTTCTTTCATCTCTGCATCGCATTGCTTGAATGTTTCGACGAGGCCATGCAGCAAGATAGGCCTGAACAAGATCAGCATGTAGAGTCACAGTGTGTCACACCCACCAAACTTTTGGTTCAACCTGGTACCTTCATGAAGCGAAACTTCAAACTTTTTCCTGGGTTGCTACCATCGCCAACTACGATGTTTTTCAGTGCACCCTGTTGGGACATCGCACGTCGCCTTGCAGCACCGGAGCACACAAAACGAGACAAACAAAACGACGCCTCCAAGCCTCCCCCAACCCACAGCTGGACCGGGCCCACCATGGCCCACCATGGCCCACCATGGCCCTCGCTTTTTCTGTTCCTTCGGGCTTACATGGTGGGTTGGGGGATGCACATAGGTTGCACATATTTACACACTACACACATCCTGTATCTCTCATCATTCCCATCCAGCAGCTCCCACGCACATCGCCACATCGCTGCATCCCAACAAATACCTCCATAAACCCAAAGAGACTGACACATGCTACGGTAACACATCACAACAACTTCACTTTACAGGACCTTGCACCAGCCTACGCTAGCACCTGCCTGTTCTGAATGGAGTTCGGGGTCCCAGAAAGTGATCATCCAATTGCCGTGATGCAGGGACGCTCCCAGTCAGTCACAAGGGTTGCAACATGTTACAACTGTCCTCACTGTCATCCTCCTACATCTTCTTTATCCGCTTCCCAGTAACTTCCCGTAGCTTGACCGATTGTTCTCACAATGCACAGAGCAGTAGAATCCTTCACAACTACATGGCAGCAGATCTTCACTAGACCTGCTGATTCACGTCCCGACCTTTTGATGCAAAGTGCCAAGTATAGCCAGACTCTGTCTTTAGCAGAGCAAATTGCACCTGTGCGCAAGTCGACTGCCACTCACAAGCTTTTAAATCAAGCCGCGCAATGCACAAAGCGTCACACTGTGCCTTTGAAAAGGTCGGCACCTCAGCCCAAACTGTGCAGACTATGCTGAGAGCGACGTATATACATACAATATCTTGTGAAGGCCTCCGCAACACCCTGGCACTTGCCACTTCTTGAAGTGAAGCCTTCGATATCAAATACAATCAAATACATAAAAGCATCTCTATAAATATATATATATATATATTTAGTATATATAATATATAATATGTATAGAATATGTAAAATATAGTATATATTATATATATATATAATAAACATAATCTATATAATATATAAAATATATATAATCTATATAATATATAAAATGTATATAGTATAATATTATATATATATATGTAGATACAGTATATTTCAGTTGTTCACATATTCTACATCTGAATTTAGGTCTGCAGCCGCACGATGTTTTAAGCTTCAGAGTGCAGTGAACTGCTCGGCAGCTGATCAACTGCTTCGACTTCGGCTGTTTCGACTGTTTCGACTGGTTCGACTGGTTCGACTGGTTCGACTGGTTCGACTGGTTAAACTGGTTAAACTGGTTCGGCTGGTCTGACCGCAAAGTGTCACAGTAGAAGTGATCCTGTGCAAGTACGGTCTCAGCCCCAAATCATCCGTGCCAACCAAACCTACCCACTGCTTTAGAATACTCCAGGGATCTCCTGGGCCACCACAATGAAACCTCACATCCAGACAGAACATTTGTGAATACCCTTGCCACCATCACCATCACCACCCTTGCACAACCAGTACTTGTACCAGCACATCATCATCATCATCATCATCATCATCATCATCATCATCATCATCATCATCATCAGCAGCAGCAGCAGCAGCAGCAGCAGCATCACCAGCTGAGCAGCAGCAGCAGCAACAGGGTGAAGTGGCATCGTGTTTGGAAGGCAAGTGGCCGCGGCTGAAATTGCAATCAAGGCGGTGCCATTACTTTTGGCAAGTCCATGCTTGGATGGTGATCCAACACCATTGGTATCCCAACATTGGACGAGTAGACCTCAAATTTGATTTTTGTGCGAAAGAAACACGTTTTAGGTGAAGGGAACATCGTCATTCAAATAGAGAACACCATGTCAGCAGAGATTGGCTGGCTGAGCTATTGCTCTGCGTAGATCAGCACTGGCTCAAAGGGTCGATCGCTTAGTTGAAGGGACCCATCTTCCACGAGGTAGACAAACAAAAATCAAAACAACAACTCAAAATTCGCGCCACTTGAAACCTGGTAGAGTCCGGGTGCTGTCCTGGTGATCCCGCCTTTTTGAGATCTCACCCCTTGCCTGTTGGCTGGGGAAAAATGTCATTGAAATCTTGCATTGCTCAAGCTCGAGCAGTTCCAAAGTGCTGGCAACTTCGAAATCATCATGACCATATATGATTATCATGTTTGGGAGGTCAATAATTCCATGCCACATGCTAGCAGCTGCTAGCATACATTTAGGCAATGTCTTGTTGCAGCGAGCGGAGCAACAAACGTCTGCGCTTGTTGCCTTTTGCATGTCGAAATTGAAACCATCAACCCTTGAAGCGAGGTGCGCTGACAAGGGGCTCGCGGGTGCCTGGTGTCTTAGCACGGTACAAGTGGTACATAGTGGTACCTTTTCACTCCTTTGTATATGCGACTGGAAGCGGGTCTTGGAGGCATTCCTACGCCGAAAGTAGAGCTTGTGCAAAGGTTTTCAAAGCCGAGACGTCGTGGTAAGGTTTTGGAATCGAAACAGCACTTTTTCGCAGAAGTGGTGCGAATGTCTAGTCTGGTCTTGGGGAAAAGCAACGGCTGGCCTTGAGGCAGACCTGATAGCCAACCATTTCGGCCAACAGGGTTAGCAAAGAGGACACAAGAAACAGCGACAAAGAAACAGAGAAGATCCTTAAGCAACGTTTACTTTGCGACATGAGATTTGTGGTGTCAATAGCATTGCTGTTGACGGTGTCTTGTGCGCATAGAGGCGTCAAGGGATTAAAGTTGATTGCCCTTGAAGGCCACGGGTCAAATGAGCTGAAAGAAAAATAGGTCGAGATCCAAAAGTTGGGCCTTGGGGTTGGTTTGGATTGAGAATTTGTCAAACAAGTCTTGCTCGTTGGCATGCACTCGAAGTTGGCAACTGCGTCTAGCCATGTGAGTAGCCTAAGTTGTCAGATTCAGCAGGGACACCGCTGCATGCATTTTTATCTGTCTAAACGTGTGTATGTGAAGTGTATGTGACATGTGCCGCTCTCTCTCTCTCTCTCCCTGCATGTATGAATGTGCGGATGTCTGATGCACAGTACGTATTATATGTCTCTATGTGTCTATGTCTGTGTGCATGAATGTATCGAATGCTGTACGTCTACATTTATGTATGATTAGGTAAGGTATACATTCAGTATTTACGTCTGGATGTATATTACAAACTGTGACATGCAATGTGAGCAAATGCAATACGAAAACATGCTAAAATCAAGAGTGGGTTCCTTCAAATGGACAGGTTCCATGGTGCAGGGAGCTCTATGGCCCACCATAACGTTTACATTGGTGGGCCATTGGGGTCAACGATGCAAGTAGTTGCAAATCAAATCACTGCACTGACTGCATCAAGTCAAAGATGCTTTCTGATCAAATTGATTTTGATCCTTCAAACGGGCCACCACAGATTGCACTAGTTGGAATCCAAGCGCGTGGGGTGATGGCGGCATGTCCCTTCACAATATCAGAGTTTGAAAGGAAACATTGAAGGGTGAGAGAAAAAGCATGTGTATCAGTGCATCCATGCGTTTACAGGAAGCAACAAATTCGGCGAACAGTCTGAGATGCCTCGTCAAGGAACACTGAGAATCAAAGACGAGCGCCCTCCACTAAGAATTAGTCTGAGGTGAATATGATTATGGATTGATACAGTAGGATCTCGATGTGGAGCATATCCCCTGCATCGATAAACCGTTTTGCAAAGCTAAACAAGGCACATGTTCCAAGATACATACATCACTTATACTTATACATCAAAAGGATTGAGTGCATGTTTGCAAAATGTCAGCCACCCCTCTCAACATGGAAACCAAACATATTGGAGTCTTGCGTGGCACTGCAGCTTGCGCGCTCAAAAGCACCAAGTTGATCCAAGCTGCAAAGGGAGGAACGAACTACAAAAAATGAAGCACATCTTCAATTCGAATTTCATTTCTTTAATTTCTTCAAAAAATTCAAACATCGTCACCTTTTACCTGTCATACTTCCCATTCTGTTCTCATTTCTTGTTCTACTGTGCACCTGAGCTTCCAGCGTAACTGCTCAAGCCTCTGCGGGATGCCGATGGCATGCCGAAAGTGAGCATCAGGTGCTGCAACGGATCCTCAGTTGTTGCACTCATCGTTTCTCTGTTTCTATCTCTCATCATTCTCTTTCCATTCTCTTTCAATTCTCTTTCCGTTCTCTTTCCACTCTCCTTCTACTCCCTTGCCATTCTCTTTCCATTCTCTTTCCATTCTCTTTCCATTCGCTGCCCATTCTCTTTCCATTCTCTTTCCATTCTCTTGCCATTCTCTGTCCATTCTCTTTCCATTCTCTTTCCGTTCTCTGCCCATTCTCTTTCAATTCTCTTTCCATTCTCTTCCCATTCTCTTTCCATTCTCTTGCCATTCTCTTTGCATTCTCTTTCCATTCTTTTTTTCCATTCTCTTTCCATTCTCTTGCCACCTGCCATTCTCTTTCTATTCATTTTTCCATTCTTTGTCCATTCTTTGTCCATTCTCTTTCCATTCTCTTTCCATTCTCTTTCCATTCTCTTTCCATTCTCTTGCTATTCTCTTGCCATTCTCTTTCCACTCTCTTTCCTACCTCTTTCCATTCTCTTTCCATTCTCTTGCCATTCTCTTTCCATTCTCTGTCCATTCTTTTTTCCATTCTCTGCCCATTCTCTTTCCATTCTCTTTCCATTCTCTTGCCACTTGCCATTCTCTTTCCATTCTCTTGCCATTCTCTTTCCATTCTCTTGCCATTCTCTTTCCATTCTCTGTCCGTTCATTTGTTCCATTCTCTTTCCATTCTCTTTCCATTCTCTTTCCATTTTCTTGCCATTCTCTTGCCATTCTCTTTCCATTCTCTTTCCATTCTCTTGCCATTCTCTTTCCACTCTCTTTCCATTCTCTTTCCATTCTCTTTCCATTCGCTTTCCATTCTCTTTCCATTCTCTTTCCATTCTCTTTCCAGTCTCTTTCCAGTCTCTTTCCATTCTCTTGCCATTCTCTTGCCATTCTCTTTCCATTCTCTTTCCATTCTCTTGCCATTCTCTTGCCATTCTCTTTCCATTCTCTTTCCATTCTCTTTCCATTCTCTTGCCATTCTCTTTCTATTCTCTTTCCATTCTGTTTCCATTCTCTTTTCATTCTCTTTCCTTTCTCTTTCCATTCTGTTTCCATTCTCTTTTCATTCTCTTTCCATTCTCTTTCCATTCTCTTTCCATTCTCTTTCCATTCTCTTTCCTTTCTCTTGCCATTCTCTTTCCATTCTCTTTCCTTTCTCTTGCCATTCTCTTTCCATTCGCTTTCCATTCTCTTTCCATTCTCTTTCCATTCGCCATTCTCTTTCCATTCTCTTTCCATTCTCTTGCCATTCTCTTTCCATTCTCTGTCCATTCATTTGTTCCATTCTCTTTCCATTCTCTTGCCATTCTCTTTCCACTCTCTTTCCATTCTCTTTCCAGTCTCTTTCCATTCGCTTTCCATTCTCTTTCCATTCTCTTGCCACTTGCCATTTCCTTTCCATTCTCTTGCCATTCTCTTTCCATTCTCCATCCATTCTCTTGCCATTCTCTTTCCATTCTCCATCCATTCTTTTTTCCATTCTCTGCCCATTCTCTTTCTATTCTCTTTCCATTCTCTTTCCATTCTCTTTCCATTCTCTTTCCATTCTCTTTCCTTTCTCTTGCCATTCTCTTTCCATTCGCTTTCCATTCTCTTTCCATTCTCTTTCCATTCTCTTTCCATTCTCTTTCCATTCTCTTTCCATTTTCTTGCCATTCTCTTGCCATTCTCTTTCCATTCTCTTTCCATTCTCTTGCCATTCTCTTTCCATTCTCTGTCCATTCATTTGTTCCATTCTCTTTCCATTCTCTTTCCATTCTCTTTCCATTTTCTTGCCATTCTCTTGCCATTCTCTTTCCATTCTCTTTCCATTCTCTTGCCATTCTCTTTCCATTCTCTGTCCATTCTTTTTTCCATTCTCTGCCCATTCTCTTTCCATTCTCTTTCCATTCTCTTGCCACTTGCCATTCTCTTTCAATTCTCTTGCCATTCTCTTGCCATTTTCTTGCCATTCTCTTTCTATTCTTTGTTCCATTCTCTTTCCATTCTCTTTCCATTCTCTTTCCATTCTCTTTCCATTCGCTGCCCATTCTCTTTCCGTTCTCTGCCCATTCTCTTTCAATTCTCTTTCCATTCTCTTTCCATTCCCATAATTTCTTTCTCATATTCTTCTTTTGCTTTGTCAGGACTGTAAGGATGGACTAATTACTGCGATTGAATGGAAGTGAAAACAAGCCTCTTCTAGAGGAAAGAAACTTTTCGCAGCAGATCACAGAAATGATGACAATCCTATTCGACATCTGGAGGAACAGGATATACAGGAGCAACTGAGTGCGGTACGGAGCATAAGCGTTGCCATGTCTTCTACGCAGCGACCACGAAGCCTCAGAGAGGTCGGGGTCTCTTTGGTGCAGCTACCAACCTCATGGAAAATCTAGCTGTCCCATCCCACTAAAAGAAATCTGTGGAAAAAATACATATATATATTTTTTTTTTTTTTTCATATGCGTTCATTTGCTACCGTGACGGCCTCCGTTTTTGCATACACAACATCCGCTTGTGCGTGAACGGTCCCAAGCAGAACTCGCAGGAGAAAGGTGGCGTGGCAAAACTTCTTCTGAGATACAGTACACTGTTTTTCTTCTTCAGTCGGATTTCCTATTGGAAGAAACCAATAGATTTCCTGCACTTCTTCGTGTCGGCACCTGCTCAAAGGAAGAAAGTCGGGATCAGAGAGCTCCCATCCAGTTCCATTGCTGTCCTCGCCGCACCACTGAATGAAAGTTGTCTAAAATGGCTTGAAATGGTTCAATGTGAAATTAGAAACAGGAAAGATATACGTGAAATATCATGAAATATCATGAAATCCGTTAAAGTGAAGAATATACTGTACAATTTTCCTACGGATCGTAGTTTGAAAACCTGGAACCCTTGGAATTCAACATTCGATAACAAATTCCCAGGGGACACTGCAGCCTGGACACCCTGGAACCGCAAGGTACGACAGTGTCAAACATTGTGAAAGGGGATGAAAGGGGTGCATCCGTTCAAACTTTGAAAGGGTGCCCTGAAATGCTAAACTCACCGTAGAATTCCACATGAAAGGCTTCACTGTCGCTGTCTACAACGTGAAGCTCTGTCATGGTCTGAGCCCTGGCAAGTCGAAATCACCGTTCTCGGACAATGCAATTCTGAAACTCGCAAGGGTTCGCAAGTTAAAAGGAATGAGGGTTTCTGGAACCTGGGAGCGCCCGAGATCCTGAAAAAGATTTCCCGCAACTGCTAGCACCCTGCAAGCTCGGAAGCCTGAGAACGCAAGGACCTTGCAAACAAACAAAGGCTTGAAACATTGGAGGAAGCCAAACTGATCCAAATTCAAGCCCTGGCATGAAGGCTCCATCACTGGAATGCCTAGATTTGTCGGGCTGCAGTTAACAAATGGAACCAACATTGGAAACCTGTTGGAAACTTGGAAGTTGCCGTTCGAAGTTCCCATTGGAAGTTCGAACTGGAAACAGATTCTTGCAACCTGCTGGAACCATGGCGACAAGCATCGCCCAGGAGCACCCAAACACCTTTTTGGATCCCATAGCTATGCAGGGGAACTAAATGTAAAAGAAGATAAAGGAAAAAGGAAAACTATAGGTTTTCTGTATAAGAAAAACAAAACAAACTATGCAATAGCTAACTGACGCTGTTCCATTTGAAGAAAGTAAGGGCTCAAAAAAGAAAGAAGGACTGGAAAAGTCGGCTGAAGCCACCGACACCGAAACGCATGATGAATCTCTTGAGCAAAAGGAGCATGACGTTGTGACTTTATGAAAATCGCATCTGCGTCCTCGTCAAGAAGACTTCGGGCTTCCACATCAGACAAATGCGGAAGCTGCCAACCTGAGATGCAATCCCTCAACAAAGAACTGAACTGAAGACAAGTTAGTTCAAGTTCAAGAAACTGAGCAAAAGAAAATCTAAAGGTCCCCAGGAGTCCCTGAGTCATTAGGACATATTCGGACACTTCAGAAATGCCAAAGCAAATCAGGTCCAAATGACAATCCACCATGGTGTAAGAATATTGGACAGGAAATATATGAACATGCAACGTCATCATAAGTCTTCGCATAGTGCAATCCAAAACTTAATCTTGCTGTGACGAAACGATCAGTGACATCATGTTATGAATCATTCATCTAACTCATTGGAATTCTAGACCTGTTCAGCTCCTCCACTTGGTTGGGCAAGAAACGCATCGGACTTCTAGGGCCAGAATAGATCTTGTTGATGATCAATCGAATGGTGTCGAAGCGCACTCCATCCTGCGAAACGCTGCGTTGCAAAACAAAAAACGTCGAAGCATTAAACACATCTTGAACTCTTAAAGTTTATGAATTTTGCATGTCCAAAGACACCCGTGGCAGCCTTCAAGAAGGCGACAAGGAAGCACATGGAACTCCAAATAGAAAGGAAAGTTGAGGGGCAAAAAAGGAAGCACATGATTTGCAAAGAGAAAGGTAGACTCCAAATCTATGCCTTCCTTTCCAGTTGAGAGAAGCCAAAACTATCAGCATTGCAAATGACACAATCACATACCTTCCAGAAACAAAACTCGTATGTACAGTGTGTATAGAAATGAATGAATATATATATATATATAAATAGGAACATATGTATATATGTATGTGTATATATACATACATATACATGTATGTGTATAAATTCATACAAATATATCTATATATAAATACATACATATAAATGCACGTGTATATATATATATATATTGATATTGATATTTATATATTTGTATATACGTATATATACATATCTACATGTATATATACATATATGTATATATAGATACATATATATACATATCTTGCACTGAAATTCGCAAAGTATGTCTCCTCTCCGGCCGAAAAGGCAAGCTTGAACAAAAGACTCAAGCCCCTCCAGCGGCAAGCTGGTTTGCCTTCCATTTTGGTAGGCACACGCAGAATTCGAACAGCTTTACTTCATGTTCATAGTTTCACACATTGTCTATGGTTGTCTTCATTCTAAGTTTGTCTTGATTGCAGTTCATTCCAATTCTAAGTTTGATCTCCATTCTGCCCTGGCCTTCTATCAGGGCAAGAATTGTGAGGAGTGCCATTTTCCGTGCCTCAGTGCTGATGATTCTGAATGATTTTCACACAAACGTGTTGTACGAGTACTTTCATGAACTTTAACGTAGATTGACTAGCGTTGACTTCTATGCTCTGTAGAGTAGTTTGATAAATCTGTTGTACGTTTGGCCTCTGAGATGCCAGCCCCTGGCAATTGGCATTGCGCTTCCAGTGCTCGAAATGCAGAGGCAGGAATGGCAGGAAGTTCACCCAAAAAGCTGCGAAGTTCTCGCCTCTGCAAACGCATCGCAGCATGTTCTTCCTTTTGTTTTTTTTTCTGTTCACTTTTCAAAATTTGGAGATGGCATCAGGAGGGCATCGAGAGGGGGCTCAAACACAGAAATTCCAGGGAAGGTTTTCTGAGGTCATGCCTTGGCACATCGCGCTTCTCAAACTCTGCAAGACACATGTCAAACAGCTCCTGAATCTGCCAACTTGTCTCATCTTGTCTCAGTGTCGTCACTCAAAATTGATGCAACTTGAAGGTGTAAAGCCAAGAACTACAGATCCTATAGTGGTCGCGACAGCAAAGTCAACGCCATGCACTGAGTTTCTTGTCAGGACTTGAAGGTTGAACTCAAAGAAGTCATACAGTAAGATGTAAGTCATTGCACCTAAAACATCATCTAACACGGTCCCTATGGCTCCCTTACATCATGACTTACATCAGCTTGCCAGACGGAATTGTAGTCTGCACGTGGTCATCGTGTTTGTACTTTTGTACTATTCGCAGTGTCCACACTCAGCAAATTCGATCCAGATCCGAAAATGGCAACGTCACAACCCACCCTTCATGGCTCCGCGTAAGTAAAGTTTGAAGCTGCCAATCGTCTTGAAGAAGTGGCCTTGCCATACCCATGCCAGGATGTGCCAAGATGTGCCAGGTCTCTTAACAATCCTTTGAAGGAAAGTTAGGAGAGTTCAGAGGGTTCCTTTTCCTTTTGGGATTTCCTTTGAGGAAAGTTTAGAGACGCTGAAAGTGGGACTCTGTTCCTCCAGCATCTCACGAAGTGGGACAGCTCCAGGGGACTCCTGAACACAATCATTGCCACTCAGCAACAAAAAACACGAAAGAAGAATAAACTGAATACAACTTACAAAGTAAGAATAAACAAAAGAAGAATAAACAAAAGAAGAAAAGAAAAACAGAAGAGACAACTTACAACTGAATACAGCGAGAACAAATACAAAACACAACTTTGAATACAACTGAAACAGCTTCCGAAACAGCTTCCAGCTTACTGATGGTTGCACTGCTTCGCCTGCCAGCGTGCTACATCGGTCGAAAACTTTGCGTAGAATAGCTCCACCAGCTGATCCATGGCAGTTCCCTGTCGCATCGAAGCATCACGCGGGGAGCAAAGCGACAAGCGACGATCTTCAGTCCTGCCTTGTTGCCAGCCTGCAATGCAGCCTACAAGAGGCAGATCTGCAAAACACAAATAAACAAACAAATGTACTTACCCAAAACGAACAAAGTTTTAGTGTTTTACCAAATCAGAAGCACAAATAGATGATATAAACATGCATAAAAATGCAGATACTTGTACACATACACGTACATATACATAACAATATATTATAAGTAAGCAGGAAGCATGTACGGCAGGACCAGCAAAAAGATGTGCCGTTCTCGCAAATTGCTCCGTGAGACCGATCCTTTCCCAAAGAAATTGTGTACAGTACATGATGCCTCTCATGTTGTTCCATGGATGTGCCGTCGATGCGTTCCTCCTTACCTGGAGTCCCGTCTCTGCACCTTTCACTTTCCACAGTGTCCAGTCTACGTTTGGATCACCATGAAAACATATGAAAACAGTATCATTTGTCAATTTGATTGGTCTACTCGGCGCAAGTCATCGTTACATCCAAAAGGCACCTCACTTTGATACAAGGCAGTTTTGACGTCTGCGCGACCAAATCGAAACCAAAACCTCAAAGAACCCACCAGTCCAAAAAAATAAAGAAGTATCTCAGGATTTGAGGATGCACAAGCATGGCCTGAGAAACCTTGACTCTCGTGGCGTGCCGGTAGAAAATAAATGTGAAGGATCGTCTCTATGCTTGTGCATCAGTTCCACTCCAGTGTCTTGTGGCAGGGTGTAGTACTGGCGCGTTTGTTGGGTTGGCTACAAATGATATTTGTCCTGTGTAGCAAGCTGTTGTGTGTAGGATGCGCAGCTTAGTGCAGGATATCATGGCATAGTCTAGGATCATACACCGCAGCGTAGCGATTCGGTGGACTGGAGTTGAATAATTTAATGTCGTGTCGTGTCGTGTGGTATCCTAGTCCTGTCATAGTGCTGGTGTATAGAGCGTTTAGCATGCGTGGTGTTAGTATGAATCTTAGAATTTCAGTACTTGTAGTGAATAATCATGCTGATGTCAGCAAAAGTACAGTACTATTGTAGCAACGTTTGTATGGTGATATGAGTATACACTATGAACATAGAGTATCAACAAGGCATAGTATGGCACCGTCCAACACCTGGTGCAGTGCGAGGTGGCTGACAATTCTATGATAAAGCTGTGTGGTCGATATCATGCTGACATTTCTTGACAGAAGAGGAAAGCAAATTAATCATCAAATTGCAATGGTCATCGCCAAAGTCTAGATGTCTTATGATGTTTTGACTGCAATTACAAAAATGGTCACTACATCAGGTGGAGTATGATGGCGTCGCATCCCAACATGACCTGGAAGGAGTCAAAGGTACGCAAGACGTAAGCTTGGCACCTAAGGCAAACACAAAGCATGATCAAGCGCTGAAAAAAACACTACGGGACGTAAACGATTTCCGGAGCTAAAACTTATAAGTCATGAAGTTTCTGGATCTCTCAACTTGAAGCGAACAAATCACTGAGCGGTGGGCATGGACCGCTGCAAATCAGGATGCGCTGCAGTCCTGCACATGCAAAAACAGTACAGTAGAGGCTACACACATCTTCACATATCGTGTTCACATATGTTCAGAACATGCCAAAGCATCCCGTCTCATGGGACGAAACATCTGTCATGTAAGAAGTGACATGTTGTTCTCAAAGTCTTGGCATCTCAAAAACACATACTGCAGGTATTGTTTTTGTTGTTAATGTATAGTTCTGATGAAAAAGCATTCTGATCGTGATAGGTTGAAACAGTCCCATCTCCTGAATCCAGCAGCCAAATGGAGGGAAACCTGCAGCTTCAAGAAGGAAGCATCAGAAACCATAGCAAGGACAGAACTTCCATGACCATTTGACATCGCCTGTCGACTCATCTGCTCATAGGAGGACAGCTGGGAAGGTAAAAGGCTTTGCTTCATTAGCGAGGAATCCATTCCTCGAAACGCAAAGCACAACGATCCAAGGGATTCCAAGAGTGTTTTTTGAAAGATATTCAAATATTTAATTAAGGGTTCTTGAAGTGCTTCACCAACTCTATGGAGACAACGCCTGTAGTAGGCCGATAGTAAGTCTCGAGACATCTCGAGACTTTTTTTCTACAGGTCAAATGGATACTCACCTGGAACACTAGCCAAAGCACCAAAGCCCGAAATCTGTACCTCTAAAGTGATATCTACATCCATGCCCTTCGTGGAACAGTGGAGACATGGAGACTTGGGACTTTGCTTTTTGTGTCTTTGAGGCGATCTTTCACCGCTATCAGTACCACCACAGGAATTGGTGTGAAGCACAACGGCTTTCTGCCAAGCCCAATTCATACTTTATGCGAGACCATACAAATCTTTTGCCACAATCTCACATCTAATGCTGTTTTCCAGCACCTAGATCTGTTCAAGAATTAGGGGAATGGAGACACGTGAAGAGGAAAAAACCTTGAAGCCTTTGTGAGTCTCTGGGTTGGAAGTAAGCAGCATTTGTTGAGAGCCCTTGAATCACTCCATGGAATGCACTTTGCTTTGGAGGTTGCAAGGTTGCTTGGGACCCAACATTACACTTGATCCTGTGCAGCATCAAAATGAATCAGTTGTTTGATTGGTTGAACATTATGTATATATAGATATACAAGTACGTATGTATGTACGTACGCATGTATGTATATATGTATATATGTATATATGTATATATGTATATATGTATATATGTATATATGTATGTTGTATTTATGTACACATACATATATATATATATATCTTTGTATACATGTTTTTGAATGCTTGGCAAATCAGCACCACTGAGGTCGACTCTACGATAGCTTTCCAAAACCTCTTGAAATAGTCTCAGCTGCAAGGCCTAAGAGCACTCAAACAAGTCTCCGCAAATGCAAGGCTGAAAGGTAAACAAAAAATGAAGACTGAGAAGACTGAGAGGACTGAAGCCTAAGATGTCTAAGTGATGTCTAAGTGATTCTAAGTGAAAGAAATCTCTTCAATTCGAATCGGAGACTTTGGCTACGTAGTGAGTTGCTGACGTCCTTGGCACGGTCGTGAGGAAGCTGAAGCTGACTTGCATCGGGTTCCAGAAGATGCGTCTCTTCCTCAAGAGGAACTTCTTCCCCCCTGGAACTCTCGAGTTGTCGTGGGTCTCTCGCGTCTCTCGCTTCTTCAACAATGGATTCCGTCTTGTCGGCCTTGTCTTTATCATTTTCGCCCATCGTTTTTTGTTTTCCAGCGAGGAAAGCAACCTGCTCTTGCAAGGCCTCTAAAGCTTCTTGCGCATTGCTTCCTTCCACCACATCAGAAAATGCCACTGCATGTTCGTGAGCTTTGTCTCGGTGCAAACTTCGCTGTAAAGGTAATGAACTCAACGAAGTCAAAGCTATGCGAGCAAGTTCCGCCTCAAGGCCAGCTGTTAATTGTACCACAAGCGTATGAATTGGATACCAACAGTAGTTAGGCAGTTCAAACACCCAGTTGGCTCAACACCACCAACACCAAAGGACCCCAACAATTAAATACAGTTGACTGCTTGAGGAAGCCTTTGTGATGCTGTGCTCAGTCTTTACTCCATTCAGAAAGGAACGAACTTTCAATGCACTGATGGACATCACACTTGACAGCAGACTCTACGCCCGGAGCCACATGTAACGGCCTGGCTGTTGATGCGCGTGGCCAGCAGGGCAGGACCAGGGACGTGACCAGCAGGTTCTCGCTGACTTGGCAATCCAAAGTACTCTTCAAATCGTCGATCTGTTCCCTCAGCCTCTCCAGATAGCACCGCATCAGTGTCATATGTCATCTCCGTTGATAAGCCTTCAGAGACTTCATTTTGTGACATCCAAACCTGGGTGCAGTTCAAGACAGGGGACAAGCTGCGCAAACAGAACGGTTTCACCGTTTTCTTACAAAAGATTTATGCCAAGAGGTTAAGTTTTCTCCTACGATGCCCTTGCTTGCACTTTCATACATACATTCCCTTGACAAAACAAACCCGCTGCAAGGCTGAAACCTCATGTGTGTAGTGTAATTAAACCAAAACTCAACCTGATACCCACCTACCCTGCTAGGGATGCAGCATAAACCAACCGTGGGAAATTGCCATCAAAGCCTCAAGAAGCAAAAAAAAGTCCAATATATCTGTAATCCATCTAAACCAATCAAACAGCACAAGGAAGCATGAATTTGACAGTGAAGCTGCTGCATTCCGTGCCAACCTCCAAATCGGTTTTCTATGGCTTTCCATATCTGAAGGATGTCTAAAGACAGGTAGGGGGCAACACAAACGGATTCACTCAACGGTTCTTTCACAGTTAAGACATCAGAAACAATAAGCAGCGTCACTAGGATGACCAGTCCGGGCTGACCAACGAAATTGTGGAGTTTGACACAGGTACAGTGGGCGGGTGTTTCCAGCGAATGATTTGTACTCTTCGATAGAGCTACACACGGCCTGTGACATTGGGTGAGAAAAACCATTGGAAACCATTGGAAACCTAGGAAAATGCAAATGAAATAAACTGAAGAAATTCTGAAAACATGCAACCAATGGGAACTCGTAGCAACGCAGGAGTTTCACATCTCTTGAGATGTCACACACCCATACAAGAACGAATGATAAGCCATGCAAACTGGTGCACACGATAATCAAACAACGCAAAATGCGCGACAAAAAAAACACATTCTCTTGTCATCACCAATGCTTCAAGGTTTCAAGTGTCAACCCTTGACTCAGAGTGGCAATCAATTGGAAACATAGAACTGCTTGGAGGATGAAAGATTTGAAACTCAGTTGCTTCAGTCAACTCAGCTGCGAACATGTTTGGGGTCACCTTTTCGAGCGCGCTTCTTTGCACGTGCCACAGATCCATCGCTCTCATGTTCGATGACATTGCAAATTTGCTTGTACTTGGACTGCGTCGCTAAATCTTCCAACGACCCTTTGCGTGGCAATGCAACTGCCAATAACTCCATGAGCTCTGGATGCCATTCTGAAGTGAGCCCCGAAGCCAACAAAAGCTGCACTTCATCACACACGAACTTCTGTACCTCAAGGCTCTCACCTAAAGTTGCTCTTGGCTGCTCGAGGATTTTCTTGAAGATGCCGAAGGCAAGTGGCAGCATGGCCGGCCTTTGCCTTGCTATTGATCCAACAGTTCCTAAGAGAATCGGGGTTTTGATCTTGTGAACTTTGGCAGCGAAGCCAGAGGATGTCTGTTGAAGCAGCTGCAGAATGAGTTCAAAGAGTTGCTCTGCTTGTTGTTGAAGCGCAGAAGCGTCCAATGGGGATCTGCCATGAGGCAAGTCCTGGATACAAGTTATGCCTCTGAGCTCTGGAGGTACTCGAGCAGAAAGCAACACCGGAGCTGGAGTCTGCGATAGGATCACCGCTTTTGCCCATCGTGCTGCCGCTTCTAAGAGGATAGGATCGTCGGAATACAGAAGGATGCGAGCCTCAAACAAGGACTACTACAGTACCACTTCTCAAGTCTAGCATTCCAAGCGTTCCTTTCATCTTCCTTTCAGTGCCATTCTATCAGAATCATGGATAGTCGTAGAATAACTCTAGATAGTCATAGTCAATCAAACATGCTCAAACATGCTCCATGTGCTCCATCTAGTTGTGACATCACAATTCACGCCTTCTCTTGTAGCCGGCGCAGTTGTTCTGAAACATGTTGACATTCTGAAGCATCTTGCTCCTGAGGAAACTCTCATAAAAGTTGAGCTTCAGTAGAGCAACATTTAGAAATGAAGTTGCATGGTGTGCTGCAAGGTCCTTGGAGATCGCATGCAATGCCCTCCCATGATGCACAGCAGCAGCCTTCAAAGCCAGGTCTTTCACCTGCATGGCCCCAAGGGAAATATGTAAACATAAACATACTATCATAACATGTGAAACATACTATCATAATATGTATATGCTGAATTTTGAAGATTCTGCAAGTCCAAGGGATGATTGAAGCGTCTTGAAGTTAGGGAGTAAAAAGTTGAGCACAAACGGCTTGCGCCACGACCTATCCTCTCTCTGTGTAACTACAGCTGGGTAGAAGGAAATAGAAGCTTTGTTCGCACTTGAAGAATCTTGAAAGGATTGCGGCAATGAAAGAATTTCATAAAAATGGAAACCACTTCTTTGCAAAAACATCCTTTGCAATGGTAAGCACAGAACATTTCAATTTGTTTGGGATCAAGCCAGGAAATCAAGTGGTTGGAACGTGTAGCGATTCTCTTGTTTTTTTGGCGGATCAGGTTTTTGTCAACAGCTTGGATAACATCTTTTTCTTGACACAGCGATTCAGAGCCAAATTTCATGCTGAGCTCCGGTTGAAAAAGTTGAAACACCTCTCTTTCTTCGTCACATGATCCAAGGCGCCAAGTCATCGCTATCCGCAAGAAATGAAGCGATAGCTGTGGAGCAGCGCAAGGATAAACTTGGCCTCACATCTTGGCTGGCACATGGTCCCACATTTCATCACCAAACAGCATGAAAGTATGAAAGTTTGAGGGTCAGGCTTGAAAAGCAGCAAGTGTTCTAGAAAGTACGCACCGAAGCGTCTAATGGGAGCCGCTGGATCAGCTTGAAGGTTCAAAAAGAAATCTAAGCCTGAGCACATGGCTGACAAAAGCACAGCTCGGAAGTACTGATTCACATGATTCCTGTCTTGAGATTTCACTTCTGCACATTAGCACTGCTGTGAGGCCCAAACAAGTCGTAACGGTTTCTGGAAGCGTGTCTGCCTCAGACTCAAAGACATTGTGCCACGAATCTGCTCAATACACCTTCACCCAGCCTTCAACAGCACTTCTTGGGACTTTAGAAGAAGCTTCAGCCGGTTGGCGGTGTCACGCTCCGCCGTTGCCAACTGCATCGAGTCTAGCGATCTTGAGTGCTCGGAGTGTGTCCAGTGCAACAAAGACCGAAAGGTGTTTAACGACCAACCAACTTCTGCAGTGAAATGAGTGCAGTCCACATTTGGGTTTGGTTGGAAACCTCTCCTATCTTCTCCTATCTCTCCTATCTTCTCCTATCTTCTCCTATCTTCTCCTATCTTCATATCTGTTCATATCTTTTCATCCTTTAGACTTAGAGGTCTTAGTGGACCGACGGCAGTCATGGCCATCAAAGGTTTGACGCCTGCAGCAGCTCCACGACCTCATCGAGGCTAGAAATGAAGAGTCGAGAAGAAAAGAAAAACAAAGATGTGCAAAAGAAAAATATACAATATATCATATTGTATTGATATATACTGTATATATCTTATGAATTGTTATGAATTGTTATGATCTATGTCATAAGAGATGATTAGATGCTTTTTGGAGGCCCAGCAATGAACTTTAAAGCCGATAGCTCGCAACTCCAAGCTGCCCAAAATCTCCATGCTTAACTATGGTGACTTGCACAAACACACACAGTATCAGCTCCGGGCAATTTGGAAACCAAATCATGCTCTAAGGAACAACAAACAAGAACTATATAACAAACTGCAAACGTGTTTGAGTGAAACAGGCTCACGCCATTGTGATCAAACTTTCCTATTGTTGGTGGATCAATGATAATGATACTGTACCGTGATGTATAGTACATTTGATGTATCAATTCATACATTTACTATTCATTTAATGTACATTTACTATTCCTACCAGATTCCTACCTCTAAACGGCAGATGTTTCAATGGGTTTGCGGTTGGATGTGAAGACCTGCTCCTCTTTGCCAAGGGAACTCAGTGCGGATGTCCATTGATGTTAGGTCGAGGGGAAGTGGGGGCTTGGATGGGCTTGGGATATTTTGAGCACTTTCAAACTTCTTGAGCTTTCGACAAGCTAAAAGGCAAGTGCAAGAGGTGAGGTTCTGATTTTTTTTCTCATCTAAATTCGTTGTCATCTGAAGCGATAGTTTCCTCATGTTTCCTCGGCCTGGCCTTGGCATGGCGCTCCTGTTGAAGCTGCTGCGATCGAAGCATGGCATTGCAAATCAAATTTCCAACACGGCCCCTGTTGTTTGTCTATTTTGAAGAAATATCATTGATATGCAGATATGCACTTGATATGAACTTGATACTATTCGAGACACATTCTTGTGAGATGTTAGTGTTTTCATTGCAAGCTGTGCACGAGGACAAAGGGTCTAACTTCAAACGTACTGTTTTCTTGAACGTAGAGAAGAATTGCGCTGGAGTACGTTGCCTGCCGCTTGTATCTGTGGCAGTCCTTTTGATGCGGCTCTGAGTTCCCCTCAAACAGCTGCGGCATAATTGAGCGTCTTGTAGCATACAGACCATACCAGAGTAAACATTTCATTCATTACATGTGTGACACAAAAATGAATATCTTGCAAAACCTACTCTATCTATTTCTATCTTATTGGTGCATAGTGAGGTTTTGTTTTTGTTCTTCCACACCGACTTCTTTTCGTCGTATTTCATCTGTCTGTAAGCAAGACCTGCTCTTGGATGATCTTCTCCTTGTAATGCTCCACTACTCGTGCCGACAACGCCTAGACATCCACATGTGAACGTGCAAATTTTCAGGGTGGAGCCATGGTTTGTTTCTTTTTGTTTGTTTGCATGCTTGATGGTTTGCTCGTTTGTTCGCTTGCTTGTTTCCTCTGTCTGTCTGCCTGCCTGCCTTTTTGTCTGTCTGTCTGTCTGCCTGCCTGTCCATCTGTCTGTCTGTCTGCCTGCCTGTCCGTCTGTCTGCCTGCCTGTCTGTCTGTGCAATTACATGTGCTTTTTGGGGGGAAACGGGGTAGATTTGAACATGTGTTGATGTCGCTGGTCCAGAGAAAGCAATGCATACGGTCAGTAACGGCTCTTGCTTTGGTGCTGCCTGTGGCATTGCAATGACTTACAGCTTCAAAAAACCGCTTGCTTTTTCGTTCGAACTTGAGTTTGTTGGAGACTTCTGTAAGAGACCAGAGGAAAGAAACGATAACAAATCTGGATGCACCATGGACATGAGTGGAACCCTTGGCATACATCCTGCGTGGCGACCACCAAAGATGTAAAATAAATGTGTGTCTTCGTGATTCTTTCTGCATATCTGAAAGTATGTATCTGCACATGTATACACTTGTTACACATGTTATACCAATGTCAACCAACCCTTCACCCTCAATGCCGATATTCTTGCACACTCCAGAGCTTGGTGTCGCTCGTGCAAAGTTCCACGCCACGCTATGGCACTCGTAAGAGAATGATTGGAAGACACCTACTGGCACCCCGGCCACATTTTGTGGCTTGTCATTTGACACCAGTATGCCACCTCACTCTATCTGAACATCCAAACATTTGTGGAGGAAAGACACGGCCCTATGCCTCCATCTTTACAACAAAATCATGGTACTGCGTGGTACAAGATTCACTTTGTTGATAGGGTGAGGTGTGCAATGTCTCCACTGGCACTATTTCAGTGACATCTTGTGCTCACATGCAACACAAAGCTGGTTCCGGTGTGAAACACTATGCAACTTTGTCTTGCGAATTGCACCAGCTTTTAAAACATGCAAAGTGGCAACTTGTAGTATGTAGATTCCCGAACAGATCAATATGCAATTCGCAGGGATGCGCGAGAGAGCATGTCCTGGACATCTGCAACCCTGGATCGAACCTCGGACTGCAAGATCTCCAATCAAACTTAGGTACTTGCATTCCTTGCATTAGCATGATGCGAAACGAAACAGTGGGATTATGTACATTGTGCATACAATTACATTTGTGTGATGCGCTTTCTTGTTCTTGTCATTGCAAAAGCGGCGGACCGTAAGAGAAATATCAATCGCAAGAATCGCATTGATTTCGGAAACAAAGTCTGAGAGGCCAAGTTACCTTTTCCGCCTCCTCTTCTGATGGTGATGTTTCAGTTTCCCATTGTTCCTGTCCATCATTGCGAATACTACAGAAAGGCTGGCAATGGGGTCATTTGCAGAAAGTCCTCCCAGAAAGCAATGTTTGAAGATAGGCAATCTCCATATTCGCAAAGCATTGGCCACAGCCTGGTCCGGATCAGCGAAAACTTGACAAAATCATGGGATGTCAGCATGAAGTGGCATGTCACGAGCATCAAAGGTTCTGGCCAAATCTGAGCAGCAAAGAGAGGGGCAATCATGAACCTCGAAAACTGGGTGTGCAAGGCATTGCAAGGCTACACAGTCGCTGAATCAAGCTTTCCTAGAGCTTTCCTCTCAACTCTGACTGCCCTCAAAGTCATAGAGTCATAGAGTGAAGCGTCCATGTTTCTTTTCCAAATAGCTGAAACATGTTGAGAAACATGTTCAAAAAATGTCAAGACCCTTTGCGTCACCAATACATTGTTCTTTGCAGCTTGGAAGCTCAATGAAACCGATCTGAGAATTTGGACGGTTCAACCTGCTGAGAAAGCGAAGGCGTGAACGAATCAAATCTTCTCGCAAGTCATTGAACCCCAGGGCTTTGCAAAGACGCAAACTGGACGGCCAAGTGTCTTCACATGCAAGACTTGTAAAACACATGACCTTCACGTGCAAAACTGTTTTAGCCAAAGCTAAGAGCTTCTGCAATGAGCACCTTTCTCTATCGTTGAGGAATTGGATCGGAAGCCCCTGAGCTTTCTCCTTCGACTTGCGAGAATGGAAACAGCTGTGATAACACAACATATACACCACGGGCACGTCTACATGTACCCCTACACAATACAATCTACAATCGAATACACATCGAGTAGACACTGCTATGACGATCTTCGCGAATGAAACAGGTTTTCGCACATCTCTTGCAAACCGGTGTAAACTCCGGGCCCCTACCAATTCAATATGTATGATTATGTATGGAATAAACCCAAATGAACATCTTCACGCATCTTGCACAAAACCGATGACTTTTCTGGGCCTTGAAAACTATTTCATAATCTTTTCTAGGATGACATAAAGGGTCATTTTGAAAAAGCAACTATTTGCAAGGACCCTGTTCTACCATGTGCTGCTACCATAGAGTAAACGCAGTCTTCAAATCAAAGAAAACAGAACAAAACAGGAATCAAAGAAAAATAAGAAAAACAAACAAAAGCAAAGAAAAGGAAGAACCCAACTGTGGCAAAAAAGAAATGTCTGCCACTCTGAAAGGACGCTGTCCTGGTCACCTTGGATGAAAAACTCATCAAGGCATCTCTCAGCCCAAGCTTGCGTTACAGACCATTCACGCGCAGGATTTGACCTCGGAAACAGTGTGGCAGTGTTCTCAATCTGGAACATATTCAAGGGGTTACCGGGTTACATTTAAGGAATCGATTGATATGAAACATCATAGAAATTGGCAATTCGAGATCCCACATCTCTCATTTTCAGGTGACAGCTCAGCTGAATGACTTCACTTCCAAATCCCGGCAGTTCCAAAACAACATTGGCATAAACGGACATCCACAATGGTGCCAAACGAAAGCTTCTCACAACGTTTCCTCAACAAGAACCCTGAAGAACAAAAACATCCAAAACAGTAAATATAGAATAGAATTAGAACAAAGGAGAGGAAGAGAAGAATAATAGAGAGGAATAGAGAACATCATAGAATTCGAATAAAGAAGGAGAGAAGAGGACTCCGTCGGAATCCTCTTGTCATTGCGCCTGCAGTGCTGTCAGGCATCTCGGCGAGCTGAGGGACTCCACTGCTGTTTTGCTGGGTCGGTAAGACGAAGCAGTTCAGCATTGGAACAGGTTAAGGAGTCGAAGGAGTCGAAGACGATATTTGGAAAAAAGAAGTCGAAGAATGTCACAGATCCATTTGAGAGCTGGAACCTTGCATTTTGCACGGCATTTACGACGCGAAGGCTGAAAGACCCGAAAGAAGGAGAAAAGGGGAGAGAAAGAAAAGTAAGAAAGAGAAAAGAGATGGAAAAAAGAGACGGAAAAACCAGATAAAAAAGGAAAGAAGCGGGCTTTCTCATCCACCTTTGTGGCACACGGCACGGGAGCAAAGCAAGCACTTTGGTTTGTTGATGTTTGCTGCTTACCATACACAGGTGACCGCTAGAGTTGTCATTTATCCTTGAAGTTCAGTGAAATTTTCGCTGTCATGGATCCTTCCTGCTGTCTTACCTTCCTTTCTTTCCTCCCTTGATATTTTTTTTGTTCCTTTCTTTTCTGTCTTCTCTTTCTCGCTTGTTTCCTTCTTCTTGCTTTCCTTCTTTCCTTCATTCCTTTTGCTTCCAGCTTACTTCATTCCTTTGTTTCTTCTACGGGTACCTTCCTTTCTTGCTTACTTCCTTGTTTGCTTCCTTCTTTGCTTCCTTGCTTCCTTCATGATTAATGATTAATTCCTTTTCGATCCTCATAACAATTTCTTGACTGAAAAAGTGTTTTTGTACCTCAGTATATGTCTATTGTTTTGACGGTCATGTCAGAACCGCATGGTTATTGTGGACGCGAGGCGGACTTCGAGGAACTGAGTTGGTGCTTTGGGGATAAGAACCGCCCTCTGCCTTCAAAGATCCTACAAGCCTGTAGCACCATCTACAAGTACCACCTAACCATGACATCACAACAAGAATTTTGAGTCGCAAACACGTCAGCTGAGTGCATTATTGCATCCATCACGAGCATTTTGTTGTCAGGCCTGCAGCTCGCAAAACGAAAATCTGTGAGCAAATCTGTGAACGAAAACGCTGAGTCATCCGACGATCCAAAGACTGTGAGCGGGTCTGTTTGCACTTCCTTCACTGTCTTACGCTTCCCTGAGTTGCGGTCTCAATGGGCTCCGGCTCCATGCGTACTGCTTACATCTGCTACATCTAATACAGTATCTGCTTATATCTGCTCACATTTGCTCACTTGATCTGGCTTGATCTCAATTGCTCAGCTACAATTCGTCTTTCTGCTTGTTGTAGTGGGGCCGGTCACTGAAGGTCGCAGAACCTCGCTCAGCGACAAATCTCAATCCACACAAATCAGCTATCAGCACTTGCTGTGAACTTTGTACGATGAAAATGAATGAAACCTGTCCCACTCGAATTGTCCTTAGTTCTGTGTAAACAGTGTGATTCAAGTGTGAACTTTCCATCAACCAGGTGAAACTTAGCTGAAACAGGTCCTGAGCCCAAGCATTTGGACCTTGGTCAAGCAGCCTCTGAGTTCATCTGGTATAACAAGTTGAGGTCCTTGACCATGTTCTGATGGCCTGGGAAACATGAGTCAAATCATGAGTCACATCATGAGTCACATCATGAGTCACATCATGAGTCACATCATGAGTCACATCATGAGTCACATCATGAGTCACATGAGGCTGTACGTTGTACGGTACGCTGTTGTACGGTACGTTGTCAATCCACGACACCAAAATTGACAGCACACAGTGCTCTCAATTCATATTCTGCATCATTCTGCCTTGATTGTGATTGCCGAACACTGAAGACCAAGGATTTTCTTTCATTCTTTATGATTTGTGCATATTCAATCATTCTGTTTTGTCTGTCAGTCTTTAAATTCTATTTACATTTCATTCTACTATTTATACTTCGATCAATCCTGAGTCTTAGAGTATGATCCATACTGCGCCGGAGTGATGGCAGATGGACATCTGCCAACATGTCTGTTTGCTTTGGGGGAAAAAAAAAAGCGATCAGCCAAACCAATATCCCCCTCCCCAAAGCAAAGCAACCAACCTTAGGAAAAAAAACATGGCAGAACAGGAGAGCCCACATGTCAAGAACTTGAGCCAAGTTATGCAAGAAATCAGGAACCGACTGTGATTGGAAATTTAGGCTTTGAAACTTCGCTTCCTTTGGAATTTGGTAGTTCCACCACTTTGGAAACCTCAGATTCTCCAAGCTTCTGCAAACTACTTACTATAATTAGCATGAAACCTACCTTGATTTAACCTCCAAAACTTGACAGCAATCTGTCTCTTTTCATCCCCAGGTCTTTTTTTCCCCTGCAGGGAAAGAATTTCAGCTACACAACTGAGATCAATATACCGAGAGACCTCAAGCTTCTGTCAACAAAAAGCGCCCACACAGTTTCCTACTTTGTCGTACCTGACTCTTACTTGAGCATGTTGGAAACGCTGGCCAGGGGCCGTGCCTCAGAACCCTTGAGATGGAACTGTATTTTGAACCTCTGAAAGGAGAAACCGAAGAACTGAGTGTTTGGAATTTATTTTTGAGTACGCTCTTAGCTTGAGAACTTCATTGGAAAGCTTGGGAATTCTGGAAATTTGGCGGAACCTGTGCTCTTAGATTGCTCCAGGGACCTTTGCTATGGCTCTTCCCCTGGAGAAAATACAAACGCACAACAAGCTCAGAAAGTTCAAAAAGAGGAAGAAAGGCAAAAATAAAGAGAAAAAGATGGAGAATAAAAAGAAAAATTAGAAGAATGAGAAAGGCAATGATGAAGACAGGAAGAAGCAGAAAAGGCAGAAAAGACAAGAACATTTGGTATGTCGAAATTCTGAGTCCCGAACACATCATGTCAGTGTGTAGAATGACTTCCACACATATGCCGCGCACCTGGCCGCAGTCTCCATGAGTCCAAACATCACAGTAAATCCAGTGCACTCAGTGCACCTCTTTGTAATCTTCTTGACTTAGACTCGCAAAAAGCTGCGTCTCGGGCTTGCCCAGGAGTTGGTACAGTACGGAACAATGCCTGAAGCTTTTCAGATCAATTTAGCTGAGATCACAGGGACTCAAATGGCTTCAAGTCACATGTTTTCCAAAGGCGACTTGTCATTGTACTTGATGGCGAGTTCGTGACCCACCTCCCAGGAAAGCGCAACTTGATTGCCGGCTCAGTCATCTCTGTGGTGGTAGACTGCGCTAAGGACGGTAGGATCCAATATCCAAAACCAAGAAAGCTCCATTCCTTTTTTCAGATTCAGATATCTCAACTGTGGTGACCACCTTCCCTGAAACATGATTCACACAGCTGCACCCTTGCACCCTTGCCTCGGACAAAAACCCGTTGTTCAGGCCAAGATGGCCGATGTCATGCCCCAATCCAGCTACTAACAATGAAAACCTCAGCGTCCCAAAAGGACACAAACACAGAAACAAAAATGGTACATATATACTGTCTATACTATACATACAAATTTATGTATGTATGTATGTATGTATGTATGTATGTATGTATGTATGTATGTAAGTAAACATATAATATGTATAATTCATAATAAATGCATAGATGTAGATGTATATGTACCTACATGTACAATTGCCCCCTGTGTAAGGCCTACCGTTTTCGAAGCTGTTATTGGTAATTATTTACCATGTTTTATGAAATGTTTGACACTGATTTTGTTGGGCCCCAACTTGAGATTAAAATGGGTACCGTAAATACAAATACACCTAATACACAAAACGCGAAGAGTCACTGAACCAACCTACAAAGGGACCACAAGATTCCAACGCCAAAGGCACCGAAACCAAGGTACAACCCAAGCTCCAAAGGATGCATTCAGATTATCTCAAATGCGGTATCTAAGATGCGAACTGTTCAAGATTACCTGGGCAGCGCGCAACTGAACATATTCTAAGCAAAACACAAACCGGCAAAAATGCAAACTTTGCAACTGAATGCAACGGAGAAATGTGTCAGGAAAAACTTCAATGTGCTTCCTTCAGCTGCGTCATTGGAACACGTGGCCAAGTTGCTCAGAAACTTGTCAGCCTCCATAAGCTTCATTGCCTTGACCTAAGTCATCGACAGAATTTTGAAATTCCAATATGATTGATGTATAGAATGTGACATATATATATATGTAAATATAAGGTGTATGTATACATATACATAAGTTACAGTGTATCTATATATATATATATACATAGTCTGTCTATATTGCTTATTGTTGCTTGGAATGTTTTGGATGCTTCAATGAGTCCCGTGCAATGAAGGCCTGAACATCAACTGCGTGGCCAAAATTGTGGAATGGATTCTCGGGGTATGCCTGTCAGGTGACGACAGGTCACATCGATTTCCAAACTTCGATAGGATGCTTTCACCGTTGAAGCGGAAAAGTGGAAGCGCTTTTTGCACTCAGACTTAGATGTCAGTCCGAAACCAAACGCTGAGCAGGCGCTTGAACATTAAAGTGCTACGCGAACGATGGCCACTGAAGAGTCCAAGGGAACATATCCAGACACTTGGCTCGCTTCTCATTGAAGTCACTGACTTGGAGACAAATCTGCCAATGGCTTATGGACTCGTAAAAGAAATTCTGCTTTTGAAAAGGTAGAACTCGTTTGATTCGTCGTTTGATTCGTCGTTTGATTCGTCGTTTGATTCGTCGTTTGATTCATTTTGATTCCATGGGCCTTCTGCACCTCTGACACGAATCGTGCGATCAAAGCTTCATCGCTCTCCTCCCCTTTGAAGACCGCGGCACCTGGTGGGTCTGGCTTCTGATTTTGGGGATATATATATATGTTCACACATCAAATATATCAATACATATACACATATTATCCATATATATGTATATGTGATATGTGTATGTATATGTATGTATATATATGAAAACAAAATATATGAATATATATATATATATTTATTTAAATATACGTATATGCATCTATATTCATTCATGAACTGTCATATACTTATATCTGATTTATTGAAATATGAATGCAATAAGGGAGGATTACATAGAATGCACTTTTTTCAAAGCCCAGGTATTGACGCAAAAATACTTAGAACAAGGAGCACAGTTTGTTCTGAACCGGAAACATTCTACAGGTGTTGACGAAAACGATATACTTTGAATCTGGGAGTACGTTCTTGGATGTTCTTGGGAGTGTTGTTGTTTGACTCCCCTGCACACATTCACATCCAAGGCAAAATGTAGTTCTTTGTCCGACTACATGCTTCGTAGCTTAATCAAGTATGCCATGTATAGTTTTTCTTCCCACACAGCAAACCTAATTTGAATAGTAAGTATACTCTATGTATCTCTATGTATGGTGTTTTTTCTCACCTTACATTCTACGTACACCCTTTCGTCTTCAATTCTCGGGATGCCAAAATGGAAGTCAAAATCCACTTCCGTATTCTATGTAGTCGGCTGTGATTATGATTACAAGTATGTACCTACATATATATAAATGTATATATATATATATATATGAGAGGCCAGCGTCCTGAGCGCCTGCAAAAACTGATAAAAACACCCTTTGGAGGCCTTTGGAGCTTTCAGATATTTATATATATATATATACATACGACACACATATATGCCATACATATACATATACATACATATATCCCATGCAAACATATGCATGTACACAGATTCATTGTGCTTATGATTCATAGACGTTCACAGCGTCCGATTTCAGTGTTCCACCTAGAGTCGAAGTGCAAAGAAACTTGGCCCGGTGAAAGCTGTTGCACTTGTAAAGCTTTCACTTACAATTCAGCTCACTGTTCTCTGGGCGCCACACCCGAACTATGCGAAAGCATAACATGTACTGCAAGCTTGCTTTGCTGAGCTGGAGCAAGATCATACCTTTGCCAAACAACCCTGAAGTGACATGGACTATGCCTTGACAAATCAAATATCCACAAAGAACCACCTTTGAACCTGGGGAATTGCAAAACGGCTGTGGCCAAGCTCTTGACACGTTGAAGGCAACACTGTTGAAGGTGTCTTCATCAACGCCGTTAGCTTCATGGTTCAAGAGCGGAGTTGGCCTTGATCCACAAAGGAAGCGGGGCTCTGGATCAAACTGCGCTACTCCTTTCCTCTGTGCTTCTGAACCCAAACCTCCAAAACTAAAGTCTATCCAGATCCAAAGCCTATCCAGAGCCTACCCAAAGCCTCACATCTCAGGACTGGCAACTGTTAACTCAAGGCTAGTACCGCACGTAGACGCTTGTTCTCCCCTCCTGGAGCGTACACAGTTTCATTGTTGGCACATGTTGGTACAGCTTCCTGGGAAATCTGAGAAAATCTGGCGACAAAGTTGCAGCCAGCTGCTGCGCTGCTCTGTTCATAGTCAATGATCGAGCGAAACTACCGCCATCTTACGCTGGATACGCTTCCAAGATGTTCCAAGTGTCTTTGTGCAACCATTGGAACCATCATCTTTACATTTCTTCACTGAGTCTTTGATCAAAAGTTCTCCTCTGTGCTGGTGGAGTGCACTGAGCTTCGAATATCCTTTGATCCAGCCAGCATGGTCAAGACACCCAGGTCTTCCTTATCCATGTCCTGGACAGCACGCCAGTGAAAGGGATGAAAAAAGGGATGAAAGTTTGTTACCGGTACTTTCAGGGAAATAAGTTGAAATAAGTTCAAAGTAAGGATATGCTGTATGCAAAAAATATGTGAAGAGGGCAGCCCTGTCTTTGCAACACCATGGGCCATGTGCGAATTTGGGTGGCAGGGCAGGCTGGCACCTTAGATTTGGGAAGTCCGGCGCTCTATCTGTCGCACGCTCAAATTGAATCTTGAGTGGGTGGTCCACCGGTCTGCTGGCTTGTCAGCAACTACCAGTGAGGGATGATAGTGAGTTGTTGGGGAGTGCATTTGTGGATCTATGTTGTCACTGCTACGATGCCTTGCCCCCACGCACACGTGTGCGCACATGCCAGCGTGCCTGGGGGGTAGTTGAACTGGGGGGCCAGTGCAAAGAAATACTGTAGTTTGAGCACAGGCAATGCAGGAAGGGCTGCTTCAAAATGCGCCCTGTGAAGTTGTTTCAAAACGTTTCAAAAGCTACAGTCCCTCTTGAAACAAGGTGTAATACTTCCTTCAAAACAAATTCAACATTCCTCCATTTGGAAGAGAAAACTACATGTCTTCTGAGGTTGGTTTCATCCGTCTCGGGGTGGTGCCAATTTTCATGGAAATGTGAGATGCGTTTGCTAAACATAATCATGCAGCAAAGGCGATGGGAAGTCAAACTCGGCTTTGGATGAATCTGCATTCCTCTGGATTAATCTGGATCCATCCGGAGGAAGGAAAACTAAAACTAAAGAAACCCAAAAAATAAAAGAATGTTTTGGAAGTTTTGGTGAGCACTACTTGGATCCGGCCATTTTCAGATTAGACCAAAACACATGTTTTTGTTTTTCATTTTTTGGGTCGTAGGCTGTACTGATTGCTGTGAACAGAAGGCAGATTGGAACTGAAAGCAAACGAAGAAGGGCCCGAGCCCACTATCAAAACAAACTTCTTCCAAAAAACACTCAAAAACTTTATAAACCTATGTAAACCTATGTAAATCTATGTAGTTCGAGTGAATTTGGAAGGTCAAATGTAAACAGGCTGTCGAAGTGCTCCCGGCACCTCAGTGCGAGGTACATGCTCTGACTTCGTCTGGACGGATGCAATGGCCGCAAGCTTCTCCACCACCTGAGCTCCGATGAAAGGCTATCGAAACGAAGCTCCTTTGAGGAAGCTCAATCAGATTCAATCAATAAGAAAGCCACAAAGAAAGCCGAAAAGGACGCCGAAGCTTAAGGAAGCTCTGGTCTTTTCATGAAATGCTGAAGGCCTCCAAAGGCCTCTAGGCAAAGTGAACCGCCCTGATGCTTTTTTCAAATGCGGCTCTGCTTCGGTTCAGCGTCTCTATGACTATGCACATCTCAACAAAGGTCGACGGGCCCGCACAACCATGGCTAGCCCGGTGAAAATCCATGCATCTGGAAACAGTCAAGTCATCTGAGGTTAATTCTGGATGTATGCACATCTATGCACGTCTATGGGTATCTATGCATATCTATCTATCCATGTCTATCTATGCACATCTATCTATAAATGTCTACCTATGCATGTCTATCTATGTGTATATATATATATATATGTTTTCTTTCTTTCCTCCTATCAATGTTCTTCTTACAGTGTATAGATCTGCTATGATCTGCTCATATCTTAGGATTCTTAATGCTTTTTCTTTGCTTCGTGGATTTCAGGGAGCGCCCAAGCGTGAGCGTTGCACACTGCCGGCGCTGGGAGCAGCTTTGGAAAAGTTGGCGGACAGTCACACGGCCACGCCTCTGCTCCGAACATGAAGAGACTACGAATCTGTAGCTTTCACGCAGCCTTGACGGGATAGCCACCCCTCGTTTCTTCACCTGCTAAAGATGCTAAAGATGCTGAAAGTGCTAAGCAAACAAAAGTTCCCTCAGATGCTAAAAGTGCTGAGCAAAAATTATCCCGGCAAGAGACCCCAAACAGTGAGATGGGGGGAAGTGTGAAAGGACACAGCAAGAACACTTATTTGAGCACACGAGCACGCATATGAGAGCACACATATGAGAACACACATATGGGCACACATATGAGAGCACACATATGAGAGCACAGATATGAGAGCACACATATGAGCACACATGTGAGACCACAGACATGAGCACACATGTTTCAGCACACATATGAGCACACATATGAGAGCACACATGTGAGAGCACACATATGAGAGCACACATATGAGAGCACACATATGGGCACACATGTGAGGGCACACATATGAGAGCACACATTTGAGCACACATATGAGGGCACACATTTGAGCACACATGTACGAGCACACATATGAGCACACATATGAGAGCACACATACGAGCACACATATGAGAGCACACATATGAGAGCACACATATGAGAGCACACATTTGAGCACACATGCATGAGCACACCCTTGAGAGCACACATGTGAGAGCACAGATATGAGCACAAATGTGACAACCCACACATGGGCACACATATGAGCACAGATATGAGAGCACAGATATGAGAGCACAGATATGAGAGCACAGATATGAGAGCACAGATATGAGAGCACAGATATGAGAGCACAGATATGAGAGCACAGATATGAGAGCACAGATATGAGAGCACAGATATGAGAGCACAGATATGAGAGCACAGATATGAGAGCACAGATATGAGAGCACAGATATGAGAGCACAGATATGAGAGCACAGATATGAGAGCACAGATATGAGAGCACAGATATGAGAGCACAGATATGAGAGCACAGATATGAGAGTACACATATGAGAGCACACATGTGAGAGCACACATATGAGCACAGATATGAGAGCACACATCTGAGAGCACAGACATGAGAGCACACATGTATGAGCACAGATATGAGCACACATGTGAGAGAACACATATGAGAGCACACATATGAGCACACAGATATGAGAGCACAGATATGAGAGCACAGATATGAGAGCACACATATGAGAGCACACATATGAGAGCACACATGTGAGAGCACAGATCTGAGCACGCATGTATGAGCGCACACATGAGAGCACACATTTGAGAGCACACATTTGAGCACACATGTAAGAGCACACATATGGGAGCACAGATATGGGAGCACAGATATGAGAGCACGCATTTGAGCACACATGCATGAGCGCACATATGAGGGCACACATAGGAGAGCACACATGTGAGAGCACAGATATGAGCACAAATGCGACAACCCACACATGGGCACACATATGACAGCACACATTTGAGAGCACACATTTGGGCACACATGTATGGGCACACATGTGAGGGCACACATACGAGAGCACACAGTTGAGCGCACATATGAGAGCACACATTTGAGCACACATGTGAGAGCACAGATATGAGCACACATGTATGAGCACACATATGAGAGCACACATATGAGAGCACAGATATGAGAGCACAGATATGAGAGCACAGATATGAGAGCACAGATATGAGAGCACAGATATGAGAGCACAGATATGAGAGCACAGATATGAGAGCACAGATATGAGAGCACAGATATGAGAGCACAGATATGAGAGCACAGATATGAGAGCACAGATATGAGAGCACAGATATGAGAGCACAGATATGAGAGCACAGATATGAGAGCACAGATATGAGAGCACAGATATGAGAGCACAGATATGAGAGCACAGATATGAGAGCACAGATATGAGAGCACAGATATGAGAGCACAGATATGAGAGCACAGATATGAGAGCACAGATATGAGAGCACACATATGAGAGCACACATATGAGAGCACACATATGGACACACATGTGAGGGCACACATATGAGGGCACACATTTGAGCACACATGTATGAGCACACATGTGAGAGCACACATATGAGAGCACAGATATGAGAGCACACATATGAGAGCACACATTTGAGCACACATATCAGCACACATATGAGAGCACACATATGAGAGCACACACTTGAGCACACATGTGAGGGCACAGATATGAGCACACATGTATGAGCACACATATGAGAGCACACATATGAGAGCACACATATGAGAGCACACATGTACGAGCACACATGTGAGAGCACACAGTTGAGCACACATATGAGCACACGTATGAGAGCACACATATGAGAGCACACAGTTGAGCACACATTTGAGAGCACACATATGGGCACACATGTGAGGGCGCACATATGAGAACACACAGTTGAGCACACATATGAGAGCACACATTTGAGCACACATG
>VSDK01027028.1:81345-92495 GCA_009767595.1 Symbiodinium kawagutii | reverse complement strand
AGGAATGCCCAAGCAATCAATTCAAATCAAAAACGTTGGGACTGCTACAATCTGCACGCTGTGAGGGTCCCGAGCATTCTCTCCAGCGGCGTCACAGCCAGGTCAGTCACTATTTGTGAAAGAGCAACTCCAAAAAATAACATCACTACTACCTCAGTGATCGGAGTGTGTCCACAGTATTTTCAAAAATTATCCAGCTGAGTTCACCAAGGACTTGACTGTGAAGAGGCTACTCAGCAGGGAGATTATAGCTTTCACTTTGACAGGCCTGCACGCTGAAGAACAGGGAAATCAATCCATCAACCTACAATATCTTGTCTAAGTAAGACATCGAAGTAGCAATCTACCTTCCATCTAAGACATCGAATACAATCTCTGCCTTGTCATGTCGAAGCTCACCAAGAAGGTCTTCGTATGTACCAGCAACGCTGATGCGCTCCGTTTCGGCTCTACATTCACCCGCCCCCAGTCCTCACCAAAAGCGTACATACACATCCGACGTTTTGCAAATTTGTTTGCTTTAAATGAAGAAACAAACAAAATACTGAAATCAAATGAAAATAAATGAAAACACGTATTTGACGTATTCCAATGTTTTAAATTGAAGCTGGAAGCAATGCCTGCAACTTCTAGAGATAAAAAGCTTCGTGGAGCTGGGAGTTCTCAGCTACAAACAATGTGAAGCAACATGAATCACTTGATCCCCATTCTTTTGGGTTTGTAGAAGGACAGCAAAGACAATTGCTTCGGATCAAGTGTGAAAAAGGAGTTGCTTCATGCCTGAACGAGGTTTGCTGATATTTGCAGTACTTTTCAAATATTTACAACTAGCTGTGACCAGACTTCCTGAAAGTGGAAAAGTTTTGGAAAGTGAAACTGATGAACTTGAAGCATATAGATATGTATAGATGGTTCTCGGAACGGTTCTCAGAACGGTTCTCGTTGGTCCTGATAGAACTTTTCGCAGTGGAACTCATCTGGCTCCACCCACCTTCCACTGCAAGCGGCGTAGGGCCCATGACCTGGGAGCCATCCAATCCGCATTGGAAGCAATCCAAACCATGGTGTCAGTACAGCACGTCACTTTAAATCACTTTAGTAATTTTCTTAGCAAAAAAAAACACTTTTTGAAATGACACTGATTGTCTAGACGCTTTAAGTTTCATGCGAAGCAAGGCAAAGTCATTAATTAATTTGGATTGCCAGCTCTTTGATCAACGATCCGAAATTGTTCGCTCAGGGTGCAACTTAATCTTACTAGTGCCGTTTGCTTCCTTCTTCATATGCATTGACTAGCTCTTTTCATGAAGTTACTTTCAATGTTGGAAGCTGGACTCATCAGGCACTGCAAGCACAGCATACCGAGCATCAAATGAACGGTGGATCAAAACTAAGTATGTGTGTTGATGTATTGGTATTGTTTGTTTTGGCCATAGCCTTTAGGCTTACGAGAAAACCGTAGTTGGGGCCGCTCGGATTTGAGTCGACGGGATGCATACACTCTTCTGACAAATTGTTCGTGCTGAAGCGGGGTTCTTAGAGGTTCTCTGAATAGTACCTCAATATGATTGCACAGAATGCAAAAACATCGTCAAGCACAAATGCATGGGATGAAACATGCCGAGAGAGCTTCCAAACTTCCACTCATGCGGAATGATAGTAAAATCATGTATCAATATATTTGAAAAGGCAGTGGTTCTAGGGGAAGTATCTAGCTAACGAGACATTGTCAGGATCGCCAGGAACATTCAAAGGGTGCTTTCTGTGCGATAGGGTCATCATAGTCCATTGCAAATATATATATATATAATCTGCATATATTTTCTTGACATGTGTACAGAAAAGCTTACGTGCATTGGTGATCATTGGCGCATAGTCCATCCAAGAGAAGGTCGAGACACTATGCCGAGAAAAGAAATTCGCCATCTTCTCCAACCTAAGGTGCAAAATGCAAAACAAGTGCCACGCCAGAAAGAGGACGGGCAATCGAAGTGGCAATGGGCATCGCAATTTGGAACGACGATTCCAGTGTGCCTTGTGGCTTGGTGCCTCTCATGGCTATGGTCAACTCTAAACATATCTCAACCTCAACAATTCTCAACATAAAGCTTAAGTAGCTTAACTGTTTTAAGAACCTCGACTTCTTTTTGGTTCTTGAGGGTTCTTGGCCCTTCGCCATGCAAACAAGTACGTGACTCCAGTCCAGAGTCGCATCCCCAAATCAAATCAAGTGTCTGTCCTCTTTGGCAGGGGTCCCAAATGATCTGACCTACCCCTTGCAACTTAAACAAGTGGTGTCAGATGAACGTCAGCTGGTCCACACATTCCCTGTTCGAATCAAAAAAGTTCATCCCCAGTGTGTGTGTGTGTGTGTGTATGTGTTTGTGTGTGTTGTGTTTGTGTGTGTGCGCGTTTGAATGCTCAAATCCCCCATCACTCGCAATGATAAGGTCTGCAAGCTCATTGAGATCCTAGCTCAGGGACGGTGGAAACTTCGTCTTCCTCGTTTGCACGAGAGACCTTGGTGGCTAAGGTTGCTGCGTTGTTCGTGCGTCTTAAGGATCTTTCTTGAAGAACTGAGACATGATTTCCGCTCTGTTGGACATTGAACTCAAGTCTGCCTGGTCAACCCATGCGTCCAAAGCCAAGTCCTGCGCGTTCTGAATACAACGGGCGACTGTTAAGTTTGTGTCTACATGACGCCGACCAACACGGCCAGGCCTTCTGCGGGAAGGACATCACATCAAAGAGCGGCATCACCTGAGCGAATCGAAGCCTGCACAGTGCGAAGCGAAGGAACTGCACAGCACTCTGAGGCACTCGCCATCACCAGGAAGATGGTCAAACCCGCGACGCGAGTTGCCAGGAGATTGCTCAATCTCACTGAAATGACTTTCCTTATGGAGTGAAGCTTCAGATTTGTTTCTGTTCTTGGACTTGGAACATAAAAATTTTGTGGTTCCATTCGAGCTCAGGCAAGCAGAGTGTAGGATGCCAAGATTCGCTATGCTCTTTTTCGCACTTGGTTGCTCCTCCCAATGCGAGACCACACTCGCATGTTGTTCCCATCTGTAATTGTTTGAAACTCCAGATTGGAAACGTCCAACAGCAAATATGCAAATTCTTCACCCTATTGACTCATCTGACTTTAACACTGACCGGAATGCTTTCTGGGTTTCCTATTTCTATCTCTGACTTGCTAAATGCGAGGCAGTGTCCCTGGCCCTAACCCCTAACCTCGTCGCGAAGAGGCTCAAACGGATTCTTCTTTGGGCGCTTTGTTTGTTCGTCGTCAAACTCGAGGAAACAACGACAGACTCGCAAAACACGAGTCAATCGGCCAGCGCCTCAGGTGGCAATGACGACACAGTGACATGCCGCACATTGCGTCGTTTAGGCATTCATTTGCTGAGTGTCCTGCGAGCCCCAACACGTGCTGCACGGCTAGCTCGAATAAGAAAGATTTTTGATTGGCCAGGATGCTTCTCCGATAGTCTCAGCCTGAATTCACTCAACTTGCACACGCATACACAACACACAACGAAAAGCATGGTGAAAGTAGGCGAAGGAGTGAGCTCCGGCACTAAGCCTATGCCCTGGTTTAACATTCGGCTCAGAAATCTTCAGCTCACGTCATCACATCGTTTCAAGTTGTTTGCTGGGATTCCTCTGGGATTCCTTAGGATTCCCCGGGTATTCCTCTGGGCTTCCTGCTCATTGGCCTTTGATCCAAGAAGAAAGGAGATGTCAAAAGCCATGGATGCTGTTCCGATGAGATCCATCAGCTGGAAAAAACTAAGCAAATACTGCCTCAGTGAAACTCAGTGAAACTCAGTGAAACTCAGCAACTCAACAAGGTGAACATGCAACTGGTTTCCATGTGCCAGGGAGGCAAAAGCACTGAAAAAACACAGAGACGCCAACATAGAAACGTTGAACACACGGCCTAACTGAAACCTGGGGAAATGTTCAAAGATGCGTGAAGGCAATGGACTGAGATCGATTGCAACAAAGGTACGCATCTGTTATTGACAAAGCTGCAAGTTCGACGGTAAAGAGTACCATGCTGACTGACATGATCAAATCAGTCCAAACCTCATGAGAGACAAGGCAAACATGGAAACATACTCGCGCAAACCAGTTTTCACAATTCCAAAATCATTGCACTTGCATCACTTTCTCAGTTTTCAATTTTCTTCTCAGTTTTCTCCTTTCATTTGTTCCATCTTGTTCTCTGAGCATCCGACACTGCTTGAGAAATCCATGAGCTTCGCCATATCAGGTAAAACGAGGGCACTCAGAAGCGCAACTTGCATGATCCTGAGTCCGCAACCAATTGCTTGCAGCCATGTAGGTTTAAAGCAAGGAACTCTGCAAGGCAAAATTGAAAGGAAAGGAGGAGGAGGATAAGGGTTTGATGAGGATGAAGAAAAAAACAAGAAGTGGATTTGTATATACATGTATATATGCATACATTTGTATTTGCGTGTATTCAGTTGGAGGCTTCGCAGCCAAGCTTCGCTATGCTGCCTCTGCTCTGCATCACAAGTCGAATTCTCCAGGCGCAAGCGCTGTTGTAGAAGTCGCTAGCCTGGAAGGTAAACGTAAAAAATTGTTTCGAGCATATGTGATTCCAAGAATTTATGCGCAATGAGTCATGAGTAAACACAATGCATCACCTTTTTGACTCGTACATGATATGTCGATGCGTAGTCGATACATGTCATACAAACAGTACATACGTGTCTCATATAGATGCGCGTCTGTACGTGTGCAAGTCATATACTTTCAAGATGACAATACAACATGCTCGAAAATCTCTGTAGACCACAACAGTGACAACATTGAAAATATGTTGGAAATCCACATTTCGCCACTTACTGACAAAAAAGGGAAGGAGGCACTAATCTCAAAACCTGGATGGTCTCGGTGTCACTACACTTCGAAACATGAAGAACTGGAGAGAACTGGTGCACTCACAACACTTCAAACCATGAAGAACTTGATTTGTGCTTAGAATCCTGGAGAGCTGTCCGCAAGCGTTGACATCCGTTGCACAGGCCGGCCTCGCGCGTATGATGCGACAAGGCAAAACCACTCAGCCAAATTTAAGCAATACAATAGGAATTGGAATCACTACATGATAGAAGAACTGATAGGACCTGTGGATCCATTGAGAACTCTGCCCATGTTCAACAAGTTCTTGTGTCTTGAAGGCATTTTGAAGGACTTGTCCCACCCAGGGTTCACAAAGAAAAGAACTACTGGTAGCATCTAGATGCCACGGCACGGTTTGACAGGTGGAAAAGCATGAAATGGACAACTTACTGCCAGAAAGACAGCGGAAACAACACATCTGCTGGCAGGTTGCCCATCGGCCAGTTTCTTCTGTAGAATGGACCGGTTGTCGAGACTTTGCCTGAGAACCGCTGAAATCTTGAATGGGTACAGTGCATTCAAGTGACACAAGGTGAAATGCAGTAACATGCAGTACACAGGAACTGTGAGTCGATCACTTCCGGAAAGTGATCGAATCATCATTCAGGACAAAGATATTGCGCAAAAAAAGGAGGTTGTTCAGTGAATTGTTTTTATCATGTGCGAAAACCTCAGCAGTTTTACACTTTGGCATGTAAGGCAGCAACTCCACTGCCCGAGACCAGATCATCTGACCTGCAATGATCTCCAGCAAGGCAGTCAAACGTGCGCTGCACTTTCGCAATTTCAGAGCAGCTGGGCCTTCTTGAACTTTTCTCCCTGAAGGCAACTGTGTCAAACGAACGTTAGCCTAGTTTTCTTTTCTGGTCTCACATCATATTAACATGTTTTGGTTCTCACTTTTCTTTCTGCTTCAGGAGGCAAAATCAGAGCGTTGTTTTCGTATGCGTAATCTCGTTCGGCTCTAAGCTCACCACAAGTCAGAATCCATGCAGCTGCATGCTTTTGCACCACTCGGTTTTCATTTCAGTTTTAGCAAATTCATTTCACCATTGTTCAAATGAAGAGCAATGAACCCTTTGAACAAGTATCAGTACACATTCCTTCCTTCAGGCATGATTGTCAAAGGGTTTTTGGCTTCGCATCATCTCCGTGCAAGAAACGGATCCTATTGATTAGATTCAGCGCTGTGCGATGTACTCAAGTTGGATCAAAAGGGCATAGTAAGGCATAGTAGCAAAGCAAGTCTGTTTGATCTGAAAGTGAAGGCTGCTCACCTAGGGAAATATTGGACATCGTCTGACATCGTGGCTATATTTCTCGCTGTATGAGTCGGTTTGTTCTGTTTTCTTTGCGCTGCAACTGGCAAGAGACGTTTCCGAGGCGACCCAGGCAACATATGGCAACATGAAGTGCAAAGAATATTCTGCAGCTTATTGAAACATTGCAAAACCCACATGTTTCTTTTGAACATCGAGCTGTCTACGGTGTAAAACATTGTAAAACGACCTCGTGTGTTCTCTCCTGTTGAAAATGAAGATAAATTACTTCCATGCCTTGACACCAACAAGTTACTACACACAGCATATAAGCCTTCTATTGGTCTTCGCCCTATTGAGATGCGGTCCAAACCACGACAAAAACTTATTTTCCAAACCCTCATAAATATCAACCTTACCAAAAGAATTGGATCCAATCAACGACAAAAAACTGCATCTGCACGCCGACAAATTGATGAATGTGTGTTCAACGCATCGAGTGCCCTTGAACCTCTACATCTATACACATTTCACAGAAAATGTATGCATCTTCACCACAGGGCGGCACTTACAACCGGCGCTGCTATACTTCCAGCATCCTACGTGTTACATGGCTGACTGGCGGCAGCCCAAACTTGACCAATAGATCATCCTCCTGGTCATTGATGATCATCGATAGTTGGTACATGTCTCTACACATTGATTCGGTCCGTTGATGCTTGATAACCAATGAAATCATTTCATTTTTGTATGGATTGTTCTACAAAAATCTCCGAAAAAGCTCGGTACCAACATGCCTTGGGCATCACCAGTTATGTGAAGATATGATGTGAATTTTTTTTGGTCCTTGTAGCTGAAAGGTGGTCTGAAAAGGTGAAACAGGGTCAGTCTGGAATGCAAGTACCGTCAGGCGTACATTGTAATTTGTGATTTTACATTTGCAAACCAATTCTTTGCGAATCTTTTGCTACTTTGGATCAAAACAAGATTTGTGAGTTCCAAACCAGGCCCATGATGCCCATGTACGGCTGGACGAAAACCCACCTATCACTGCTGATCTTGCGGCCTAGCAAGGCTGACTCAGGCTTGCGGCAATACAATGAGTTGGCCGTGTAAACACGAGAAAACACTGGTTGTGGCCAACACATTTGGCGGTGGATGACATCAGCGTTCATCCGTGAGGATTCTAGGACCCAGATGCCCTGATCAAGACGACGGACCACCTTGTACCATGTTGAAAAACTAGAGCGCCTAAATCATCAAAACACCGTGTTCTACAGATTCTCTAGCTTGGATTGAACAGACACTGAAGAGATCTCTGTGACATTCTGAAGCTGGCACGATCTTGTTCTTGGCCTTGAGGGATATGAGTTTTGGCTTATTAAGTTTTTGCTTGTCTTTGTGTTGTGTGCCTCGACAGAGAGAATCTTGCTTTAAAGATAGGATTCTGAGGGAGTGAAAGGCAAAACATGATGCAGTTCAAACACCGTGGATCATGGATACGGGAAGAAGAGCTTGCTCAACAACTCGGTGTTCCAATTTCTTTCATCTTTACAACTATGGAATAGCACAACGTCTGTTCAAATGGATATTAATGGATCAGGAAAGTTGTGTTGCTGTCTTGCATGAAATTCAGCCAGAACCTCGAGATCATCTGAAATTCCTGAAGGATTCAATGCGGGACTAAGCTGGAATACATCGACAATGTTTTTTCGTGCGTGTACCTGTACCTGATATTGTTAATCACCATGGTCAAAACAAACAAAATGATCAGGAAGCCACTAGAGGATTTTTTTTAGACTAAGAGCAGGGTAAGTGTTTCGCCAGATTTCAAAATGGACAAATCTGAAACACTACCATTTCACATTTTGATGACGCGTTCTGCAACCTTCTCAAGATGTTGGCAGATCCGTCACTCCAACGACCTCACGCCCATCGGACAGCATATTTTGTTCGCTCAGCGATAGCAGTTTGTTTGTTCCTGAGGCACACGGGATATGTGCCATGAATGTGTGAGGAGTAAGACAACTGACTTGAGCTAAAGAGATAAAAGCAAGCTGCATCAAGAGCAGAGTTCCCGGCAAAATTGGGCATCAAAGTAGATCGAAGACCCAGCCCAATCAGGATCCAATCAGGTAAAGTTGCGTTTTTCGTGTGCCAACCTCTGCACAGCGTTGCTGGACATGCAGGACATGCTCCAGAAACTCGTACATGCCAACAACCGCCCAAGGCCAGCCTTTTGGCAAAACTTTTGAAGAGTTGGGTTGCTTCATCTGTGGGCAGACCGACGGCCTCCAGTTGCAAAGAAAAATTGATGATCAATAATGATGACAATCATGATGATATTTGTGCGAAACAAAAATGAATACATGCATATATATATATATATGTGCGTGTGTGTTAAATTTTGACGCAACATCTAAATATACATTGGTGCATGTATATTTGTTTGTATGTGCATATTCGTGTGTAGTTGAACATGTGCGTACGCATGTGTGTACAATGTGTAAATTTGTATATATGCGTGAATACGTGTTTATGTAATATGCATTTTCATCTGAATATGTATTTATGCGAAATCAGATTATATTGAAAATGTATTCATATGCACTACTGAACCTTGTCAACCTTCTTGGCACCTAATCACCCACTTTTTGGTGCCAGGGCCAAGTGCTTGTTGAGAAAGCTAGCCATGCCCAGCATGGAGTCAGCAGAGCTCAGACATCTTTTAAAGATGGAGCTCATGCCGACAGGACCAAAACACCCCTCACCCCAGCTCTCCGAGGCGGTGGGGATGGTGGTGGCTGCAAAAGGCTATCGGTTGAACATGTTCTTCGTGCATGCTTCTCCTCTGGAGTTTACATGCACTACTGAACCTTGTCAACCTTCTTGGCACCTAATCACCCACTTTTTGGTGCCAGGGCCAAGTGCTTGTTGAGAAAGCTAGCCATGCCCAGCATGGAGTCAGCAGAGCTCAGACATCTTTTAAAGATGGAGCTCATGCCGACAGGACCAAAACACCCCTCACCCCAGCTCTCCTTCCACGCGTCCCAAACTGGCCGCTTGAAAAGCCTTTTGAGCGGCACGGACTTTCTGACGAGAAGCTGGGGGGAGTGTCAAAGCTGCGTATTCCTGCAGCCCTTGATCCAAGTAAAGCCGAGCAGTGGCTATATGCTTCCATCTGCCCTTTTCCACCAACTGGTCCAAAGTGAGACCATTTCGGTACGAAGAGGTGGCTCCTCCCCGGCGTAGGCTGTAAGGGAGGTAGTTGAAGTTCTGTAACTCCAGGTGAGCCACCACTTGTTTCCAAAGTTCTCTGAACTTTTGAGGGCTTGTGTCTGCCAACCGGTCAGACCCACTCCGGCGGTGACAGAGTTGCCGCAGAGCATTGATTGCGACCATCTCAGGGATGATCACCTTTTCCCATTGTTGCATGCTCCTTTGCGCAGTCTTGGTGTCCTCCAAGAAAATGACAGCCGATTGGCCTGCCCGAACAGGGAGAACCACATGCTTGCGCTTAAGCAGGAACATCTCTCCGGTGCGAAGAAGGCCACAGTAGCCAACCACGCTCAACAAAGCCAGACGGCGCCAGCCCCAGTTGAGCAACACACCGGAGAATGCAAAAAGGAGCTCAGGGGATAGTGGTGTTGCCCGTCGGGGTTGCTCAAATCTCCCCCACAGGGAGAGCAGATGCCAACTTTCATGCAGCTGACCTTTCAGCTGCGGCTTATGGTATTGCAAGCTGGCCAAAGCGTAGCTGGCCATAGTCTTGGCATCGCCCTCTTCCCACAAGTGCTCAATGTATGTTTTGAGCACGTGAGCCAGGTCTTCCCGCCGCAACAGCACAGCAGGAAAGTCACAAGTGAATTCTGCAACTTCCCTTAAGGAAGCTTGGTATCGTGCCAAAGTAGTAGGTGAAACTCTGACTTCGTTCAACCTGCCAATTTTCTTCCTCTCAGCCTTCCTCTCTGCTTTTGTCGCCATGTATTTGATGCTACGCTTTGGGCTCATACCGTCGGGACGGTTCATCGGCCGGGTTGAGCCGTGACAGGACCCAACCCCAAAGCGGGTAGCAATTGAGCGACAAGCAGAGGGCGTGAATCCTTCGTAGAATTCGATTCACTTGGCGGCTGGAGGATCGTCCTTTTGTGAGGACGGCAAGGCAGATTTGTGAGTCGCTCAGGTGCAAAAACCTGCAGCTGTGGCAGGCACTGGAGCGCGCGCGCCATTCGAGAGCACGCAGTATTGCTTGAAGCTCCAGGAGGTTGATGTGGCGTTTGAAACGCCAAGGGTAACTTTGACCCGCGGTCCAGACCCATCTCCGTGGGCCCAAGCTGGTGCGAGCTACTGCATCCGGCCGATACAGCACCCCCAGGTCCAGTCTGATATCGCTCCCGCGAAATTCCATGCGGCGCAGGAACTGGTAGACAAGGTGCACTGACAGCAGGCGAGGGTCACCTATCCCCATTGAGGGGTCTGATGCCAGCCTGAGCCACTCAGCACGCTTGCCAAACTGATGGAACCTGGCCAACCCCAGCGTTTCATCCTCTTCACTTCCTTGCTCAGCTTCGGACATAGCCGGCAAGGAAGCTGCATCATCAGGCCCAAGCGGCCCCATTCCGATTTCTTCATGCCACTGAGCCAAAATGGCCCGTGATCCAAGTGGATCAGTCCTGGCAGCACTGCTCCACAGCCACAGATCCACCAAACAGGCGACTGCTATGGCGTGGAAGCTGTTTCCCAGCGCTGCTTGGCGGGCCACCTCCTGGTCCCCCTTTTCAGCTTCAGTCTCTGCTTCTTTCTTGAACAGAGCGGTGGTGTACCCGGTTCTGAAACCCATGAGTCTTTCCCTTTCTGAGGCAGTGGCCACCCTCTTGTAGCCTGGCAGCGAAGTGCTCTCAAAGAGGAAAGCTGGCCCATAGGTATACGGAGGGAACTTCATCTGGTCCTGAC
>VSDK01027028.1:21666-75348 GCA_009767595.1 Symbiodinium kawagutii | reverse complement strand
TATATATATATATATATGTATGTATGCATGTATGTATGTATGTAAATACGTACATACGTATGTGACTGTATGTAAATATGTAAATCTGTCCATGTATCTTTATGTCTGTCCAAACCATTCTGCATACTGCAATGCATGTAAACATACATGTTTATTTGTAAACAATTTTCAAGTGATTTGAAGTCATGTAAGAATAAAGATGTATTTTGTGTGTATGTATGTATGTATGTATGTATGTATGTACGTACGTACGTACGTACGTATGTATGTATGTATGTATGTATGAATGCATGTATGTATGTATGTATTTATGTATGAATGCATTTGTGCACAAATGTAAATATGTCAATACAAACATGCACAAATGAATACTTGTGTAATTGTGTATACATGTAAATATGCATTTTTGTTGGTGTGAAAATTTGCGTCTATGAGAAATATGTGCATGGAATAATGTAAATTTGAAAATATGTAAATATTGTATGTATGCGCGTATGTATGTATAAATGCATGTATGTATGTATGTATGTATGTATGTTTTTGTGTATTGATGTATGTATGCATGTATACAAGTAAATATTGAAAATTCTATATCTTTAAAACTTAAAACTGCAGATGTGTATGTATTTATGTGAATAAGTGAAGAAAATGTATTTAACTGTATTTACGGGTATATGTAAATACGTATATAATCTGCATGTATAACAACTTTTTTGTATGTAAATATATTCATATCGTAATATGTAAGCAGATGTATACGTGTATCTAAATAGGCACGTATCGACGCATATATGTACATCAATAAGTGTATATGCGTAGATGCGCTATCATTGGAAAAACACGAAAAGATGCTGTTGTTCACAGGGTTGGACTTGGATGGTTAAGATGAAGTTCCACTGAGAACAGCGCGTGCCATCTGATATACCCAACAGGATCTACCCTCAGCAAGCAGTGTCTTTCTCAGCTCATCTCAGCACAAATTCATTGGCACTCGATAATGGGATACATTTATTGCTCCAACTTGGCAGCGTGCAACAGGACCACGGGCAGTTCTTTGTTGTAAAGGTGCAAAGCGTGTTCCTGAGTAGTGAATCTGCCAAGGATCTATATGACATGGAACAAATAATCCAGGAGACTGAGCTTGCGACATACTCCCACTTCCATGCCCCGCGGTAAACAAAGGTCGACCAAATTTCACTCTCATCAACCTGTCATATCTGGAAATCCACAGCCGAATGATTGACCTTCCAATCTTCCAGGTCCTGCCTGGCGCCTGAGCTGGAATTTGGTGAGCTGATGGGTTCTGCGATTGAACCAGCCCTCTTCGCAGTGAAGCTTAAACACCTGGAATTTCCAGCGCTGGAACCACATTCTGTGCACCACATTCTGCGCACACTTTTGAACCTTTTTGGACAAAGGAAAGAGTATACAGGCTGAAGACTACTAAGTTTCGCAACTGGGGAGAAACGATGGCGATGCTAGTGCAACTTGTGAGTGCTCAGCAACAAAGGCAGAGAAAAATCCAGACCCAAGGCTTCCAAGTTTCCAAGATTAATCACATTTTACGGCAGATAATTTGCAATTGACTTGCCTTTCAAAAGCTAGGCTTTCTCGCGTTGCTCAGAGGATGCGAGACAGCGCTAGCCGCTTTTGAACTGAAAATGTTTGAAATATGATGGGCGATGATAGGCGATAAATGGTTGATGAAAGCTGGTGATAGGCGAGAAATGGTTGATGATAGGTGATGATAGGCGATGAGAGGTTATGAGAGGTGATGATAGGTGATGATAGGTGATGATAGGTGATGATAGGCGATTAATGGTGATGATAGGTGATGATAGGCGATAAATGGTTGATGATAGGTGATGATAGGTGATGATAGGTGATGATAGGTGATGATAGGTGATGATAGGTGATGATAGGTGATGATAGGTGATGATAGGTGATGATAGGTGATGATAGGTGATGATAGGTGATGATAGGTGATGATAGGTGATGATAGGTGATGATAGGTGATGATAGGTGATGATAGGTGATGATAGGTGATGATAGGTGATGATAGGTGATGATAGGTGATGATAGGTGATGATAGGTGATGATAGGTGATGATAGGTGATGATAGGTGATGATAGGTGATGATAGGTGATGATAGGTGATGATAGGTGATGATAGGTGATGATAGGTGATGATAGGTGATGATAGGTGATGATAGGTGATGATAGGTGATGATAGGTGATGATAGGTGATGATAGGTGATGATAGGTGATGATAGGTGATGATAGGTGATGATAGGTGATGATAGGTGATGATAGGGGATGATAGGGGATGATAGGTGATGATAGGCGATAAATGGTGATGATAGGTGATGATAGGCGATAAATGGTGATGATACGTGATGATAGGTGATGACAGGGGATGAAAGGAGATGATAGGTGATGATGGGTGATGATAGGTGAGGATAGGTGATCATAGGTGATAGGAATGCTTGAGATGAACATTCATGAGCTCTACTGCCTTCGTCGATGCTCATAAGCTTCGTAGTGCCGGCTGTCTTTATGGCAATGCGACATGTATAGACTGCCAAAAAATGCAGAAAGGTAGACCAGAGGTAGGTCAAAGAAAGTACCATCAGTGTTGAAACTTAGAAAATCAAAGACCAAAATCATAGCGATCAGGGAGAGCCAGGGAGCGCCTGAGTGTTAGGTAAAGCCTTGAAGTCTTCTCCAACAACATCAAGCCACTGTTGGAGACCAGTCCTGTGCAATTTCGCAGTGCAGATTGAAGTTTGAGATTGGCTGAGAAAAGCAAGAGTACAAATTCTACAAGATCAACTTTCCGAAGTGTTTCAAACTTTAAATACAGAGTTTGTAGTTCTTCATCACAGTTCTTTGACTCTTTGAAGTTGAAACATTGACAAAGCGACAGATCTGAGTAGGTGACCATAATCCGCTCAGAGGCTGTCCAGAGAAAATAAGCAGCAGAGTTGTCCTGAGTCCCACACACACACACACACACACACACACACACACACAGTGCCTGGAAGATTGAAGCAGAATTCTGTGCATTGCATCTTCTATCCTGAACGCGTGCTATTAGCACCAAGGCCCTGTCTTGTGCTGAAGCCGCGGGAAAAGTGTAAATCCCCTCAGCAAGACACTGAAGTGCTCAGTGGCTGAATCAGTTGTCAAATCAAGCTGAATTGAACAAGTGGCTTCAATTCAACTAAATCTGTGTTTTTGAGTTGAAAACAGTTCAGTTCAAGTCAATCTTCTCTCCTGCCTCATTCTGATACGTTGAGCCGCATCAGAGGTTTGAAAAACTGGATCTACATACCTGCGCCAGACTAGTCTGCCTGAGAATCTTTTTGAAATGGCAAAACAAAACTTTCAGCAAAAGCTGCAAACAAAGCAGCAAACATCTGAACACGCAAAGGCCACCACTGATAGGTTTGGACCATCTGGGGTTCGCTCGACCCTTGGAGGAGTTTGTCATTTGGTAAGGAAATCCCAGTGCATAGTTTGTGCATGTCAAAGCATCTGAAAATATCTGTGTGGCAAATTCCCGTGTCTGCCACTGTCTTCCTTGTATTTCTACGCTGGTCAAAATCTGTCCCTGGTAAACATTGGGAACTTATGTTGTTTTGCCTTTGGTTACGGCAATAGTTTATTTGGATTGTTGATTTGCAAGATTGGATTGCGAATTTGCATTGGGTTTGCATTTTCTTGTTTGACTTGCATGTTTGTTGCTTGCAGTTGTTTCGTATCACGTTCCTACTTGACTTATTTGTTTGCACTAGCTTTGCATGGTGGTTAATGTGGTTGACTCTTTTTACATAGATTTTTGGTGGGTGCAGAACGTGAGATGTGCTAGAGTAGTAGGGTAGTGCCAAGTTTCTTATCTAACTTTGCGTGTGTTTGTTTGCTGAAAGTCTTGCTTTGACTGGGAGCACATATTCCACCTACATATAGAATCATATATAATATGCACACAGATGCATGTGTATAGAGAGAGAGAGAGAGATGAAGTGTGTACCCGGAAGCCGCCACTGGAAGACCATGATTGAGATATGTGCGGAGGTGTTTGTGAATGACGTAATAATTCATATGTGCAAACATTTGTATGTTCACATGTGCAAGCCAATTCAAACAGTATGCAAATCTGTGTATTTTGTGTGCCATAACCCCTTCAGTTTTGTGTGAAATTGATTTGTTTCCCACTGTGCAACTCCTACATTCCTAAGGTCAGGGCAAGTGCATAGCACATGGTCAAGTGAATTTCTCCACCCGAAGAAGGCAAGAGAGCAATACTTTTCAGATTCATGCTGGGCATGTGCAGAAAAGCATTCCAGCTCCCCCTGGCACACAATTCCAATATTGTCAGGGGGAATGAATACACATTGCACAAATCTTTCGCTCTGGTTCAAAACAGACTGTGTAGCACGGAATTGTAAAAGGAGCAAACGAGTCCTGAGAAATAGCAGGGCACATGTCCAGTGGAAAGCGGTGTGCCATCTCTCGTGGTACAAGAATCGACCTTGGAGCTGCTCTAGACGAAGTTTGCGCTTTGTGTCTTGAATACATACCCCTTAGTCCTACGAAAATGTGGTAGTGAGGTGCCATTAAGATGCAAACATTCACATACATGATGTAAATACATTGCATTTCATGTCTTTCTTACGTACTCCCTATTTCATTGCATGGCATGACATTTCATAACGCCACTCCCATTACATTGCATGCATCGTATTACATATGATACAGTACATATATTGCACGCTTTGGATGCCGCACCCACATTACATAGAGTACGCACATCTCGCGCAAGAAAGACATTGAATGGACATACAGCCTATCCTGGCCCCCCAGTACAAACATTACATGCCTAAATCAAATTGCACTAAATTAGGCTACTGTACACTACATCACACCACATTGCACTACAGTACACTATGCTACTTAACATACAGCCACGAATGCACTATATAAATCAAATTTTGTTACATTACATGACATGACCAGCATAACATACCATGACATGACATGACATTACATGACATGACATGCATGACATGCCATGACATGCCATGACATGTGACATGGCAGTACAAGTACATTCCATCACATTGCATAACAAGTACAAGTACATTTCATGCATTATCCACACGACACGTCACGACACCACACCACATGACATACAATACATACAAGGAGTAATTACACGTATATACGGTTTCATTACATCAGATACATATGCGTGCATTACCTTACGTTTTCAAATATGTTACGACTACATGACATTGCATCAAATTACACTACATTACATTACATTACATTACATTACATTACATTACATTACATTACATTACATTAAATTACACTACATTACATTACATTACATTACATTACATTACATTACATTACATTACATTACATTATATTACATTACATTACATTGCACTACATTACACTTCACTACATCACACTACATCGCATTACCTTCCATTTCAGTACGTTAAATCACACTACATTCATATCTTTCATTCCTGCATACTGCACACCTTCATGTCTGCATACCTGCATTCTTGACGGCATACCCCCATAGACACCATACACATAAACATATACTCGTACGAATACAGTCATTCAATTACATCGAGTACATTAGCCTGCACTAAATTGCGCTACATCACATGACATGGCGTTGCGGCATGGTACTTCACGGCATGTACATAACTACAGTGCCTAGATATAAATAGACTTACATAGATGGTTAGATAGATAGATAGATCGATAGATAGATAGATAGATAGACAGACAAATACATAGATAGAGACAAAAATAGACAAATACATAGATAGAGACAAAGATAGATACATAGATAGATACATAGATAGAGACGTAGATAGATACATAGATAGCGACATAGATAGATGCATAGATAGGGACATAGATAGATACATAGATGGAGACATAGATAGTTAAATAGATTGATAGACAGGCACGTGCATACATGCATACATGCATACAAATTATGTACTGATGTATACATACGTACATATGCAAAAACGCTCGGTTTTCAAGTAGTATCTGCTGTAGTTTGCACATTGCGCGGAGAATGACTCCCGTCTTCTCATCTCAATCCGTGCATCTGCCCCCCCTAGGGGCCACCCCTTGCTCTTCTCAGCCTGTGGCCGGATTGTTATTCATTGCTGGGCTGCGGGCGGATAGTTGAAGGCTGCGGTCTGGCCCTTCTTATACGGGGCAAGCTGAATCCTACAAGAATCAAACACTGTACACCACAGATCACTACAGTACATCAATGCTCTTGGTGATAGTTTTCCACTCGCAGTGACTGGCAGTGACTGGCAGTTTCACATTTTCAAAATAAAAGCGGCAGCCTGCCACCATAGTATGGCCGCCCGACCTGACACGTAGTCTGACATCAAAACAGACCCAAAAAATTGGTATATAACCTTCGTTCATCAGCAAATCCAGTTCTGAGGCTACTCAGCGTTGCATCTTGGATGAGTACTGAGAGGGGAGTTTATGGATAGGTATCCCAGATAGGCATCCAGTCATCTTGCCTATGGAAGTCTTCAGAGCATATGGTAGTGTGCTGCTGATGCGGCGAAATGTTAAAGTTCAACAGCTACATGTATTAGAAAGAAAAATCCAAATCATTCAGATACGCTGCCCCAAATGCATGACCTGAAGCGTACATTTGCATCAAGATTCCATGATCGCAATTCTTTAGTCCCACATTCCCCGATGGATGGCATCTGAGGCAAGGACGTCACTGTTCCAATGAGAGGGTCCCAAACCCGATCTTGCGGCCAACTGCTTCATCCCTGAAATGACCTTGAAAGCAACAGTTGCTACATCAGCACTGCAGAAATTGATATGTACTGTCAGACACAAACAAAGCAACAAAACTCAACAAAATGTGCTTTCATGTGGTCTGACTCTTCAGCCAAAAGATCCCCACACTGTCCACCAGCAATGGAGCAGCTGGTTTCGGAGTGTCTTCCTGCTGTGGAACGGTGAACTACATGCAGTCAGCGTCAAAAAGAAGAGCGACTTAAATAGAATGAATATAGAAATATAATGAAACTAGAATAGAATTTATAGATTGAAGAAATTGCCAATGAAAAAAATGGATGCAACAACAACGACAGCTCGGGGCTGTGCCAACTGTGCTGGTGCTTTGAAAGACTCCCTGACCTCAGGAGCTCAAAACGCATGGCATGCCGTTGATTTCCGTACAAGCTGAGTCAAGCGGCATGCACTGGGACATTGCTCCACAAGCGTGACACCATTGGTGCATGCCTTGCTCCACCCTGCAGCAAAGTCTTTGTGAGGGTACAAACTATTTCTGACCTTCAAACTTATTGAAAGATCTTTTTGGCCACGCATTTTTGTCACATTTGTCACGCCTGCAGATCCTCTTCTATGGATCCGCGGAAGACGATATCCGAGACCTCTAAAGTTTCTGCGCCCCAGAGATCCCAAACAGTACGCGTGGTTACACATGCGTGACACGTGCTAAGAGAAGTGGTACAAGACGACAGGGGCTCTGTAGTGCAGGATTGTGCAAGGCATCTTTGTAAGAGCTCTCCAAGGAGCATTTCTGCAAAGAGAAATCAAAGATTTCTACAAAAGATCTCTATCAAAACGTGCACCGCGCACAAACAAGAACCATTGGACAAAATCTGCAAAAGCCTTCTGCGAAAGCGAAATGAAAATGTGCTCTGCACATGGGACCCATCTCAAACCTAAAGCATCACGGCGACTTTGATTCTCTCGCCTTCGATGATCCAATCTTTTCCAAAGCAACATTGTCCTAGGTCAAGAAATGTCTGCAGAATTGCATTGCTGTGAGCACAAGGTATAAGGATTCCACTGCCGCGTGCGAGAGTTGATCGCAGCCTCGACACGCATGCTTTTGTGTTTAAACATGAGGCAATGCTAGAAGGTCAAAATGACTTTTACAGAGGGAAGACAAAGTCCTACCTAAGTCATACCTCGGGCATCTCCCCCATGTGAACGCAACTTTCGAAAGTCGTAACTTAGTCCTACCTCGGGCCCCTTCCCCCACGGGAACGCAGCCCGAACCCGGCAACTTTTTGTTGGGTGTGGCACATATCGCTTGAATATGTCTTCTCAATAAGGCCAGAAATGCTGTAATCCCAGCAAAGAAAAGTCTAATGGAGAAAATAACGCTACAGTTATCTACAATTAAGATTGAAGGCTCATTGATTCCTACACACTGGGAGCCTTGATAAATTGCCATCTCAAATCCAGGTTCTGGTGCCTACGGATCCTGTTGCTGCAGCACTTGACGATGATGCAGGAGTTGGGGTCGAAGAAAAACTCTGCAGCAGCCACACCTTGGGAGAGTAACACAGAGATCAAACCTCGAAGATCGAAACCAAAGAAAACTTCAAACCGAATCGATGCAATCGATGCAAAATGATATCGGTCTGGGGGTTCCAACCTGAGCCTGCCGCCCCAAACGTGTTGCATGGCTCTTGCTGCGGAGCATGGCTAAACTCGTGATATACAGAAAAAAAATCAAAGTTCATGCATATGTGTGCGCTCAGAACAAAGCGTAAAGGCATGAGGCATGTGTGTGGATTTGAAATGTGCATAGAAACTGTATTTGATGTGTATTCACATTTGTATACTTTGGAGATCTTTGGAGTGCCTGGACAGTGACTTGTCCGAAGTGTCCATGAATTGGAGATGGATTCAACCCATCCGAAAAATCCTGCTTGTGTGGATTGCAGTGCATCCCAGCATATATCCCGATGCTCACTACGAAGCTCAGAAATGCAGAAATGCAGAATGATAAAATGCTCGCTGGTGCCTTTCTAACAAAACACAGGAAGACATTCTTGATCAAACTTTGCACCTTGGGAAGTGGCAACACCAAGCACTGACCAAAACATTGGTCCCCACCTCTCTATGAGACAGGTCTGGCCATTGGTATCCGAAGTTCAATGCCTGTTGCGATCTCGCCTTCCACCTGGCGGTACAAGAAGCAAAAGGAGAATTTGCAAATGGAAGAATGCTTAGAATGCTTACTCAATTGTTTTTAAGTGAAGAAACACAGAGTTTCAATGGAATTTGCTTACTGTGTGCATTGAAAGGCAAATGCTGGAAAGTCATTTTCAGAACAATACATTCGTGGGCTACCATAGAGCAATAAACAAATCGGTCCAGACATACGATACGTAGCTACATACACGTGTGCATGCATAGATTCTTTACATTTTATTGCAGTGCATGCCACCCCAAACTACTTTACGTTCGATCAGGTGTCATCGTGGTTGTTTGATCCCCACAAACTTGGCCTTTCCCAGGCAGGCATAACTACAACGTCAAATTAGACCACATTCTCATAAGTTCCATTGCAGAGACTAATTACACATACGCACAAACATCATACCTACACACGTGCAGACATGTACAAACAAACACATACGCATACGCACACATAGGTACCGACATATATACATGTTCGCAACTCCCAAATACATACACTAAATTCATCACATAGAGGGGATACATTGTGTACAATACATGCATGACATGACATGACATGACATGACATGACATGACATGACATGACATGACATGACATGACATGACATGACATGACATTAGCATGACATGAGCATGGCATGGCATGAGCATGGCATGGCATGGCATGGCATGGCATGGCATTGCATTGCATTGCATTGCATTGCAGCGCCTTGCATTATGCACGCTACATTGCATCATGTACGTTGCATTTCATTAGATTAGTACATACACTACATACGTTACATACATACACTACACACTTAGATTACATTCATATATGAATATATGGATACGTTACTCTACTCTATTTTCTTTTGCTTGACATCACCTTACTTTCCACGCATAGATTGCATATGTATTTTGTTACATCCCGCATCAGCATAAGAAAGTGCGCGGTCCTTTCACATTCCATGCACCGTGCATGACACAGTAAACTCTTCACATTACACTTTGCATGTGGCGCATTGCCCAGTACACGATAAATATCACAACACATATTGCATTCCCACTACATTGGATATCACATTAGACCGCATCATATCATAGGATATGTCATATCATTCTATGCAATGTTGACTTTAAGAAGATAAGACTACATCATCTGCTGTTGCACTCCATGCTGTACGTACAACTGTATATGCAGCTCCACACATGTGTACAAAAATACTTGCTTGCATATTGACGCAATGACCGCGAGTCTGCACAATTACCTCGACTCAGTACTTCTGCAGTATGCACATGCCTTACATCAAATTCCATTCAGTACATTGCATCGCGTCACAAAACGTCAGTGCGTTGCAGGACGCCGCATGACGTCGCATCACGTTGCAGTACGTTGCATCACCTTACGCAGTGGGTGGGGGGTGTGGGGTGTGGGGTGCAGCTTGTGGTGGTTGACGGTGGTTGTAGCGTAGCTGTTGTGTTTGTGTGGCCGTTGGGATGTTGCAGTTGTCACGCTGGCGGGGAGGTGAGGGGGGTGAGCTGCGAGACGGCATGAGACCACGAAGGCTTACTAGGTGAGCTCCGCATGAACCAGCTCTGAAACGCCAAACATGGAGGCTTGTCCCCACCTTCCAAACAATGCATTTAATGCACAATAGAATATGCACATGATATACATATATATTGTGTTCCCTCACGCTTTGTTTTTCACCAAGGCTCAGAAGGTTTTTGTGAATGGCATAAGCCATTCACCCTTTCACGTTGGAGAGCCATTTGGCTCTTTTCTCTCTGTTGGCCATTTGGCCTATCTTCACATGGCCATGTGGCAGGCCATTGCTGTTGAAACGGTGAGGCCATATGGCAGGCCTTCCTGTACGGTTTTAAACTCTGAATTCTTTAATCTCTGTATGTCTTCAGCCTCTCTTCCACGTCCCCTATCTGGCCTCGAAGAGGTCGTCAAACAAAGTGGGACGCGTAGTGCTTCAAGAGGTTGGCTTGGGATTGATTGATTTTGATTGAAACCAACACACTGAGGCCTTCTTGGATGTAGACTCGTGCACTTTGTGTCGAGCCCCACCTCCCTCGAATGAGGGTCCTTTCCATTTGGCCATGGGCCCTAAAGTCGGCGGTTGCTCCTCCACGCCTGAGTGAGTATGGCCTAAAAGAAAAGGGGAGCTGGAAAAAGGTCAGCAGTTTGCGAAAGCTTTCTCGAAAAACTCTTGAGCCAGCTCTCAAGGCTGGTTGCATCAAAGTGTTCTCACTGGCTCGCAAGGAGAGCCATTCTTCTAAAAGGATTCGAGTGGGGCCATGGGATATCACAACGTTCTCATCCTGGTGTCTGCGGAGGCCCGACTTGGTAGCACCAAGTTGGATGACAACATCTTCGGTCCCAATCATAACGTGCAAGGGTGCCAAGACTAAAAGTTCTCCGGTCCTCAACATTCCGAAGAAACCCAAAGCCAGGGCGACTGCCATGTCAAGGTCCAAGACTTCAATGGCACGGCTGATGAGGGCTTCAGCAAAACTTTGCGGAAGCGGCGGTGCCTGAGCTGGCTTTTCTATCCTCCTCCAAAGTTTAAATAGCCTCCAGCTCTTGCTTAGGCGGCCACGCAACCGGGGGCAAAAATGGCGCAAGCCCGAAAGGGCATCGCCCACATAGGCGATGCCTTCGCCCTCAGTGTATTGGTCCTCTATCCATAGGGCAAGTGCCTCGTCTTCATCTTCAAATGAGTTCTCAAGGATGGGTAGGACCCTCTTTACTGCGGTATAGTATCTGACTCTGGTTGATGGAGTGATTCCTCGATCCTCCAAGGAAAGTCCTTGCCTCCTCTTTTGCCGGGCCTTCCTCAGAACCTCAGGCCCTGGACGCTTCATCGGTTGGGTTCTCTACGCTATCCGTGTGGGCTATGTACAATTGTGCCCCAGAGGCCAAGAGGTGAGCATTCACCCTTCGAACCAACGGCTGCATAAGGAGGCTACCTGTCCTACCCTTAGCTAAAATGGATTGTGAAACATAACTATCTGTTAGATGAAAAATTCTGCGTTGGGCGAGAAGGCATTGCTTAGCTCGCCACGTAATACTAAGAAGGATCCCCCAAGTTCAAGGGGGTTGATGTGTTCATCAAACTTCCACTGAACTCGGAAACCTGGCCGCCAAACCCACCAATCTGCTCGAACTGACTGTCGCCAAGCTGCCTTGGGATTAAGCAAATCCCCTGTAGTGATCCGGACATCGGACCCGGTGTGGTTTGCGCGCACTGCCAGGTATGCGTTCAGGTCCCTCACCTCCATCTCAGCCTCAGGGACCTTCCCATATACAACCTCTCTCGAAAGGGGGCAGTCGATGTCAGGATGATTTGTGATCCCCGGTGGAAGGCCCATGCGTAGCCCCAATCGCGTGGGCGAAGGTTTTCCGAGCCACGGCGCCAGTGCGAAGGCCAGCACAAGCGAAAACGACCAGCAGGAAAAAGAATCTCCTATTAACGATAGACGCTCGTCCTCATACTTCTGCTTGGATTGTTTTATTGCTGACCCCGAGAAACAGCGCATAGTGTGGTCAAGGCCTAGTCCCATCAGCAACTCACGCTCCTGCACATCCAGCAGCCGATAGGACTCTTCATCGCCATCCCAGATCAAGTATTGCGGTTTGAATTGATAGGGGGGAAACTTAAAGGACTCAGATCTCCATCGAGCGATTGTCTGGGGGCAGCACCGTTCGATTCCTGCGGGTCTTTCCGGAGGATGTGATCTGCGGATACTCTTCATGCAGCACGGGTAGACAACGCCTTCTGTGCTTTCCATTGATCCAGGCTTCAACCATGCAGTCGGATGCGGCCATTCAACGTTTACCATGACCTCGATATAGCCCCCCTTGTCCACCAGCCTCACATCCTCAGTCTCCCACAGCTCATATGATAACCACGCAAACCTTGGTCTGCTCATGGGCACTTGCAGTTGTGGATCCAGGCGATAAGGTCTGCTCCCCATTAACTCAGAAACCTGATCACGGGCCTCCACATCCATACTTGCGACGTTCTCCACTATGTGATGAACCTTCACCTCTGGGAAAAGCTTCTTTAGTGACCGCAGGACCCTATCAACCTCGAACACCAGCGAAGACTGTGCTCCCCGAAGATTCATTCGGTTTGCTTTGACCCGTGAGAGGTCTACGCAGGGGAACCCTGCCCATGCGTGGATTTCGGCGAACTCATCTGCCTTAAGAAGGATCTCCTCAAGTTTCTCTTCAGTGAGGGTAGTGATGTCCTCCCACTGTTCTACCCAGGGCCACCGCCTCGAAGTGACACGGTTGCCTGGCTTGTGAATGTCAATAGCCAGTCCTCCAGTGACTATGCATCCACACAGATCGTAACATCTGAAGGCTGCGCCTATCCCGTTAAACATCGAGACGACAAAGATGGGCACGTTGATCCCCTTATGCTTCCTCTCCTGCAGCTGAAGGAAATTGCATCCTTGAGGCGAAAGCTCTTTCGAAAACGCTATGGCTCCGCCCTTCTTTGAAGCATCGCTGCAGGTTATCAACTCCTCAAGCTGATTGGTGAAGGTGGTGCGGTAAAGGGCTATCCCAAGTAGGGCTCCAAACATTTCCTGCCTAGCTCTGTCTTCAACGGCGCTCCTCCAGCCGTCACTACTGACCAACCTCCAAACCTCTTGAAATTGCACCATGGCAGGACGTCTAAACTGCGTGATAAAGATCCACCTACCCATCACCACCTGAACTTCTTTCTTCCTCATTGACTTCTTCTTCACCAACCAAAGGGTCGTTTTGGCCACCTTCACAAGTCTCTCAATGCTTGCTCCCATCCAATGGTTCCTCCCACTTACGTAAGCTCCAAGCTCAGTGGCCTCATGTGAATCCACTACAGACTTCTCCTTCGAACAACTAATGCCTGCTTCCTCCCACCAGTCTTCAACCGAATGCTGCCAGGCTCCTCCTCTGGCATCATCGGTCCTTGAATGAACTTCGCCACTGGCATAGTTATCCAAGTAGACATGCCACCAAATCCTCCGGCTAGTCATTGCCTCTTCCTCACTCTTCACTACCCACGAGGGAAGTGGTGAGCCTCCGCGAATTTGGTACTCTGAAGGGAGTCCATTTCGGAGCAAGACCTCCTCCGCAATGAATTGCATCACACCCACTGCACTGCTCCATCCCATCGGCAAAACACTGCAGCCAAGGTACTGCAGTTGCGAAGGCGGGCGATCCTCCAGCCCTAATTCTTTTGCCGTTGCACAGATATCAAAAGCGAGCTGATCACTCCACGCTTCAGGGAGTCGAAAAAGATAAAAAGCAGCAGCCATATCGCTTTGGCAAACCGAGATCAGCTCCTCTTCTGCGCAGACAATGTTGCTCCATGTCCCTTCTTCCGAACACCAAACATTCCGTTCAGGACCTTTCGTCCACGGTAGACCACCACCTTGTCTTCAGGGACCCATCGGCATATTCGCCTCTTCACCAGAAGCCTTGCAAGCTCCAGCTTCTCGCCACCAGCAATGTGTACCTTGGCTTTCAAAGGTGGAAGTGGCTGGCCAACATCTAATTGTATGCATGCCCTCGGATTCTCAATAAACCACCTACACTTTCCTCCTAACCAATCTTGAAGCCTCACACTTCCCCCATGATCCTCCGGGGGTAATCCTGGGATAACTTGGGAAACACTCAAAACCTCAGGTGCAGAAATCTCCTCTCCAGTGTATGAAACCATCCTGCTCTTTATGTCGGTCGCAACATCTTCCTCAGTCCACTTCACCTCTCTATCCTCATTCAACACTCTCTGAACGTTCGATTCGATTGACTTCAGATAGTCTACTTGTGCCTTACTCGGGGGTTCAACACAGAAACACCAGGATCCTTCATGAAGGTGATTGCAGAAAAGGGTAGTAAGTGAACACCAACAAAGTTCCCCAACTTCTTTACAACCTCTCAGCTCATCCAGGCATTCCCCAACGGTCTTGAATTCGGGGACCTCATCAAGTTCCGCAGCCCAAAAATTGGGTAATGGGAAGAGTGCCCACTTTTCACGGGACACCCGTGAGCCCTGGAGAAACGGTCCCAACCACTTTTTGACCTGTGCGGGTAGCTGCGCGAGGTCTCCGAGCAAGCCATCACGGCTCTTCCTCAGGAGTAGCCACCATAGTCCTATGCCCAAATCACTGAGGGTCTGGGTCTTCTGTACGAGCTCAGCTATCACTTCGCCTGGCTGCCCTCCGGCGGCTTCTCTTGTGCTGCTGCTGCCGGATACTCCCAGCCGCCGGATCCTCCACGGCCTTTCCCTCTGTTCCAGTCCTGCTTCTTTCCTTTTCCTTTGCCCTTCTTTCCTTTCTTTCCTTTCTCGTCCCATGGTTGATCTGCTCCCCATGGACTCATACCTTTGCCTCTTCCCCAACCAGGTCTCCTCCGCTGGTCTGTGGGGATCCCATTCACCTTGTCCAGGAGGCGGCTGTACTTCCTTGCCTTCAAGGTTACTTGTGTTCCAGCCGCTGTCATAAGTTCCGGTGTGAACATGTCTAGGTTTCGCGCCGCATCCCATCCCTGATCCAGGGATGCCTGGTGTAATGCCATGAAACGGGCGGCCAGAGCATCCGTGGCCACCCCCAGGTTTCCCACTCGCATCAAGTCGAGCACCATCGCGATGAGGTACAACTCTCGACCATTTGTGCTGGTAGCGCTGATGCCGCTTTGAACCAAGTGGCGATAGTACGCCAAGATCTTCGTGCCTCCCAGCGCAGTCGAGCTGTATCCACTTTCCTCTCCTATGGCATTGAGGTGTTCTTCGACCTGCGCCAACAGGAGTTCGAACACTGATCCTGCCCTCTTTTCTGACTTCTTCTTTAAAGGAGGCAAGTAATCGTTGTCGGTCTCGGAGTAGCTGCTTCCTTCCCCAGAAGATCCATCGTCCTCTTCGTCCTCCGAGTCGTATGAAGAGCCACCGGGGTCTCCTCCTCCACCCGACAGCCCTTTCTTGCCTCTCTTCCGACTTCTCCTTCTCCTGGATCTTTTCCTTCGCCTGCTCCGACTTCTTCTCCTTTTGTCTGACCGGCCTCTTCTTGGGGGATCTCCTCCGCCCCGACTCCTTTCTTCCTGAGCAGCTAGTGCTGTGAGGGCTAGCTGCGATCCAACTCCTTTCGAACTCGCTGACGGCCTCGAGCTCTTCGAAATATCTCCTCTTGGATCCGATGCGGCCTCTGCCTTCCTCGATGCCTTCGTCGTGGGACCAACAACCATCGAGTCCAAGTCTTGACTCAAGGCAGGAAGTTGCCTCCCAGTCTTCAGGGCGCCCACCCTCGGGGTGTGAGCAGAGCGTGTACCTAGGTTGAGGCTTTCCCCACGGATCCACTCTGGCTCTCCTTCTGATTCTGTTACCGCTGGCCTCTCTTTCTCTTTCCTCTCTCTCTCACTGCTCTCAACCGTTCGCGAAGGGCAGAATGCTTGTCTCCGGCATCCTCTCCTTTTGCAGAACCTTTCACACCTGAGGGATCCTCCGCCCCAGGTCTGCCACCTTCTCGTCCTTCTCCTCGACTGGAACGAGATCGATCTGACGGCTCGTCTTCGGCTCGCTTCTTTCCTCTTCTTGTCGGCGCGGACGAAGGCTTTGGTGTGGGCTTCACCATATCCTTTTCTTTCATATTCTTCAACAGCTTCTTTCCTCCGGTGGTGATGAACTTGATACCATGGTTGTCGGGGTTCAGCAACTCTAATGCATCGATGTGGAACTCGATCTCGTCTGTGTAGGGACATTCTTCCCAGCCTGAACATAAGTGAATTACTCCCACCTTTCGGTTGAACTGGCTGGAGAGAAGAGAGGTCACAACATCTGAGTCTCCTCCCAAACTTCGCACTTCGGCCTTCGTGCTCCCATCGTCCATCTCGGTGGCCTTCAAAACTACAAAGGCCCCCGTGCCTGCTTCTCTTCCTGTCTCTGAATCCCCTGGGATCGTTGCGGTAAAGATGCTCCCCCGCTGGACTTCCAGGGAGCACCACCTGTCCCAATCCTGTGAGGAATAAATCCCCCATCTTTCTGGCCCTGATCCTCCAAGGGCCTCGACGTTCACCGGTGCCTCCGCTGGTGCTTCCGTTGCGTCTCCTTCTGCCATTGCTTCTCTTTTTTCTTCTTAGAGTGACGTTCTTCACTCTCCTCGCCTCGAATCCTGAGTAGACTAGGATGGATTGACTCCTCACCTCTAGTCGGCTTCTTCTTGACGTTCTCTTCTTCTCCTCTGCTCTTGCAAATCGAACCTTCTCGTGGTCGTACTCGATCTTCTCCAGCACGGTTACGAGTCCTCCTCTGCCTCGATCTGGATCGCCTCTCAGTCTTCTCAGGTCGGCTCGAAGTAGCCTTCTCTGCGTGGGCGGCTCGCTTACCTTCCTTAGCCTCTTCTCTTTCCTTCTCGGGGGGTGGAGCACCCTTCGCCTTTGGGGTAGTCCCTTCGTTGATGACTTCCTTGCCAACCTTGACAGGTGCTGGCCTATCCTTTGTCACAGCAATTGGCGATGTAGCCTCTGAGTAGTCGCTGTAATACTCTGTCGCCTCCTCTCGGCCTCGGTCTTCTTTTCTTCCACTGGTCCTCTCCTCAGCTCCTCTTGGCTGAGCCTTCTCAGCAGGGGGTCTCTGCTCCCTATCCTCTGGTTCTCCTCGTCTTACCTGTGGGGCCTCTTCCAAGCGAACTCTTCCAGCCTGGGCGTCCTCTAAGTTTGCGGCGGCTCTGACACTGGCAACCCTTATGGCCCTGACTTGCCTAGCTGCACCTAAAGCCAAGTCGGATCCAATGGCCCTCAAAGTGCCACTGCCCCACTCACTTGTGAACTCTCGCCCCAGGCACTCAACTGCCCCACAGGCAATGCAGAGATCCCCTCTAACCTTACCGATATGGGTTCCGCAGAGTCTACAGGACATCTATTGCTAGCTTGAGCTATGATGACAGCAGGTGAAAAAGCCGCGGTTCACACAAGACCTCTCATGGAAAAGAGTTCAAATATATGTATAGCATACAATGATCGAACGCCGACGCATGTATATATGATCATATCTAGGTGTATACTTATATATATACTGTATATGTATACACTTATGTACTGTGTATATAGTTTATATATGTACAGTGATGGAACTCAGCATGTCTTCATTGCATCAATGCCATTGCACAAAGAATCTCTGTCGCCTCGTGGAGCTTGACGATTGTACCTTGACATGCGCCAACATGCATGATCGCAAGGAGAAACAAAGGAGAAGCCAAAAAAGGACTCCAAACTTCTCCAAAGGACTCCAAAGTTCCAAAGTCTTCTGCTTAGCACATGCTCCAAAGCTTTTCCTCTGCCCTCAGCGTTCCTCTTTCTATGATCCATTTCTGGCAGATCGTGCCTTCCACCTTGCCTCTCTACCTGACCTCTGGTGCTTGGTGCTTGTGGTCCCCAGTATAGCTAGGCCACTGATTGCAGATCTGCAGTGAGGACAGTGAGCTCCGCCGAAAGCACGATTTTGGACAATGCGTGTTACACACTCCTCACAAACAGAATGAAACACAAACAGAGGAGAGAAAGATTTAAGAAATTTAAGAAATTTAAGGTACAGATTGATGTTCAAGCAACAAACAAATCGCTGAAAACTGGCCATGCTTTCTGGCTCAAACAAAAAGAGCCAGAAGAATTTATCTCGATGGCATATTGGCGGCGTCCTCACAAACTCCTCCGTGACCACATGGAAGGAGGACCATGTTCCCGGTTTCATCTAAACAGACTACCTGGTCGAAGCCCACGATAGGAACACCAAGCAACACCAAGCAACTCCTTGTTTCGTCCCCAAGGGCAGGACACACTGTGGCAAGCCATCCTCTGTGTTGCTCGCATTTTCAACATCCACCTGACAGAAGCATGGGGTAGGAAGCACCAGGACTGCGTCCAAATTGATCGCCCACCTTGCCAATCAAAGAGGGCGCAACTTTGTTGACTTCCTCCTACAGTTGGAAACATTCTCCGCACATTGTGCACACATTGTTTCTTTGTATCTCCTTTTTCGGATGCCACTTGTGTCACTTGTTTCCTTCTTGCCAAGGCAAGTCTTCATCTTCTGCTCTCTGTTTTGCCAAGGCTTCGAGCTCCTCTGACACTCTTTGAGGTCGTGAGGGTGTCAGGGAAAGATCGGCCTCGGTGGGTGGCCCATGCTCGGTTGCCAACTCACAGGCACTGTTTCAAGCCCAGTGACACCATCTTCGAGCTCTTCTTGACTAACTTCCTCACAGAGAGAATGGTAAAGAAAGCAAAAAGAGAGAATGCGCGAAAAAGATGATGCGAGACGCACCTGCTTCTTTTCATGCATTGCAAACTTCAGCTGTCAAAATGATCATCAAAGATATGAACGGAATCATAGAGTAGCTAGTTTTCTTGGCGTTGGACCAAATCTTGACAGAATCCGTTGTAAAGCAAATGGTCTTTATTACTAGCAATTCGCTGTGTTTGCATTCCGCTTCTTGACCATCAGCATTGGCTGACAATTTGTTGAGTACGATGAGGTACATGCACATGTCTACAATGAACGAGCTCAGGAGACACATGGATAAGTGTCTGTTCAATTGGTTCTCGCAAGATTTTCGATCGCGAGAGGAGTCAATATGTACAGCCTTGGCGGCACCCGAAAGATATTGAGCTAAACTCCAGATTTAGGAGCTCGCTCGCTGCCAAAGGGAGGCAAAACAGCGCCCAAACGGAGCGGCAAGGACTTTGCCTCTAACGTCCATTTTGGACCTCTGACCATCTCTGAACACTCCTAAGCTTCCACAATTTCAGCCGTTTCAGCCGCAGCTTCAGCTTTTTTCCTGCAGAGAATGAGGGAAGAATGATGGCAGAGAATGACAAGATAGAGCGTATAAGATGATAACAGCTATACTACTTGTTTGTGTATATCACATACATATTTACATATACAGATACATGTGCCTTATACATGCATATATATATACATATGTTTGTGTGTGTGGGTGTCTGTATGAACATAGACATTGGATGCACTGCACTGTATGACATGTGACTACATAGGAGAGAAAGAGAACGACCATGGGCATGAATCACCAGAGAAGACGGACAAATGTATGAAGTCGAAAGAGCAAAGTCCGCATCCAGAGCAGGTAACTGAGGTAACTAATGATTTCTCTCGCTATTAAAATGTGCTGCAAAAAATTACAGCCTGGGAGCCTGGGAAATATTCAAAACAACTTGCTCAGAAAGTCTTTATACACTTGCAACCAAATATCATTTTTCTCAGCAGTCTCAGCGACTTCAAGTCCACTCACTACATTCTCATCGCTCTAATATCAATGTCCCCAGTTTCGCTGCAGTTTCCTTGCCTTCCAGCTGACAATAAACCACTGTGTATTGGTTTTGGGTTGGGGTTCTGGGCATTGATGTGAATTGCCAGTCACTGGCTGGAAAAAGAGGCGGGTGTCTGTACTGGAAGCAACGCACCGATAGCAATCTGTAATCAACATTGATCAACCAATATCAGAAGTTGACTCAAGATAGACAAAGATAAACGGCACCATTTCTTTCGAGCGTAGAGGTGGGAGCTGAGCAGGCTCAAGGGATCTCAAATGTAAAAACGTTCGCCGCGCAGAGGCTTAGGATGTCCTGCGCAACTCCAGGCGCGCCCTTTTGGCCAAGCCCGCAGTTTGGATGTTGAGCAGATCCCTCTCTCGGCCTCACAACGCGGTTGAACTCACAAAGCACCAATCGTATCCAATCGTATCCAAGTGGGGGCGGTACGAAGGCATGGATGAACTTCTCCCATTGCGTCAGGATTCTGGCGGATTGCAATTGAAGCCTTGGCAAATGGACGAATTGAGCTATATTGGACCTTTAATACACATGAGTCGACACACGTCCCTATGTTCAGCTGATAAAAAATGGTGAAAATGCATGTCGAAACTCCAACAGATTGCAAAGCATTCAGCAAAGCATTCTACCAGCTCATGGTCGGCACGCAAATCTGGAAGTAAGTAGTGCCTCAGATGGAACTTGATACTCGGCCCAAAGCTGTGGAGTTGGCACTAGGATCAGCACAGCAACAGGCCATTCGAAGATAAGGCAATACGAGCTACTTCCCGATTGCCACGCAACCTGTGACAGACATCAGACACATCAGTACAGACCATTATCTACTCATATCTACTCTATACAGTTTTCTTCGAGGTCATCACTTGAGATGCATTGGTGCTCTGAGGCAAATGCTGTTGTGCCCTCACAATCTCTGGATTTGTCTCAGCTGCCTCGACTAGAAAGTCCTGCGAGTGTGGGTGTCAGTGTGAGTGTGTGTGTATGTGTGTACAGGGTTTCGAAGCGGGCAAGACTCATTCAGGTCACAAGAGAGCGTTTTCTGCACTCCTGGGGCAAGTCGGGATTTTTCTGCAATATTTCCTGCGGAAACAAACTATGGATGCAAATGCAACATCAACTAATCATCAAACGGACAGCAAAACATGAAACATGCTGCCTGACAAGCAAGGTCTGGTCGTTTCAAGTAGTCTAAGACCCATGGAAATGAAATGCTCCTTGATAGCTCTCCAGTCCTGCATAGTGAGTGAGGACGCATCCTATCTATATCTTAACAAAATAAAGATTTCTGCAATGACCTGGAAACGTTGTGGTCGGTGGTCTGTGACTTGTGTAGCTGCAACGAAAAAGTCTAGTGATAATGACAAAGATACTTATTGTCACATAAATAACGACGATAGTAACAGAAGCAATGGCATGGTATGATAATAGCAATAATGATAGCAGCAACAGCACCAGCAGCACGAGCAGCAGCAGCACCAGCAGCACCACAAGCAGTGGCTGTACCAGTATATAGCAGTGGCGGTAATCTATGCAAAAAGGCAAGTGGAAGCTGACAATCGGTGACTGCTCTGTTATCGACAAGTTAATAGTTGGTGTTATAGAACTACTAGTTTGCAACAGTAGTGGCAATGCTAGAATTGAAATGGAAGTAATTAAAGTAATCATCCTAACCGAACAAGAACCAGCAATAAGATCAACAACAATTTTCATGGCAACAGCACGCTCACAGTCAAGCAATTGTTGATGTCTCATCTGTTCTGATGTGGCATGCGCTTGCGCACAAACACATGCAAACACACACGGACATGCAAAGAGCAAATAAAACGCAGAGATAAATGACATCAAATGACACAAGGCAAAAGCGCAGAAGAATCCTGCCGGACAGAACCCAGCAAGGTCTCTCTGGAAAGTCCTCCTTCAACCTGAAGTCAGAAGGCGTAAAGGCTCTCAAGAAGCTTAAGGAACCAAACAGGAACAGCCCGTCCACAAATCATTGTAGCCTGTTGCGAGTCCAACACACCCTGGAACCTGCTCAAATGGGAGTGCTTCCCAGGATTGTGCAACAGCCTTCGTAGCAACACGCCAGTTGCCACCTTGCGCCCAGAGCTTAACAATGCATATCTGATGTCTTGAAAATGTGTCCATAAGTCGTCCATATTCAAACTTTGGACTCCAAAAGAGATGACAAAGAGCTCCTCCTTTGGAGCTCCCAAGAGTTGACAACTCCAAAGGAGCTCACGAGCTCAGCTCTGTACACAAAGTCTCCGCAAACTGCAAAACAGAGCCATCGATTTCAGCAACTCCCTTGACGAAGTCTTCATCCTTATCGAAACCAGCCATCTCTCAAGACATTGCTCCCACAGACAGCATTCTGTCACATTAAATTCACATTCTGAGACGTTTAGGGAGTGCTTTAGGGAGTGCTTTCTGAGCTTCTTCCCGTAGGCTTTCGGAAGCAAAGCGAATTGCTTTGGGGTTTTGCTGAATTGCCACGTCCACAACCTCGAGTCCGACGTATTCTGAGGCAAATCCATCCCGCAAACTTCAAATGCCAAAGCAAGAGCAAAATAGTCAGAGGAAACCAACCAATTAGGACTGTGATGTTCGATGGTCGGCTCTGGCTGAGTCTCTGATCAATCAAAAGCACTTGAGGAAAGTGAAAAACGGTTTCAATCCTGTCAATGTCGGGCATTCTCCTGCGCTTATTTACTTCAAATTGGTGTTCAAATTTCCCACCTTGCGACTTTCGCGAAATTTGTCGGGTGCAAACTGCAAAGAATCGCCATTCTGCTGCAGTGCCTCAAAGGATGCAACGAATGCAACGCGCGGTGAACTGCACTGCTCTGAGGATCGAGCAGCCAGCACCACTGACGTGTCAGCTTTGAGGCTCGGTGCAACCTTGCAATGGATGTGCATGGCGTAGTTGCTTTGCCAAGGGACACATATCTTCTAAGAGAACGACTAGGTACTTTCAAGAATATCTGATTTTAACACGGGAGACTGAATGTTGATTTGTGTTTGTACATGCAGTGCTGGCTCGGTTGAAGTCAGTTTGACTCGGTCTCTCAACATTCACAAGTTTCAGCCCTCGTGCCATTCTTTCAGCTTACTCTGAACAGAGTCGCAGGTAGGAATGCCAAGCACCCCACATACTGCAAGCTAAGGCCATCTTTCCTAAGACAATGCAGTGGCAACTCTGGCAACAAACCATCATTTGATATGACATTGCGGAGGTCTTCAGTCATCTCTTCTATTCTTCAAGAAATGTTTCTCTTCTGATTCGAAACAGTGCTCTCCACTGGACACCGACCTCAGTCGGACCTCAGTAGGACCTCTCTTGGTCTCCGGCTCCAAGACTTGAAGCACAAAGGAACGATCATTCGCCAACTTTTGTGAGCAAGCTAAAGCAGAAGACCTAAAGTGACAACAAAGTGACAACAATGTGTTTCAAGTACAAAGTAGGGACTCAATGTGCCTCAAGTCTTAAGCATTGCAGCTTGAGACTTTCAGACTTCACGCAGGTGCTCACAGCAACAGAGAGCAGAAATGGGGGAAACTGTCTCTGGAACTGGCTCTGCGAGGCTGAGAAAAACACGAACCTCTTGGTGCCTGCAAAGCCTCCAACAGAAAAAGGTAAAACAAATAGCCACAAAAAAATGAAGAAAAATTGTAAAATTTGCAAAATTCAGGATTGCAAATTTATGAATTGTCACAGCCACGATTGAGCCACTCCTGCATTACAAGCTTCGGCTCATTGCGAAGCTCCTGAACAAACTGGGTAACTACCGGACTACCATAGGAAGGTTGAATATCTTGAAGCCAAAATCAACTCAAAACCAACCAGCCATGCCATGCTATGCAGCTACCCCTGCTGCAGTTTCTTCATGTTTCTTTCAGAAAGTTTCTCTCTCATAAAATGAAATTATGTTTCACGTAAAAATGCATTGAATTGAATTCATTATGATTTAATCAATTGAATCTATGTGTTTTATTCTGGAGATTTCTTTCTGTTTGAGTTCTAGACTTAGGAAGTCCTCCACGGCATACTGCAAAGCATCGCCTCCATTTCTGCGAACCGCCTCCTCAGACTCAGACAAACCAATTTCCCCTTCTAAAAAGATGGAGCGGCAGAGACATAGAGAAAGGTAGAGAAAAAGAGGTGAGAAAGAGGGAGAGAGAGAGAGAGAGGGAGAGAGAGGGAGAGGGAGAGAGAGAGAGGGAGAGAGAGAGAGGGAGAGAGAGAGAGAGGGAGAGAGAGAGAGAGGGAGAGAGAGAGAGAGAGAGAGAGAGAGAGAGAGAGAGGGGGAGGGAGAGATGTATACTGTATGTGTTTGTTTATTTATTTATACGTTTACATAGATATGAGTGCGAGAGCCTGGGCACCATGAAAAATTCACCGGATAAACCATGAAGTTTGCCGAGATAAAATGTTGGTTAACGATAAACGTTTGGATAATGATACATTAAATTCATTGATGAAACAGGGAAATGGAGAGCGAGAGAGAGAGATGCGTGTGGTGTGTGTGTGTGTGTCTGTGTGTGTGTGTTTGTGGGTGTGCATTGTGTGTGTGTGCTTGTGTATTGAGTTTGTTATCATGTGTCATACAGCGAATTGGTATATGTTGTACACACTGCATGTAGGCCATTGGGGCAGACTCTGGTGGGGTACCTTGAGGGAGAGAGAGAGGGAGAGAGAGAGGGAGAGAGAGAGGGAGAGAGAGAGGGAGAGAGAGAGAGGGAGAGAGAGAGAAGGAGAGAGAGAGAGAGGGAGAGAGAGAGAGAGGGAGAGAGAGAGAGAGGGAGAGAGAGAGAGGGAGAGAGAGAGAGGGAGGGTTGGAAGAAGGATTTCCTTTAAACAAAAGTGGAGATATCCAGTGCCATCGCCTCCACCAGGCTGCGATCAGCACGAAGCTCCTGGAAATGTCAGCTGGTACGATGGTGGAGTTTTGCAAACTCTCTAAGCTGGAAGTTGGAAGGGTGTGCTTCTCCAAAAAGCGAAGTCCGTCTGAAAGAGAAACACAATTATCAGAACTATAAAAATGTCACTCCTCAGAAGCATAACGCAGTGCCATTCCATCGCTTCCTAGGTCGGGAAAAGTATGCTACCTTCCCCATGTCTTCGTTCTTCAAACTAGCAATCTTTGGCTCAAGTCCATTGATCTCCATTGATCTCCATTGGTCTCCAGTGGTCCATGCTCTGTGGAAGACCTGTCCGCTGTGGTCCACACTTACGGCTTCTTGAAGGGTGATGAGATCCTCCCTGAGCTCGAGGGGAAGACACCTAACACGGGAGCAGTGAATGGCCGCACGAGTGCGATGCCGTGAAGCACTTCCTCGTTGGGTCTAGAGGCGAGAAGTACGCATGCTTTGACATTTTTCATATCTAGTACCTATTAGATCCAATTAGATCTACGAATCTCTGGAACAAATTTGCTTCTTTTGTTTCCAGCTTCCAATTTGAGTCGGATGAGACTGTGGATTCCGTTGTGTCAAGAGGTGCACAGGCAACCCTGTGCTCAGGTCCGGCAACTGTGGCAGTCCCTCTTCCATCCTTGGTTCCTCTTCCTGTTGAAAGTTGTTGGGTGTTGCTGCAGGGTGCGCTGCGAGTTATGTTTGTTCTGCTAATACAGATCTAATTGTTGCACACCTCGAAACTTAGTGCGGGTAAGGACGCTTTAAAATGAAAGCATTCGGAAGCATTCTTAAGCATTCCAGAAGTGTTTAAGTCCTGTTGCTTTGTGGCTTCGAAAACCTACTGCATTTCGTAAACATACAGGACTCTAGAGAAGATGCTGGCGACCAAGCAGCTAAACTTATTTCTCGGTAGCGTCTACAGCAGCCCGCTCTTGAAGGGTGGAATTGGATGCGCACAGCAACTCTCTAGATCCTGTGACTGAGGATGCATGCTCGAAAGCAAGGCTGCTTTGCTTTAAGGCGGCCTGGCCCAAAGCAAATCTGATAACTCATATTGGATCGACACGACGTTGGAAACAAAAAACATCAAGTTTCGTCGGTCGAGCGATCGCCACTTCTTCATCTCTTCGAGCGTTCTCACCCAGGCATTCAAGAGCCTCAAAAGTTCACGCTTTTTCACTTCTTTGTTCAGTCAAACTGTCGCAAAAGGCTAAGAGGTTCTGTAAGTTAGGCCCTGTAAGAGACTTCTGTAAGAGACTTTTGTAAGAGACTTCTGTAGGTTGGGCTAAGGCGGCTAAGGCTTTCGCCCACCAAGACTTCTCCACGATTGGAAGCACGAAGACGGGATCGTCTCGGAGTTCGTCTGCTGCATATTGCAGCGCCTTGTGAGGATCCAAAGACACGGCATTTTGTGCTGAGACGTCGAACAGATTCTAACAGATTCTAACAGATTAATATCTTCAAATGTTGAAGAAGTTGAAGATTCAATTCTAACTGACAGATTCCAACAGAGTCTAACATTACAGATCATTACATTCATTACATCTGATTCTAACAGCTGCTAATGTTACATCTGTCATGGTCTCCAGGAGCCTTCCATGTCTGCTTTGTGGCAATTTCAACACAACGACAGTCGGCTTTGACCTAAAACAACGAGTGCTGACACACGCGAACAAAGCGTTAATCACTGTGCTCGGTCGATGCTTTTCGTCCAAATCTGTTCCATCTTAGCTTTGCTTGGAGTCCATACTGTTCTCATACTGTTCTTCATCCATACTGTTCGTATCTGTTCTTTGTTCCTCTTCCTCTGGAAGTTGAGATGCTTGATGTGGAGCTCGAGGGCTTGACATCAGCCGGTGCATCAATAAGATTTTGCCAATCGCTAGCAAGAAGAGCCTGGCTCTTGCTGGCGATGCAACTTGAATCGTGTCCCATGCTGCAAGGAAGAACTTTCTCAAAGATTTCTCCACGCCGCGGATGTTCATGCATACAATAGCATGCAGTAGCATTGCACAGCATTGCACGGTAGCATGGAACAGCCTGGAGCCTGGAACTGTGAAGGCAAACTTCGGTGAAGCTCGCCTCCCAGTGCTCTCGATCGGGAAGCTCTTTCCTTGGAAGAGAAAAGCGTAGGAAAGCCATTTCGGAAAGCCGTTTCGGAGAGCGTTTCGGAAAGCCTTTAAAGCCGAAAGGATGGAGCTGAATTCAAAGTAGATTACCATGGTTTTTACTTTGCTTTCTATGCTTCTCTTTTGAACTAGACCCTTTGCATCCATTGACCTGTACAGAATCACAAAGGTTCCGATAAGTTTCTGGGGCTTCAGCTGAGGCTTCTGTACCTTTTGCTTTCGCTGATTGCGCGCGTTGTTCTTCAGCGTGACTCTGGCCTCGGCAAAAATTTGCTGGCCAAAGCCTCAGTTTGTTGAGCTCTGAGGTTCCAACCTCTGCTTCCTGTGGAGACGCAGTAAAATGAGTAAAGAAATTCAGTAATCTTTGAGCAATTTTTCAAGAAACAAGAGATATAAAAAAGGCATGAAGAATAGCAATAATCGCTTTGCAGGGAAGGTCGCAAGGAAGTAGAAACATTTTGCTTTGGACCACGGGATTGGGGCCCACGGTCTGACACCACAAAACCAATTTCGAATGCACAAGTGAGCAATCAATGCATAAGTATACCTCATGATTGATATCAAATTACATCCCATCGCACCATTTCCAATCGCATCAATGGCATAACATCACAGCATTACATCAGATCACAGCCAAACGCAGCACGCTATGTGACCCATCATCTCCTGCCACTTCTTCCGAGCATTGAAGAGAGGGCTTTGGGTCATCTCCAATTCTCAGAGACTACTGAATACTCATCAATTTCAAGGATTGCATATGCTCTGTATGTTTGTCCCGATTCCTGCATCTTGCATATTCTCCTATTGCGTGGGTTCCTACTCATATACCAAACGAGTGTGTAGCTCGTCTAGTGCATTGATCTGGATTCGTGTAAAGCAAATCAGATGGAGTTTGCAACGAATGCTGCTCGAGCCAAACATTTGGCCGCATGGTGATGACAGAAACACGTTCTTCATAAACTCTCTGTGCTCCAAAGGAGAGCCACATGCCGTGCAACGCAAAACAGAGCTCCTGCCAGAAGTTATCACCACCCTTCTTGAATTCAAACTTCTTGAGAGGACCTTCTGGAACAACGAGCTCCTGTCCAGCGGAATTGTGTGAGTGCACCTTAAATTCGCAAACCTTTTGGCAAAGCTTTTCACGTTGCACAGGGCACCTCTGCTCGACCAGTATCTAAAGGTATTCGATTTGCGCAATGGCATCCGCAGCAAATAAAAATGCGCCCGTGCGCACTGACATACCTCAAGAGTCTCGAGTTGAGAATGGTCTGGTCACAGGCAACCCTCATACAAAAGTGACAGTTGAGAGCAATTCAAAGTACAAGAAATGAAATGATTACATTGTATTACATTGAAATACACAACTTAGATATCTTTCAAATGTGTATTCAATGTAATGCTACATATAATGTGTATTTACACATAATTATACGTAGACCTTTTGGAGGTCCCTCAGCATGACGAAAAGGCATTGCAAAGTGCATCGAGCCCCGCACTGCGGAGTCCGACAGTTGCCGCACTCTGCAATCCGCATCCCCTGAAGCCACAGTTCCAACACCCTAAATCCGCATCCCCACTTAGTCTACCTCCTTCATCTACCTCCTTCATCTACCTCCTTCATCTACTTCCTTCGTCTACCTCCTTCATCATTCTTCATCTACCTTCCAAGTGCAACAGCCATGGAACAGCCAACGAAAAAATACAAAAATGTCACAGGAATGTCACAGGAATGTCGCAGGAATGTCACAGGAACACTCGTAGCACGGTACCACAGTAACACGCCTCCGGTGCATGTCTGACCACCGTGAGGTGCTGCGTCTGCCAAGCAGAGTCACGAAGGCTTTTTGAAGAAGAAATTGAGAAAAGAATAAAGTCACAAGTCGTGGAGTCAAAATTAGGTAAGAATTCTAACAAATTATCCAAATTAAGCAAACAGTTTGTCCAAATTGTTAAATTGTGTCAAAATAAAGTCACAATTTGAAGCTTCGAAATGCATTCAGTTTGAAGAATTTGTGGCGCATCTCATCGCACCTGCTTGAGAATGCGGTACGACCGAACCAGCCCAGCAATGAGAATCAGCGCAAGGACCACGGCCAGAGCCCAGTGAAGCTGGCGGCAGCGATACAGTGGAAGTGCTTGGACAATTTGAAGCGCATTCAATGCACTTCACACATTAGGAGGCGCTGACTTTCTAATTGCCACTGCTGCTAGCTGAAGTCCAACATTTCCAAAGCAAAGAAAAGACTGTGAATGGCATCGCAATTCCCTTCTTTGGTGAGCAAGCCTGTTCCATTTTAGTCACTAGTCATTCTTACACCAACTGATGTATCCGGGACTCTTGCTGTTCCAGGTTCTGCTCGATCCTGCTCAGGGTGAATTGCAAAGATGATGAGTCAAAGAAAAGAACTTTTGAAACAAATTCAGAACTCAGAAAACAATCGAAAGAATCTAAGAATCTCGTAGAATCTCTGTTGGTTTAACTCAGATTCTTTGTCCTTTGAAAGATCACAGAAATCTTCACTCGGAGAGCCCCAGAGGGTCCCAAGCCTGTGCTCCGGGAGTGGGAAGGCTCTGAGTCTGGCCTTATGCCGCTGGGGCTCAGGGAGAAACGGGGAGCTCTCCTTGGATCAGTGCAACTGATTCATTGGCATCCGAAGCTGGAAAGCTTGGAAGCACTTGGAAGCACTTGGAAGCTGGAAAAAGTCTTGTGCTGCTCATGACAGTCAGTTTGGATTGCGTTGTGGAAGTCAAAGAATATAGGTGGACATAGATGAAGAAACGTTCGGGGACACCTAGGGAAAATCTCCCCCGTAGACATCATTCCTGTGGTCTTTGATACAGGAGATGCGCAAAAACAAATGCCCATCACGATTCTTGGAAAGGTATTTCCCTCCACTTGGGAATGGACCGGACGTAAGTGCTATACAATCCTGCAAGCAGAAAGTCTGGGTCGCAACTGAAAGCAATGAAGAAAGAGATGAGCGCAGCAACTCTCTTCACGCAGCTAACTCTCTTTTTTACTCAGAAAGAGAGCTCATTGAGCACCTGAAAAAGCACAACCCAAAAAGCTGTGCCGAAGAGATGACCTTGGCTCGGCATCTTTTTGGAGAGAAAGCTAAGGAAGAAACGCAAATTAGATGAATAAACATCTGATAAAAAATAACCAAATATCTATGTAAATTTCAAACAAAAGAAACAAAAAAAGCTGCCGCTGTTTTACATGCCTCATGAGTTTGGGATTTAAATGTACTATCCACTGTATATACATGTATCTCAGTGTATTTCATTTTCTGGACACGTTTCCCTAAAGTCTGCCTCTTGCGCAACCCTCCAAACTAAACTATAGGTGTATTGAGAGCATCAATTCATTGTGATGCCAATCACTCCTTGGCAAATGAGTTTATTGTGGATGTCTCATGATGTCTCCTGTGGTGCAATGTGCCACATGGTGCCACGTGCGCAATCAGTACGAAATCGATTTCACTAGCGAGCAAGCTCCCAGTTTTGCGGGACCAAGCACGCCACCTTTCCGTACCATAGAGGAGACAAAGAAAGGTGGGACAGGCTGACCTCGCACATCTACACTTCTACATGAATCACAAGATCTGCACTGCAAAAAATGTCAAGCAATCTGAGAACTGCTCCACACTCAAATTCTGTGAACCACATTTACCCAAGCACTAATCTGCAATGACTCTCCTTTGAACACCAAAAGAGCTTCAAATTGATGAGTCAGTAGGTGATGGGTGTGGAATGGAGGCCCTCGTTCAGGGAGTTTGAGCAACTTTGAGCAACTTTGAGCGACTTTGATGGTGCCGGAAGGGAGGCTCTCTTGCGCAATTGTCTCTACAACACAGAACACGTGCTAGAGAACACGCGTACTTTGTAATATTTACTTGGCAAGCAGCCTCCATACTCGGTTGGGACCGGTAACCACTTGGACAACACACAGTATGTGAATTTCACGTCCTCTGTAGTCCTGTTCATCTCATTCCGTGTATATTTTCAGAGTTTGGAACCGGTCTGAGGCAATCTGACAACCTGGCTGAGACGCGCACTACGAAAGCGTCGGCTGCTGAAACTAGAAAATACGATTCAAAAAAGTATTCAGTATCTATCAGAGTGTCGACAAAGCTGCACCAACAAAAATACCTAGAATTTAGTGATTCCAAAGGTTGACTACAGAATGACGCCACAGAGTCTCACATCTCACGGCCCTTCACTTGTTCTGGTCTGGTGAGGTACAATTATGTTGAGGTCTGTCCAACCATAGAGTGCATGCCTTGCTTCCAACAAGGCACTTAGAATACTTGGAACAGTTGACTTTTACGGGATGTTTTTGCATGTCTAAACACATCACAGTACCCCTGCATGCAAAGCTGATTGCGCTGAAGCCAAATGATTGCGGTTCCAAGGTTCCAAACTGGTCTTTTGATATCTTTTGGACATGTGAAAACAGTTAAGGAGAATGAAGGAGACATCTTCAAAGCAAAACAAGCTTCTTCAGAACTTCTTCAGAGATTCAAAAGTGATAAGTCCCCAAGCTCCACGCTGGCTTCTTCAGTTTACTCCACAAGCTTCTAGGGATCGCTTAGAGCTGGTAGGAATCGCGGCCAATTTTCCGAAGTCGGGCTCATCTCAAGGTACGCTTCCAATCGTCTTCCCGCTGCGGCTAAATCTACCTGCCTGAGCTCAGCTTGAGGCGTTGGAGGAAGGTCAAAGCTAAAAAGCTGTGAGAGGACAATGAAAATGATGAAATCATGAATGAAAAGACTCTTGACGTGATGAAATGTACTGTAAGAACTCCAGAAGTTTATGTTTGATGACGGAAAGAATGATGATGATGATGATGATGATGATGATGATGATGATGATGATGATGATGATGATGATGATGATGATGATGACGACGACAAGGATGATGATGATGATGATGATGATGATGATGATGATGATGATGATGATGATGATGATGATGATGATGATGATGACGACAACGATGATGATGATGATGATGATGATGATGATGATGATGAGGAGGAGGAGGAGGATTATGCCGCTAGTGATTCAAGTACAGCATTTGTACAGGCACTGATTGATGGTTTTGACGCAGAAAAATCACCTCTGGGACGGTCATTGAGAAAGGATAAAACTTGGCTCGGAAAAGGGTGGCCTTGGGAAGACCTTCAGGGAGTGCTGAGTGCTGCTCTCACCTGAGACTTCCAAAAGCAAGAGAAGCAAAAAGAGTTTCAAGAGGAGTTTGGGAGATTTGGGGAGCTGAAGCTATCGTGATGTGCAACGATTTGTACCTTTCGGAAACAGACTCTTTGGCTTCTTGACAACGCCCTTCTCTCTCAGAGAATGCAAATCACGGTTTTAATACGTCTAACTTGCGCTAGATTGATGTAGGTTCTTGGATTCAAAGTCTTTTAACAAATGACAGAAGCAATACACAGAAAGCCCTGCCTCCCTGCCTCTGCTTCGCCTTGACCTCGTCTACGAGTATCACATCGACAAATTGCTATCCACGCTACCACAGTCTCACAATGCCGTTCTGATCTCACAATACAAATCAATGTACATATATGAACATATATTTATTGCTTGGAGACAAAAGGAACATGTCGTGAGAAGATGCAAAGAACCTTATGCAATCATACACTTTGCATGCAATTCATAGGTAGCAATTGGAAAACGCAAAGCACACGGCATGGCCGAAACCTGGCCTTGACTATGATGAGAGGCAAGTACTTTGGCAAGTGCGTCTGATCGCCGCAATTGAGTTTCTCATGTCCAGAAAGCCACTCCAGCCACTCCTCTTTTGCTTGTGAAGCATCTTTTTCAGAAAGTCCGTTTCTGCATCGGAATGCACGTTTCGAGCTCCTGGATGTTGTGAACACTGCCTGGTGGGCTGGGAGACTGAAAGGGGGGAAAGATCTGACACAAAGGGAAAGGAATTGGAAAGGAATTGGAAAGGATCTGAATGGGTGAATTTAGAAATCAATAAATCATTTACACAATTTAACACATTGCAGGATTAAATCTTGAGCATCCCTCGGCATCTTTTCAACGAAGAGTCTACTGTAATTATATAACCGACTATGCGTTGATCGTTGCAAAGCTGCTTCAAACACTCATTGTCAAAAACCTGTTTTTAAGACAGACTTACATCTTGTATCTCTTTTCGTGTTTGACTGATAAGCTTTCATGTGGAAATTCACGGTTGCAGCATAGAACATCATGTGTCCAACTTCTGTGACACTCTAGGTTTAGCGTTTGAAATCTCTGATTCATCGTACAAGTGATCTGTTTGAACTTATTTCTTGATTACGTTTTTGCGAATTTTAGACACCGTTCAACTGACACAGTTCAGACACAGTGATAGTGATCATCGTACTCCATTGAACTACCTAAATACAGAAAAAAATGTGAAAAAGAAAAAACACAAAATAAGGCAAACAATGAAATCAGGAGAGCAAATACTTTCTCCACGCTCTACAGAAAACAAACAAAAAGAAGGAGAATACAACCAGTGCAGAGCATAGCCTTGCAAAATTGAACGGAAAACATGTCTGGAAATTTATTCGATTGGCCAGGAGGTTCCGTCAATCATTTTTATGTTCCTTAGCAGACTGGCTGTGTCTGCTCTTCCAATCCGTTGCCTCCGAAAACTTCTGTCCCTCTCCGTCACTGGCGGGTCATCATGTGGCGAGTATAGTCAATTGCATCATCGTCCTCCAGCACAGTGAGGGACATGTGAAGCAATGTGTGAGACATACACATGTACAGCCTTTTTTTACACAGGTAACAGGTAACAGCACATGTCTTTCGTCTCCTTCCCTTTCTCTCTCATATCCTGAGGCAAGACGAGAACTGAGGGCTTTCACCGGTTTCACCTTTCTTCCCCCTGTCTGAGAACCGCACAATGTAGAAAGCTCCCGAATCAATTAGAAATGCCTTCGCAGTGAAGCTTGGCTGGTAGAACTTAAAGAAAACAATAAGTGCTGAGAAAAGAAGTACTAAGAAGTACTAAGAAGTACTAAGAAGTACTAAGAAGTACTAAGACTAAGAAGTACTAAGAAGTACTAAGAAGTACTGAGGCTAAGTGTTAAGTCAAAGAAACAGAAGTGACTTCAAGTGATCTCAATGAAGTGTCAATGAAGTGTTCCCGACAAAAGTGCTCCTGGTAAGAGCCAGCGACGTCGTCCAACATGTCAAGAAGTCCATGGTCTGTGACCAACATGCGCGCAAGACCTGAAAGCAAAGCGAGAAATTATCCGTACTTTCGAATTCATGTTATGTAAACTAATAAATCTATTTATATATATATATACATATATGTTATGTATGTATGTGTTTGTTATCTTACTGATGCATCAAGAAGCTATCTGAGTTTCCCGCTCATATTCTGAACAAGCTGTTCTGCAAGCTGGAGCAGGTCCTGCATCAATGTCCGATGAGCCATTGGGAAACTCACGAGAACCTCTGGCGAATTCATGAAACCCATGCATGAAACGCGTAGCATGTGAACCTCAGGCTTTGAACATAGCATGAAACACATGCACATTGGGTGAACAGGAATCCGATGTAGCTGACACCCCACAATAAGATACAATAAGTCTTGAACTTCAGCTTGGTGCTTGAAGATGCCCTACAAAGCATGTAGCAGCATGTAGAAGCTACTATGTAGCATGCATCCAAAAGACAAGTTCATCAACTGCAGCAGATCAGATCCTTCCTGCAACCTTGCGAAGCCTTTCTTTGATGAAGCTGTGCGGGTCAGCCGAAGCATAAACAAAAACAGATTCCCAAGGGAATCAATCTCAGCACCTTTGGGTTTAGTCAAAAATCTATGGCTGGACCACAACTCTGCAGTACTGAAATACCATCCCCTTTTCGGAACCTGCTTACATAAACCTGCGAACACAAGTGGAACAAGGTCGAATACAAAGAGTGTCGATGCAGCTCCTCTGTTTCTTCATCATACACTGGAAATCGAACCTTGGTATCTCTTAGCATGTCTTGGCACTTGCTGTGAGGTGAAGTTGACACAATGACTGCAACTTTTGCAAAAAGAAACATGCTGACAAAAATACACTAAAAAATCAAAAACCAGTGCTGAGCCAACGGCCCAAGCTGCAACCAAACACGCTGCTGCAGCTGAGAGTTGGCATCCTCAATTCCCGTGCGAAGTGGACCAACGTGGACCAACGTGGACCAACCTGGACCAACGTGGACCGACGTGGACCAACAATGCCAACAATGCCAACAATGCCAACAATGCCAACAATGCCAACAGCCGAGAACAGCAGCCAGTTGACCTCAAGATGCCCAACTTGGTGGTTCCACTACTCAATTGTATGATCAGGACCACAGAGCCACATAATGGCAATCATCTTTTGGCAGCGAATTGCAGCCGTGCCCAGGAACTATATGGATGAACAGCTCTCGGCAATGAAAACTCAGGTTTCTACGTTGTGTCTCTGTCGTTGGAGTGGAGCTTTTGACTAGGCTAGTTTTATCAGCCATTGAACTGTTCGACAGCTCTATCCTTTGAACGAAGAAGTGCAAAGTAACAAGATGCGTCAGCAATGAATTTGCTGGGGACAGAGTCTGTCTTATGTCCAAACAAATCCACGGTTCTAAAAAACAAACACACACACACACACACCTACCTTCATCCGTGGAGGAAAAATGCCCTTCAGTAGACCAACCTCTGCACAACAAAAAAGGTGGTGCTTTCAGGGCTCTTCGTGACAGCAAATTCTATGTTTTTTCAAAAACCTTGACCCCCTTGCAGGAAAGAGACGACAGAGTCATGTATCTGTGCTGTCATCTGATTGTCTCCGCTTTGTCCTCTTTATTTACATTGTTTTTTGCCCTTGGTCAAATCGCCAATCAAGACTCGAACCATTGCTAACCAAAAGAAAAGATGCCATGAGCCGCTTGACGCATGTAGAAATGTCTTGAATCAAAGCAGAAAGAATGGAAATCTAGTGCTTTGGATCTAGTGCTGGGCACTGACTGGTTCCAACACCACAGAATCACCATAGTTCTGGCAAGTCGGTTTGATTCCCACAAAAAGATGCAACATTTCACGTCCAATCCCGCTACTCGAGGTCGTCGCTTGGTGAACTCAACAAGAAGGACATACTTTCACCCAACATTGCCTGCGCACGCACCACTTGGGATCAAAGTATGCTGCCTCGATCTCAGTCTCAATTTGCCTCATGATCTGCCAACACACACCACCAACCTGACCTGTTGAACTTCATGATGACGCACGTGGCTGCGCAACATGGTGGCGAATTCGTCCTGAAACAGCTGCAAAAGAAGTTCGGCGAACATCTTTGCGCATATTTGTGTTTCTGTGTTGCTCTCCTTGCACTCTGGGAAAGCGTCTGCGGCTGCTTGCACCTGTGAATTGCAACTGCCCGACACCCTTCTGCGACAATTGCGTGTTAGGTCTTCGTTCCATCTTTGCGTTTTTTGAAACAAATGTGGGTCAAGTCAATGTCAACATAGGACAGAATGCTGTGGCAGCAAGTACAACGGCACCCTGCTCGTAACCCCCACCCGGTGGCACCAGCACTGGCTCCAATGGCTCCAGAGAGACTCTGCACAGCCGTGGCACTACACCAGCGCCCCACACCCACAAGGACACATGCTATCGCCAGTCGAAACTAACACGGCAGACAGCACCCACGGCAGCGGCAGCCCTGGCAGTGCCCAAGAATTCTTGCGTTTTGGAGTCCCTGTGGTCATGCCATGTGCCACTCACAAACGGCTTACGATGCTTACTACGATGCTTACACTACAATCCTTACTACAATGCTTACTACGATGCCTACTACGATGCTTTCGTTACTGTTTCGATCCCCTTCCTCGTAACGGGGTCATCCAGCTGTGCCTGTGCTCGCTTCTGAAGGAGTCGCAGCAAACGAAAGACGGGCCAACCACTGCGGACCTGAGATGACTCTCTTCCCTCGACAAACAGTGGAAGAAAGTAGAAAGGGGACGCAGAGAAGACGTGGAAAGACATGGAAAATTGAAGATAAGTTCGAATATTTGAAGAGATTGAAGTAGAAAACGAAGAATTCGCCTGGTCACCGATGGTGTTCGATCTCTTTGTTTCGGTCATTGCCAACTTTGGAATTCTCATTTCAACCGATTGGATGACCATCCCGTCAAACATAACGAAGGCCTCCAACATAGACTGATTGGGACTCCACATGCCAAGATGGGGCAAACACGGAGGACACGGCGAAGTCAATTCAGTGAAAAAAAAGGCTTTGAATCTAGTCAAGTAATTGAAAACCATGATTCTCGTCAAAGTCAAACTGAGCGCCATGACTCAATGGAAAAAGAGTGGTACTTTGGGTATGGTAAGTAAGCTAAGTATAAGCTAAGTATGAAACCATATGACCTGTCAACATAGGGTCCCAATACCTGGTAGAGCCTTTGCCTGCTGCAGCCCATGACACCCACTTTTGAAGACAGGGTGACAGCTGCTCTCAGCTGTGACGTTTGAAATGTATTGAAAGGTCTATGCTTTAACTCTCAACGGTGGACTTGGCAAGTCAGCATAAGTCAAGCTTTCCAAATGCCAAAAAAGAACTTTCAAAAAGAGATTTCACATTCTAAAATCACAGAGATTTCACATGTTCAATCACGTGTTCAAAATGGACAGGCTCCTTGTGGACAATACTTTGACTAAGACCTTTTCCACCAAGAAAACTTTCACAGCGGGTACTTTTGGATTATAGGTGTATCTTTGCCGGCCGCAGAGCCCCTGCACCTTACAGATTCTGCTTACATCTTTGATTAAGACTCAGGCATCAACATACACAGCACACACAAACACAAAAGCCAGCTGAACAAAATTGAATGCGGCAAGACCAGCAGCGACAGCAATACCGAGGACTCAGCCAAGGTGGGCCACCTAAAAATCTTCCAATTGATGTCAAGTAGACCACCTTCCTTGGCACAAGACAATGGTGACTGTGACCAACCGAACGAGGAGGCTGCAAAAAAGACATAGGCAAAACTTGAAAGGAAAATGGTGAAGTCAAGGTAACAGAGCGTGGTGATAGCGTGGAAAGGGAAATTGATGAAGGATGCGAAGGGAGTTGTTCACGACATGCCAGCTCTTCCTCTAGTTCTTTTTGTCAGGCTGATCAACATGAAATGCTAAGGGAGTACTGGGAACTCAAGAAGTGCAATGCAGACATGCTGCCGTGATCTGCAAATAAAATTGTGACAAGTACTCACTACTCATTCCAACGGAAACAAACGACAAGGCGGGCATCTCCTTGACATACAAGATGGGGGCGAAAGTATAAGCTCACGCAATTGCCATGAGCAAATCTGGGTGGTACCCTGGCCTATCAGTTGTGAAGGATGTGTATTAATGAAGCAAATCTTTCTTAATCTTCTTATCCTGAAGCCTATGGTACGAACGAAATGCCGGTTGACTTTGGTTCGCCGCGGCAAGTAGCTATGCTGGTCACCAGCTGTTTTGCTTGTAAGCTACTTGTCATGCTTGGGAGATTGAACTTGAAGACGTAGAGTCTGCACTGCACTGCTGCTGCATTTTTGCAGGACATCAATTTTTGTTCAGTGATTGTTGATTGTGTTGGCTCAGGAACCTGCGTTCTGCTAGCCTGGCTTCTCTTTTTCTGATATCCTGCTGGATGTCTGCATTTGACAAATGCGTATTTGATATTTGCAAAGTTTGTGCATTTTGTCGTCGCGTCGTTTTGTGAGGCTTTTCTCTGTCCCAGTTTCAGGCGTCCTTGTCAAGTCCTTGTCATCACTGTTTTGTCCAGGTCCCTTTGAAATGGATCAACGATGTGCCTTACTTTGGCCCGAAAGCACATGGAACATATGGTCGAAGGAAACACAAACGGGCCATGGTGTGCCTGGCAAATAGATCCTGCACTATTCGGTTCGTTAGGTTTTGCAAGTGGGATGTGAGCACTGGCAGCAGTCTTTGCATCAACAGATTCACAAAGTCTTACAAGTGACTTACTTACTTATACCAACTTGTTCTCGGAGGGGTACCGGTACTGGGTGGTCCCCTATCGATTGTGAGGTTTTGTCAATCTAGCCTAAGTTCAAGGCGGCTCCTGACTTGTCTGTTCACCTGATAATTTGCCATGTGCTCGTATCTGTACTATATCTATATCTATATCTGTACCTATATATATATATATATATATATATATATATATATATGCACCCTGCTTGCATGATGGCCTCAAATACATGTTTGCCATGCAAAGGGGGAGACTCCCCTAGCTTTGCCAAACGGCAGATTCTTGGCCAAGATGCTGTCCACACTCCGTCAAATGATCCTGGACAAAGGACAGATTGGAGCACTGCAATTGCTTTTCCCTATTTGCTCGCCTCCGAACCAGTCCTGGATGAGTCAGCAACAAGAGAAGCTCCAATGAGAAACGCCCAGGAAGGCAGTCAGAATAGAAGTCAACATCCTCGTCTGCTATCCTGCACACACCACACGTTTAAGCAAGACCTCTGCGGCACGGTGCTATTGCAATGCAGCGTCGCCTTTCGCTGAAAGATTCTGCCACGCGGTCGAGTTCCCCTGCGAGCACATGTGCTCCGACCTGAGCAACTTCGGAACGGGGGTCGCATTTGCCCCCACCCATCACAAACATGGGAAAAACAAAGTTTCATGCTTCGTTGCTGACTTTTCGGGTATAATGTGGGTGGAGGGAGGGGAGTTGGGTCAGATGTATTGGAAATATTGCACCTGCCACGAGAAACTGCATCAGGCTGAGCTGCGCCACCAACACATTGAGGGGCAGAGGGGGCCCCCAGCTGAGGTAGCACAGTCGACCCCCACACAACTTCAACGCCACAGAACAAAGATGAACAAAGATGAACAAAGCAACTTCAGTGGAAGGTTTTGATGCTTTGCTAGTGCTAACTGCCATTCACGACCTGCCCATCCAGAAGTCGTATCAGCTGCCGATGCAATGAAGGCCAATCCTGAAAACGACAACAGTTTTCAAGTGCGAAATCTGCAAAGAGCAAGAAAAAAATGGAAAAAACGCATCGCTCCTCGGATCCGTCTGCATTGCAAGCTAAGTTGCTTGAATCCAGACCCTGACAGACCCAACGTTGTAGTGAACCAAGAATCCATTTGAGGCCAAGGGGACACAGGAAGTCAGGACCGACGACAAGGTGAATACAGATGGTGGTGGAAAGCAAGAAGAAATGGCAGCTTTGAGTGTCAAGGTTGTTCGTACTGTCATTGCGGTCTATAGTTCTTGTATTTGTAGCCCCACTAGAAGGTGGGCCGTGTGCACCTAAATGTATAGCCACGCTCTCTCTGCATTTTTCCGTGGCCAGTTACGTGTTTCCAGTCTTGTACCCCCCAAGCGGACGGGGATCTGCCTTCTTGCCTCTCTTATGCTCTTCATTGATCAGGAGAACCGAGGATGTTGAGATATATTCAAGTGTGTTTCCATACTCTGCAAACATTCTGACAAGTTTAATAATTTACGTAGGGAAGAACCAATAGATCACTAGCTTAAGGGTTCACTAAGGGATTGAGATTAGTACGGATCATTTTATCTTGGTTCGGGTTTTTGGTCTCAAGCCATCTGACCCATTGATGCAAGGATTGCTTCTTGTCTGCCTCGCAAAGGGAGAGAAGGCAACAGCAGGACACAGCAGTCCAACGCAAAAGTCAAAGGAAGCAGAGAAAATACAGCAGCAGCGGGAAAAAGCACCACGAAGTGATGGGAGACAAAGCAGCAACAAACGTCACAGTTTTCAGAAATGTCTGGGTCCATAGCTGAAAGATACTGAAACTGCGAATTTCCTTCGAAGTTCGCTGTTTTCTTCAGCCTCTTTGGGATACAAGTCAAACTTCGGAGTTAACACACAGATCTCATAGGGCAAGGAAAACGATTCAAAAACGAAAATACTACAAACTACATCTAAAGGCAAAGAAACGATGGAGGAAGAAAAGAATTCCGAAGTAGTAGACTCGACAAGGTGTCCTGCTTCGCGGCCATAACAAGTTTGAGAAAGAGAAAGGGGCAAAGGTTTTGGCATAGCTTCCACAAAGCGGTGCGCCATTGTGATGAGAGTAAGCTTTTCAAAATGCAAGAAAACACCAAAGGTCTAGAAGTTCTCTAAAAAAAAGTCTCAAGGAAACTGCGGGAAGTTTGGCACGAAATCAAAAACGTACCCATCGCAAGAAAGAAGAGAAACTGCTGATGACAATATGGTTGGCTGAATAATTTGATGAAGGGAATATGCAGAAATATTTTGACGATTCCGGGAAGTTTGGAAGTCAAAGTCTGACTTCTGGAAATTCGCAGCAGGTAGTCCCTCAAAAGAGGTGTCGAGAGAGAGGGCTGTGCGTGCACTGCTGGGAATCGTGCGAAAGGCTGGACAGCTTTGTGCTCCGGGGGTCAAAAGGTAGGCTTGGTAAAGCAGGTGAAGTCTGCGGGTTCGGTCATGGTAAAGGTATGTAAAGGTGCACGGGGAGCTATGGCAGGTTGGACGAATGCAATACAGAGGAACGCTAAAGCGCTGGTGGAACTCTCTCCAAATGTCTCTGGGGAGAAGCTGCACCTCGTGCACATATCCAGATGTCAACCTAAGTGGCAAGGAATCTTCTTGCAAACAGAGCGAAACAAGCAAAACATGCTCCAAAACTCAAACTGGTAAGGCCAAATCCACTCCACCATATCAAAACAACTTCACACTGCAGTCAAGAAACACACCGCCCAAGCTCAGGCAAAGCTTCAAAGTCCACAAAAATATTGACACACTTGAGCACATGGCAGCTGTACGAAAGTCACCTGTGCTTTGTTGCTGTAACTTGCTTACGTCATATCTATCGGCAAAAACTGCCTTGACGAAAACACACAACAGCAGAGGAACACAGAAAGGTAGTGTGCCTGGTTTCAGGGGTACAAGCGCACTGTTCAACAGACAGCTAAATCAGTCCACTTTAATATGAGGCTACAGGCCAGTTGTGGGGTTGGCTCTCCGTGAAGGTTGTAGAACGTCGCAGAACACTTTGCCATTCTGAATGTCTACAGTGAAGATCTTGAGAAATCTTTGAAATGCTTGAGGAGTCAAAGGATGTGACCGGCGACATTCAAATTCTCATTCTACATCTTGACAAGCTCAAACGCAGCTAGCCGACTACTGTTAACCTGAAAAGATGAATCTGAAGATGATGTGGAATCCAATGTAGAATCCAATGCGGAATGCATTGGAACGTCTTGCAGAATGCTAGGTTCACACAGCATGGCAAGATGTGTAGCAAGATCCATTTACGTTTGGCTGCACAGGTGCACTGTCTCTTGCAAGCATTTTTCTCATCACTGTCTCGGCAAAGCACAAGAATGTGCATCTGGTCGATGTCATCTGGAGGTCTAAAGATGTCTAGAGTTGAAACTTGCTTACAATTTCTTGATGGCGTGAGCTATGCAAACTCGTTCCGAGATAAACACGTTGTCAACGTCACGTTATCCAAATCTCCAGTGATGTCGCTCTTTTTGAGCTCTCCGAAACGAAAGTGCAGCTAGTCGCGGCGTCTTCGGGCCCCGTTTAGGCCTTCTTACGCTAGCAGAACCATGACCTACCAAGCAGAACCAGGACCTACGTCGCTGTTACTTCATCCCAGAAGCCTTCCCAAGTCTCCCATCGTAACGCAGTAGTCACGGCTTCAATTGAAACACTCTTCAGATTGAAAACCTGCTTAGTCAAGCCTTCTTGGCATCTAGAACACCTCCAAACATGCCGCAAATTGCGCTTGTTGTCACAAGTACATTCGGAAATTCCTGTACAATAGCAAAATTGATTAAAACGTCCATATACATACATACGTATATATATATATATACATTAGATATAGATACGGTGACAAAGGGTAAATCTAAACTGACTGAGCGGTACAGTTTCTTCAGCAGGTCCTGCACTATAAATGCTCACTGAAACTTGATGACGATAGCGCTGCAGTTGTCTCCACCTGCATGAGCTCTAGGAGCAACGCAATCTAACTGATTGCCTCTGGAGGCACAGAGAATCTGTGCAATGCTAAACTCTACTAGGATGTGCTTGGCTGTTTGTCACCGCTGCCTTAAGTTTCAGCAGTTTCCCCAACCCCACCCCCACCTTTCCCTCTTGTCTTCACCAGATTTGGGCTGCAGCTTTTGTCGACAAGTTGCTCTGCAGCCTCAAGCGCAAACAGTAAAAATCGAGAAATAAGAAATCATACGCTCGAATCATCGCATCTTGAACGTGAGTCACATCCATTGGGCGACAAAGGCCTGACTCTATACATAGGCTTTAGAGTATTGGATCGTAGAAAACTCGCGGAATTGAGTCTCAATGAAAACTTACCATACATACAAAAATTTCCCTTGTGGGTTCCCCCCCATGTTGGGTACTATGATTTTATAGAGACCCCCAGCCTCCAGTACTGATTTGACTCTATGAAATCAACAAAATGCTAGCCTTCACTCCATACTGAACAACAGTTTGATGGTCTATAAAATCAAGACCCCAGGATGAAAAAAAGTACGGTCAAAACCTGAAAAAACCTATCATCCAAAGATGGAGGATTATTATAGAATCACAAGTTGAAGATATGCAGGGATATGCAGGGTTATACCTCATAATCTAGGACCATCCAGGACCCACATTACACAGGTTGGGGGTTCTGATTTTATAGACAAATCATGAACAGCCTGTGATTTTATAGGGGACAAACTACAGTATGTGTGTGTGTGTTGGGATGCGTTAGGCTGCTTATTTCTGGAATGGTTGGAGATTCCCGAAGCATCATGGCAAATCCATGAAAATTCAACAATGCAATGTTCGGACATGCTCATGAGACGCTAATGGGGCTATAAGTTGGAACCTCCATGCTGCATGCTCGAAATTGTGCGAAACTGAGGGAAAAGTAAGCCGAAACTAGGAACATCATGGGTGCACGTCACTATAAAATCAAAAAATATTGGCATGTAGAGGTTTTGGATCACCTACTTATACACTCCGCACCTACACTACCAATCACTACGGTATAATTGCATTGCATACATACCAGACCTCCTTCACAACCAAACATCTGCGGCTCTAGTCCATGCATTTTGATATATTGCAAATTTAAAAAGATATACTGCTGAAACAAAATAAACAAATACCTGTTGTTTGCTGTCTTCCCCTGGTGATGATGATCAATTTTTGATTGTATAGTGGTAAAACGTGTGATGATGTGTGAACAACTGTGGTTTGCAATCATGTGTGGTTAAAGCAAGAGAAATCAGAAAAACATAAGGGTGCATGACACCACAGCACTATAAAATAGAAACCCCGAGGTCTCCAATCTGCCAACATAGCCACTCTATTAAATTGAAACCCCCAACCACCTGTACTGCTGTACAACATGGATGTGGTTCACTATAAAATTGAGACCACCAGGCTCTCTATAAAATTAAGACCTCCAGCCTGAGCAAGCCCATATGCACTCCAAACGCACCAACAAATCTGTACATAAAAACGGTTTTACACAGTACCCAGGTACCCTGATTTTATAGAGGAAATTGGCTCGGGGATCAAAAAGACATATACGCTGTGGGGAATGCATTGAAAAATATGTCCTTGAGCAAGAAGTGCATAAGAGATTTCATAGGATTGCGTAGGAATTGTGTCTGAATTTCATGAGAATTGCATAACCTAGATAGTGGTGGCAACACGACGCAATCATGACAGCGACCACATGCGACAACTGCGACCACCATGCAGCGCCTGCTAAACAGGTTCCTGTAAGTGCTGAGACAAAGGATCTATCGTGGATTGGTAACCACACGTTCGAGGCTTTAAGAAAGTATCTACCGAGCATTAGGTCTTTAATCCTGGCAAAAGAGGACCCACGTCAGCTGGAACACCTAAGTAGAGCTGCCGCTTTGGCCACCGCTGATTTTGACGATGTCACAACTAATCAGAGTCAACTGAGTAACCATTTTTTACAAAGGAAAGACTGCCATGACTTCAGCTATCACCAGTTTTGGATCTCAAAATTGTAGAAGCCCACGTTGTGAAGGTGCAAAAAAGCAAACGTTGGAATCCCTTGGATGTGAGACCTGCCATCTACTGCGGAATGAGAGTGGACTTCCCATCGATGTGACTTGGTTCTTAGATTCTTTGGATATTATGAATCTCTGGCTTGTGAAGGTAACACTGCTCGCTTTCAGCAACTTCACAACACTTCAAACTCTGCTTCAAAGTCTACAGAAGCTACTCTTCCTAAAGGGGGCGCCTCTTTCACGTCGACACCAGCCCTCAATGCACCGCTGACAATGTCAATCACATCCTGACACAGCTTCTGCTGCTACGCTCTGTACATTTGGTGCTCCACAGTGCAGTGCTGGGACACTTTGAGTCGCAAGAAACTACTCTTAGCGTCTTAATATTTGATCAATTTGATCTTTAAGTTTATCTGCACTTCCAAAGCTTCTTTGGATTTCCCCTTGGGTTTCCTTTTTGGCTTCCCTTTGGGTTCCCGTTTGGGGTCCCCTTTGGGTTTCTTATGTATCTTTGTCTCAAACCAAACAGTGAAAGGACGGTCAGGTAAGTCACAGCAACTGTTCTTCCTGGGATGAATGAAGTTCGAAGCAGCCGTCGCATGCCAATACCTCAGAGGCTAGGCGAAGTTTTGGCAAAATGGCATGCGAAGATATGCAAAGTTATGCACAGCTGTGCAAAACATGCTACCGTGCTGCAAGAAAGTCAACACATCTACAGTCTGTGCATCTTTAGGTCCTTACCAAAAATTCGTCGTCATCGTCAAGCTGCACCGTGCGGATCTGCATCGACTTGATGAACATGACACTACAAGTCTAAAGATACAGCTTGGAGCTGCTTCAAGATACAGAATGCCACAGAGCACACGACTGCGCTTGAGGTCTCAGGCTTCCTTATCTTCAACTTATCTTCCTTAGGTTTCCTTCTTTCTTTTCTTTTGCTTATTTTTTTCCCCACAGATGCGCCAACGGCGTCGCGCTTCATGCACCTCTGGCACCGCGATGACCTTCTGTTCTTCGGCACTAAGATCTGCCCGTGCCTTGAACAGAGAAACTTCGCAGCCCATGACACTTCTGAATATCTACCACGAGAACATACCTGTGCAAATGCACGGATGTCTGTCTGTGTGTGTACGTGAACACGTGCATACAAACACGCATCACTATATAGATATAATACATGTCTAATACATGTAGAGAGAAATACATCAGATATACAAAGGTATACTGGCTCTGCTGCCATGCCTTGTAGTGAAAATCGCCGAGTGCTCTAGACAGGTTGAGTCCCCACCTGAACAAACCGATCGACACAATAGCAAGGGAAGCCAGTATTCCTGACCGACTCAAACGCTCGATCCACTGCATGCAATCTGCATACTACATCAAAATTCTGCACACTATGATCGAATGACTTTCTTCGCATGCACCAACTTCTTGACTTCTTGAATTAGAATTCTTAACATTTTAATGAAACCGCTTGAAGTTTGAAAAGTTCCAAGAACCGCACCCGTCGATTCGGTGGCAGGGGCCAATTAGCTTCACGGAGCCACCCGCAAGCCTCGACATGCAGCATGTGTCCAAACCTGTAAGCTTGGAAGTCACTTAGAGAATTTGGTCTACTAAGTCTCTTATTCATGATTCTTCTATGGTTCAGAAAAAAAAGCGGTCGCCTTGACAATCTTGACCCGAAAAGAAGATTCTACATCTACATGTCCCTTAGGAGTTTGCTCAAATACACAATTGTTATTTCAAAAGGTTTTCAAAACACCTTAATGGAGGAGCGATGTGCTTCTGTTGCGTCCAAATTTGACCATATCTGTACAACCGTCTAACAGGATTTCTGGACCTTTCAGTCCTGTTGCAGGCGCAACGCAAAGCTGAAGCCCCATACAATCAAGAAGTTTCCCCATAAGGTTCAAGCAGTCTGAAAAGGGGGGATGTCAAACAGCTGAACATGGGGCTCAAGAATCTTCGTGCTGGCAGTTTCAAACAAACCAGTCAATTAACTTTGTTCTTCGGTGGTGATTTGGTCGATCAGAAGATGTCAAAAGATGTTAGAAGATGTCAGAAAATGTCAGAAGATGTCAGAAGGCAAGCTACACATAGGTACATCGCAACCCTTTGGCTAAAGAGTGCGCGCACACCTTGCTCTAGGAACCTGCACCTCAATCACAGAAGAACCTTCCGTACCCTTGGCCTCACAACTGCTCCGGGACCCGTAGAATTACAACATGGTTATGCAAGATATCAAAACATTGGAAGATTGGGCAAATAAGCCTACACCTTGAATGATTTCAATGTGCTAGTGCGGCGGCAACAAGCTAAACCTGAAGAATATGATAACCACACTGCCACGATGGAATCCATTCCATGCAAAGCATTATGGGCGCGATTGATTTTTTGTCTCGTTTCTTCTCATTTACATTTAAATCTAAATCAAACTTGTCTCCATCTTGGTAAAGCCACAATGGCTCACTGAAAAACATCTATAGCACAATTGCGCTTGCTGCATTGGTTCTACACATTTCTACACAGTACCAATTGTCTTAAGCAAACGATCTCCTGCAAACGCATAAACAGCGTGGCATGTGTTGACTCGACCTGATACGGCTCTCTTCACTTTCAAGCTCCGGCTTGTGGTCCTGGTCAGGCAATCCCTACTACAAAGCAGTCGCACATGTCGCATTGCCACAAGGTCCTCAGAAAGCTCGACAGCCTCAAAGAGCACAACATTCGAAACAAATCGAAAAGATTATCGAAATTTAGAAAAACATCTGCACTTCACAAAGATTGCCTGGAAAATGGGATGACTCTTCGATTTCCGCCTTGCCACCACGGCAAAGTACAGCTCTGGAATCTCCGCAGTTGGCAACTGTCACAGTTCGCTGAGAGCCTGCAGCAGGGCTGAAGCATCGACAACTAAAATGTTTCATCTGAATCCCCAACAAAAAAACGAAAGCACGCTTCATCTGACTTCATCTCCTGTCTGAAACGCTCACAAGGAGTTGCAGGGGGTCCTTTCGACCCTTGAAACAAACCTTGGACGTTGCAGTCTTGGTACTTCTAAATGTGAGCTCTCTCTCTCTCTCTCGGCATCTCTTCTCAAGGTCTCTATCGTACGTAGATTCTGTGCATGGCGGTTCATTTTCAATGATCTACCTTGTCACACTGCACATTCTGAAAACATCGACATGCAAAGACCGGCCTCTGCAGTCAACCAAAGCCACAATTGCTGTGCTGCCTTCGCTACAAATCAAAGTTCTTCCACTTACGATGACCGTGCATATGAAGCAACGCAGTCCTGCTCCAAAATGGAACACTGTGCACCTACTCCGTCAAAGTGGACTTCAAAATCGCATATCTTTAAGGCAAGGGCCAATCAGATTGAATGCATTTCTTTGGCGGTTGGCCTGGAAATGTTGAAGCGCAAAGTAGAAAATGTGTTGAGGTTCAGCATGATATGACAAGCTCGGTGAAGGTAGACGCACGGGTGCATTCTCTACATGGCATCGGAGCTTTCTTCACAAAGTCTGACTTCGAGTGAAACGGTTCACCGGATCTCTCAGGTGATCTTGAGACCAGGCCTGCACAGAATTCCAAGAACAAAACTCAAATGAACAGCCATTGCACAGCCAATGATAGCCCAATACATAGCCAATATCATGCAGCATCCAGAGGGAGCCTCTTCTTACTTCGTTTTAATCGCAAGTTATTGATCTTGATGATCATCTTGCGGTGTTGACGCAGAAATCGTTGATAGTCACTTAGAGTCGCCTGCGTGGCACAGAGCACACAAGCAACAAAAAGCAAACCACAAAAACATAGCTGCAAACAGCCTGGATCCAACTGGAATACTTCCACTGAGTACAACTGCAAACATGGCAGTGGGAGCAAACACAAGCAGACTTCTCCGAGCCTCTTCAATATTAACACCATGGACAAACATCAAGGTGAGGTCCTTAGCAAGCTAATGGATTCTCAAAACAAATCGGTGTCCAATTGTACCGAAACCAACAAAAAAAATAAGATGTTTCCTTCACCAAGGCTCTCCGTAATGCTTGGGAGGAGTCTCCAGTTTCCAGAGCCAATTTGGATACCTGGAAGGTATCCAGTGTCAAGTGTGAAGTCCAGTGTCAAAATATGTCAAAGTATGTCAAATTATCCTAAAGTAGATAGAATATTGATTATTACTCAAATGAATACTTTGATTATTTTCAAAGTAGCCAGGAGTCAAAGTCACACCGATGAACTCCTGAAAGGTGCTGAGCCAGTTGCCAGCTATCGGGTTTGATCTCTTCATCAGGTCTCTCAGCATAGATATTGAAAACCTGCAATCCGAGCTGCGGTTGGAGCAGTGCCGTCCACGCTCGGGAGGAAAGTGGGTGAATCCAACAGTTTGGTCTGACATTGGCGGGAAAATGTGCTTCATGGCCAGAACTTTGGGCAATGCAACACAGGTAGTGGTGATGGTCATGATGTTGATGATGGTGTTGATGGTGCTGACGGTGATGATGGTGAGAAGTTTTGTTACGATAATCTTAATCTGGATATGTATGATTGTTTATGTTCCTACATGCTCTCCAATCTCCTATCTATGAAACATTTTGGCAAAACCTGCGGCCCCACACAGGCACAAAGTCTGTTCAAACATCAAAGGTAAATCAGTGCAGGTTCCACAAAAAACGCCATCAGAATCCAACCAATCTCCAACTCCGCAGTGTGAGTGGCCACAAGGCGTCTCTTACAGGGGACAACCTTCAATTTGAGAGTCTTACTGTGATAGCTGCGCAAAGGGCTTAGCATTGAGTTGTTTATTCCCAGCACCTGTTCAACAACCCTTTAGTTTTCAGAAGCATTCTTTGGTCATGTCTGATGCAGTTGTGTATTGAAGTCTTCTGCCAACTGTAAAACACAAGGCAACCAAACGCCGATTTTAGCAGGCTGGGACTTTGCTGTTTCAGATGCTGGTTTTCACCACTTGCACGAGGAATTTCCCATCCCAAACATCTTCGCCTGGCCAGCACCCGGTGGCCCAGATGGTATAGCCGCTGCTGCTGCTGCTGGTGCCTTTGCACCCTTTGCTGCCTGGTCAAGCAGCAACGCGGGGATGTTTACAAACTGCCCCTGGATATTCGTACTATTTTCTTCTTCTGTTTCAGACTGTGAACAGGACCTTCTTTGGTCCCAATCGCATGGCCTTAGTGGGGAGAAAAACTGTTCCATCTCACAGTTCTGTTCACTTCATTTCTTCATTTCACTTCTTCTGGGGCTTCTTGCCGGGACATGCAAACATCTCACGCTATGCAGGCCACGGAGGGCAAATCGTGCAAGGCTGCCCATGCACGACCTCAGCAATTGGAGACAGTCCGTCTGTACCTTTCAAGTCCTTTGGAAAATATTCTACCATCGAACTTCATTGCTTGCACTAGTCTCTTCATCTCTCACTATCCATGTCCTTACAAACTGGTTTGCAAACAAGGCTGTGCACTGTAAGTTTGATGTAGGCGACAGACTGATGTGCCATTGTCAATGTTGAAGCTGAGCTGCTTCACAGTGTGGCAAAACAATCAAAGCTGCTCCCACTGATGCTAAATGTGATGCAAAATGCTGAGCGAACAGATACAAAGAGTAAAGTCGATGGCAAAGGGCAAGCATCATAGCTGCAAAGCATCCTCTGAGCAGGTCTGAATGATCTTGTTGCCCGGATGAAATGTGTCCTTTTGGAAATGCGACCGGTTCGAGGCTCCAAAATGCTGCGGGCCATTGAAACGGTGCAATTGCAGATCACAAGAATGGAGACAAACGGACAGGGCAACATCAGGCCTCTAAATGTCTCGCAACAATTCCCAAGGGACCTCAAGGCTAGGGACACACGATGACAAAAGTCTAGCAACTAACTTCAACTAAGGTACTAGTAAGTCATAGCAAGTCTAAGTCTATGTCTATGTCTATGTCACTTTTCTCTTCACACATGCTCTGCATTTGGATCACACCTCCAGTCTCAGTCTCCAGCTTGACAGAGGAAAGCCCGTCCGTTTTGAGTTGAGGTTGTTCCCCAACTGGCAAAAGAACTCGACGCTCAGACGATTTGAAGAAAAATGTGACATCAAACTTCAAATGCACAACATGGTCGTGGCAGAACCCCTACTGTACAGGCCAACCATGCCATGGTCGGTTGTGAAAACTGAATCCAGTCAGAACATGCAACCTTCTTTTGCCTAAAAGAACCCAATCTTTTGTCCTACAGTATGTAATATATTTTTGCCATTTTTTTCTGACGTTGGCAACCAAAATTGATCGTTGGGCCTGATTGAGCGACAAACTGTCTCCGTTTCCCCGCCCTGGCCTGCCGCAGAAATGCATCCATTGCAATCATGCTCATAGAGAGCGACTGGCGACAGGATCGAAACACTCGCAACACTGCAAGCTGAAGAGCCGCTGGATATGTTTCAATCAAATCATTCAATTAAAGTTTATGAAAGGGTCCTCTGAGCGACCAGTTCCGGCTTGCCAGGCACGTCTCTCCGGAGATGTCAGTCAAAAGGTCAGCGATAAAGGACCAATGAGATCAGTGACATGGAGGTTCAACGACTATGCGGGGGTTAAAAAACAAGAAAAACATAAAAACAGAGAAAAACTCTTTCCACCAAAACAAACACTGCCGGTTGGATGACTCTTGAAGGGAACCGCATGGAACAACTCACAACATCCTGGAACAACATGAAGCTGTTTGTAGCACATGTTCTGCAACGCCACACAGGAGTGTTGAACAGTCGTCGTGTCTGTTGGTGCACACAACCACCCAGAATGTTCAAGCACTCAATGTTATACAATCCCCCCTCATCCTAGAAGTTTTGGGGTTGGCCAGAGTCTTAGACTGAGACATTCTACGGCTATTGACAAAAACGGCATGCAAGTCTGTGGCCTACCGGGTAGACAGGTTGCATGACATACATTATGATGAACATGATTCACGACATTGTAAAATTATTGGCCAACGGTTTCAATTTTGTGACTTGAATACACATGTGTTTCAAAATCAGCCTTGGCCATGCAATTTCACCTGAGGCAATGTGCACGTCTCAGAAGCTTAGTCTGGAAGCAATTTGACGTCCAAAGTAGAATTCGACATCAAAGCACAAGTACAACTTGTAGCAGAACACCCCGAGTGCCATCAAATGGCCGCATCAGCATTTCATCAAGCCCAACTTGATGAAACACGCGGCATTCAAGAGAACATGAAGCCACAATGCACCACACTTGTACCAAGCACAACAGACAACAACACAACGCCAACTTCGAGATAGCCCCAATTATCACAATACAGAAAGTGCATACCCACATTGTAGGCACAAATGCATGGAGTCCAACAGCCTTCAACAAGAATTCCTTGCAAAAAAATGACCAACGAACTGACGGCTTGCTCTGCTTCAGACTGAGCAGACAAAGCACTGCTTCTCACAGCCGCTGTCGGATTCCAATCAATCAACGTGTTGCCATCAGCTTCTGAAAGCATTTTTTGTAGTGCTGTAGTGAATTCGCTTTATTGCTATGGCTGGGCGCTAGTGCTGGACTTACACGATGCCCATTTTTGCTATGACACATCGTACATACTCCACTCAATGGGAAGAAATGACCAAAGCTGCAACGTCCAGTGCAACACGATGCATATCATAACTAAGACATTTAGAACTGTTGACTCAAGGGCTGTGTCAAGTGTGTCAAGTGTTGCTGAACTGCAATCACATAAAGTAAGTCTCTAAATTCTAAATCGTGACTTCTTTTGCTTCACGACCGCTAAAGTTACTGCTGAAAGAAATGTTACAGTGGCGAAGCATCTTTAGTTCACTCCTACCTTCAAGACATGTTGAATTTTTAACACATTCGAATTGAGGGAAAGCATCCTCCATGTACTCTACATATGTGTATATGTACATATGTAAACAAATATATACATACGTGTGTTGTAAACCAATACATATCAAAGAAATGTATTGCATCTCTAGATTTTTACGTATATGAAAATACACAATGCATGTATTTATATATATATATATATATGTATGTACGAATATATAAATAGTTTTAAGTAAATGTAAAAATATATATGTATATAAATAAATAAATATATATATATATATATATTCAAATATTAATTTGCATGCAAATATGTATGTTTCAATACACATACATAC
>VSDK01027028.1:6666-16666 GCA_009767595.1 Symbiodinium kawagutii | reverse complement strand
GCACCTCACAAGGCACCTCACCCAAAGGACCCAAGCAGACAAGTTGGGGATCCGAAAGCATCCACCAGGAGACAGAATACGGGTTTTGATATGTTTAGTCACGATCGAACAGCCAAAACCTTCCATGGACGTGAGACACCGAACACGATTACGGCCCAAGATCATGCCAAGTCCGATGGAAGATACCTAGCGACAAAATCATACATCTACATCTACATACATGTGAAATCTTAAGTACATATGGTTGCAGAGAAAATAGAGGAACGGAAAATCAGGATGCAAAATGTACGGATGAGTTTGGCAGCCAGTATTTCTACAAATTCAAGATTACTGCATTTTTAGGTGGAAAGCTTATATTTGATCCCCGATGTTCTACATTTACAGCTCGAGCTTTACAATCAAAGGTTCCTGCATTTTGGTTGGGTTCTATACAATTCTGTCGGTGCTTTCCGTTTGTCGTGATTGGGTCAACTTGCTGGACATCACCAGATCAAACTTGCACACGTTAGGAACTAGAGCAACAAAGCAATACGTAGGATTCTGTAGGATGTTCTGTAAGATGTTCCCATGATGCTAAGGTCTTCCAGGCTGGGGTTTCTCAGTGCGTTGTGTTCTGCTTGAATGGCATGCCTCTTGTCCACCTGTCTGCCACTTGTTTCCCGTTGTTTTCCTTTGGTCTTCTAGTAGGCTCTGGGCGCATTGGGTCGCTAGGCTCTAGCGCTTGGTTTTGATCCCTTGGAACTAGAATGGCTCGTGTTGTGATTTTGGCTGTCAGGTGTGTCATGTCTTGGCTGTCAGCTTTTTGATTCATGGAAGGTTTTGGCTGTTGGATTGTGACTAAACATATCAAAACCCGTATTGCCAATGCAGGCAAATCCAAAGTTGCTCAAAGGGCACCCATGTGACACTGTGGCAAGAGGTGGGACCAAGCATGTATATGTATATTAAAATATCTACATATGTTGATACACAGATCTATTTATATGTAATAAGTATTTCTTTCATTGTTCTGTTAATCTCTTTGTCTATGTTTTATCTCTTGGTTTTTCTATTTGTTCATTTATCCATTTATCATCATTCATCTGTTTATTCATGATCATATTTACATTGACATACATACACATACACATATCCATATTCCACACATACATACGAATATCAAGAAAGACAAAACTATACATGTACATATCAATACATCTCTGAATCGCATATAAATACAAATGCTTAGACATGGAAGAAAACTGTAGAAACATATCATTCATATTCTACCAAAGTTGCATTTTGTCTCCTGTCCTTTTCATTTGCCCCGTCTTGCAACTTGTTCGCGCAGACTTGGAGCACCTTTGCCGGCTGAAAACTTGGAAGACGAATTTCGTCGCATCATGTGCCCCGCCTTTGGAAATTCCTTGGAAGCGATGTGCGAAACTTGCGACCCTCCATGACCGTCAAAAACTGCAAAAAGAGCCTTTGCAAACGATCCAGACTGTCTTCCACGCAAGTGAAAGCCAAGCAAACAATGCACAATGACAAGCAAACATTGAACATCCACAAGGGCTTTTTGGGATTTCAGCGATTTCAGCTTCTTTTTATGGATCCACATATGACGCATGCAAGCTGCAGCAATGCAGTGCATGCAGCTTTGTGTTGGTTAGACATGGATTTTTGCAGTTCTACATTGGCCCATCTTCCATCTTCCGCGCGGCCACCTTTCCATCTATGCAGACACCTTGTTTTTGATGTGCAAGCAATACATATTATAAGTATGCATATATATATATATATATATATTTATTTATTTATCTATTTATTTATTTATTTATATATATAATATATATGTATGTCTATCTATCCATCTATCCATCCTTCCGTCTACTTAGCCATCGATCTACATGACTGTATTGTGTTTGTAATGAATCTATGATCTGTACAGCTACGCATGTCCTGACCCATATACATGATATACATGCATGTTTCCTACTGTCCATTGCCGTATTGTAGTGGCTCTTGCCTGCTCAGCAAGAGGTTCTGGCAAGGATGCCACGATACAGGTCGCATCCTGCAAAAATTTGGCATCTAATTGAAATTTTACAGCGTTCCTCAACTCTCCAAAACACAAAAAAAATTCAGCCTCCATGGCTGCTCTCCACCCTTGCATCTCGCATACAGCCCACTCCAGTCTTTGACTCTTTCCGCCTAAAGGCAACAAAAATACCAATGTCTTATATAACTTATATATGAGAATAATGAATCTTTAAAACGAAGTCATGAAATGTCCAAAGTCTAAATGCCAAACCTTGCACAGAACCCAATGAAAGGACCACTTGCCTTCTGTCTTTTTTTGACGTAGCGGCCCACCAACTCGAGCACCTACGTGAAATCTAAGATTCGGGGCTTGAAAAGCAGAACACAGCGATTCAGCCTCCAACAGGCGATGACTCAAAGTTGCCAAGCAATCTCCACATCATCACTGCAATCATGATGGCGAACACCTCAGGAAGATGTTCCTGACATCTCCTGACATCTCCTGACATCTCCTGATCACGTTCTTCAAATCGAGTTCAAACAAATTACACTGCTGAGAGCCGGACCACTTTACGGAATGTCTCATGGAAAACTTCATTCCAAGGTAGCTGTTCAAATATGAATACAATGACAAGGAAGAAGTTCAAGTCCTCGCAGCTGCGACGTGGCAAATCTGTGGTCCAAGCAGCCGAAAGTAAGCAAGCAAACTCAAAAGGGTATGCGGCAGTCCCGCACTATGTTCCAAACGAAGTGACCCATCCTGACAAGCGCAGTGTATGCAAAACCGCGATTGTTGCAATTGTTGCAAGAATTTGTTTCAATTGTTTCAATCACCTTCGGTCACAGCTCAGCAGCAAATGCTGTGCACAATTGTCCGAGTGCACCACCCAGCTGCACAATGGAACAAAAGGAGAATTACCGTGCGAAAATTTTGGAAGCAACTTGCTGTAGGAGATAGTACCCGGTGCAGTATTGGGACTCAATTGTTTCATTTACATACATTGAGATTCAAAGATAGGTGCCAAAAATGAAGATATATACTGCCTTGCAAGTCTGGTTGCTGCAAATTGTCGCATCTTTTCAATCTTCAATCTACCTTGAACATCCTTGGACCATCTACAGTCCATGCACCATTGCTGTGCCAAAAACGAGTTTCTCCAAATTTACCTTCTCAAAGTGCGTCCAAGCAATCATATTGATATGTCTGCACGTCGGAGGAAATATTGCGCTGTCTGCCTATTGCAGTTGCATCAACATAAAATCAGCCTGAAAAATTGTAAGGACTCAGCGCAAGCAGTTCACAACAATACAGAGATTTTGTTGGAGGAAGAAAAGAAAACGAAACCACAGAAATCTAGATACGAAATGCTAGAGAGTACGGTAAAAATATCATCATTGTCCAACACTCTGGATCTGTACTAACCATTCAATCAGATGTTTGCAAAATGAAATCCGAAGCATTTCTAAAGGGTCGGCAAGGTTTACACAAGAGCAGTGTATTTCTTGAAAGATGATAGGTTCTGTTCAAGCGGCCAATCCAGCATCTGTTCAATGCATTTATGATATGGAGCACACTGCAACGAACGAAGGTCGAAATGTCAGTGGCACTACTTGATCACAAGTTCAGACTGAAGCAGAACAATATTAGAGTCAACCCGAACAAGTGGGCCAGAATATTCGAAACACTATCAAGCTGCATCTGCGAATTAATGAAGTATGCCAAACAACCCTCTTGAGGCCTAATTAGATTCTACATGCACGCAAAGACGCTCATTATCTTGATCCCAAAACCGATCCCAATGAAAACAGTTAGGTATAGAGTTTTTTACGTGAACGCGACCAAAAAAAATCAAAGGAAACAAAGCAAGCTCTTGTCCAATCAATCCGTGACACACCATAGTCCATAGCAACATCGTGAATCCACAAAGCAAACACAATACGATAAAACCTGCCAAACCATGCGACCATCATAATTGGTTTGCATCTTTCCTCACTGTTGACAACACAAACATCATAACATTGAATCACAAACCACCAAATTGGACCGATTTTCCATGAAAAAATAAATCTCCTGGCTGAGATATATTTTCACCCGTTCAAAAAACACATGATTTATCCCTCTCCAAACCGTTCTGCAGATCTGCAATGCACACTTTTCACATGGGTAGATGTTGGAGCTGACCATCTTTGACGGTGGACAAAAAGTGCATCACTTGAAACGTTGACACATTTCATTTCTGATCTGGGTTGATATTTTGTCCTAGCTAAAACCGCCGCTTATCTTTCTTAAAACAATTCCGCACAACTGCAATGCAGACTTTTCACGTGGGTAGATGTTGGTGCTCACCATTTTTCCCCAGTTTTGGGTTTAGCAACAAAGGAAATGCTTTGCAGTTTAAAAAATACAAATACGTGTGTCCATCAGGCATTCCTTTGAAGGCAGATGAGAAATGTTGCTGTGAGAAAGTATAGATATTCAGTTTTTTTTTTTTTGCGTGGGGTTGTGCCGTTGTGGCGCGGCGCCTCGGTCACAAGTACACATCGCGAAGTGAAAAAAAAAGTGCCATTGACCATGATAACCAAGGGGGACCAAGAAGAACCAAGAAAAACAGCACAACAACCAGAACACAAACCACCCCCAAAACCAACCAAAACCAAAAACAACTAGGGTCGTTGGGCACTGGTAATATTAACAAGGTGAAACGTCCGCTCTCACTCGGCTCAAGTGTCAATCATCATGGCATCAGCATCAATCTTCAAGCTTCTTGTAGCATTGATTTCGCAAACGATGTGATCCACCTTCCATGTGTCTTCCATGTGCCATCAGTTTTTTTTTCTCCAGGTAGTGCCTATTGCACACGAAATGCAGGTCACTATGTGTCCAGAAAGAAGCTGAAGATCAAAAGATCAATTATAAGTAAGATGACCAAAGCACAAACAAAAACCAGCCAAACCAACCAGCAACCAAAAACCAGCCACCAAACAAAAAACCAAGCAAGGAACCAAGCAAAAGAACCAGCAACCGCCAAACCAAGCCAAGGTCATCTTGCCATCATGCCTATCTATCTGTGCTCAAAGTGAAACAGAACTCCGCACTCACGCATCTCAGAAATCATTCAGCCAAGCATCATCTTCTCGATCGTCAATTGCAATTCCCATAGCCATCCAAGCATCTATGGTTGCATCAAGCCACCATATAACCTCAGAGAAAAGCTGTCAATAAAAATGACCCCACATCCGCAGCTCCGTACAAAGAAATGGAGGCGACCTGTGAACGTACTGACAGCAAGAATGCGAAAATATGGAGCAGAGAAGGAGCCCTCACGAAAATATGCCGAGTGGGAGGGGGCCCCAGCCCCCCCCCCAAAACCGTAAAGCGAATCAATCATCAAAAGCCCACCACCAGAGGTGCAAACTAGGTACGCAAGAGCATCATTACCTCCAGCCGAGAACCATCAGTCCAGTCCACGCCGCCCCAGAATCACCGCAGGTCAATAATATTTCCTTTTTTTTCCAGGTAGTGCCTATTGCACACAGAATGCAGGTCACTAGTTGTCCAGGAAGCCTAAGTCAAAGATCGCAAGATCTTCAATTGATGCAAAATGACCTTCGGGGAAAACCACCACCAACCAGCCAAACCAAACCAACACCAAAGCAGAAAACAAACAAACAACCGCAACCAAACCAACCCCAAAAAGACCCCAAACATCAGTGGTCATTTTGCACGTAAACTACAACATATGCACAAGGTGAGACAGGTGACACTCCGCACTCACGCATCTCAGAAGGCGTTCAACTCGGCATCGTCTTCATCTCTCATCATATCATCACAAAAGCCTCGAAAGCTCCCTCAAGAGTTGCCAAGTGATCACTCCCTAAGTCAGGCCAACAGGTAATGCGCAAAGCCTTTGCAACTTCGTACAAAGAAAGGTTCATCCCTGGCAGGCAAGCATGGTAAGTGCGAAGATGTAAAATGCTGCAAAAGGATCCGAAAGATTTCAGAAATCCTGCAGGGGGGGCCCCAGCCCGCCCCAAAACTGTGCGAATCAAGCCTCGAAAGCATAGCACCAGAGGTGCACACCTGTAATTCCAAGAATATCAACGGCCAGAGTCTCTGCCGTGAGGTCCACAACGGGCACAGCCAAGCCCTGAGTGTATGTTCGAATTGATACCTCCAGCCCGCACACGTCACCTGTAGTAGGTCATAGTTACAGGAGGCAGCACCGTCAAGCAAGCTGCTGCAAAAACGGCCAGCAAAGGCCGGGGCCAAGGCTAGACGTTTCAGAAGCAGCTAGCTTGTCAAGGCACCGCGCCCCGGACAGCATCTGTGAAGATCCCCAAAGTCGCCCCTGCCGATTTGTACGAGTGACCACACCGAAGAGAGCGGCGAGAACGAAAAATTCCTCTGTAGGCAAAAATCCCGTAACAGCCCTCCAGACCGAGGAGAGCAGACAGCAGTCACCATCCTGGATAGTACACCTTCCACTCACTAGCAAAGAAAGGCGACGCTCGAGATAAATACCTCTGTAGGCAAAAATCTTTCAACCGTCTTCGGAGCAGCCGAGCAGGCACTACCACTGGCGAGTACAACTCACCCCTCGTCTCTTTAAGTAGTTCAACCACTTCCCTACGGCAACACCAAAGGTCGCCAGCCAATACAAAGTAGCAACCACCAGCAAGTCCAGACTCATGTAGCGCTAGCCCAAGATGGTCAGAGAGTGCAAAGCATCAAGCAAAGCACTCAAAGGTAAGCAAAGCCATGGCACCGGCCGCGCGCGCAGGAATACTCCTGTGAGCAAACCTGCTTCCCACCCCACCCCGGGATAGCCATTTAGGCTGGGTGAAACGGCTGCGGCAATCCGCCCGAAGGCAGATTAAGGCACACCCTACCGAGCACTGCTGGAGGCAGCTGATGAGCGTCCACCTGCTTGAGGACGTCGTGTCTGCCATACCCAGGGGAGGTACTCTTGCTTGGCCATGTACCGATTATTTCTCGATGGCATGCTTGCTCTTCTGAGCAATGGTCGGAAACCATTCTCGATGAGACATTGTTCCTTTTTCCGTCCACTTTGGCGTTTCAAAGGCGTCTAGGGCCTGCTCGGGGTCAACAAAAGTTCCATCCGATGCGAACAATCTAGATTTGATGGCATCTTCGCAATTCAGGCCATCAAACAGATAGTCACCATATCTGGACACAATCTCCACAGGAGTGTCAATTCCCTGTGCAGCCCCAATGGACATCAACTTGCCAGGTGTCCCAGACATCAAATCCCAATTGCTCAGCACATAATTCTCGATGCAATCCTTGTCAAATTGGGGAGTCTCACCTGCATTCACTCCTAGGACGAGATTTGGCACCCTTACTTCAAGTATGCAGAGCGGCGGGGTTCAATCGACAGGTGAGGAACTCAAGGTTCTTGCTGGCCAAAAGACCCGTGCCCACTAGTCTGCGAGTCAAAGGAAATCGGGTGCCTCCTCCAATCTGCTGCTTGATGTCAGGGACCTCTGCTTTACCTTGTTCTATGAAAAGCAAATTGCAAGGGTCGGTTTCATGGTCGTACTTTTTCACAAGAAGGCCTTTATGGGAGAACACACTGTCCTGCCATGACCCTATGAACTTTAAATGGCATTGGAGAGAACAAGGTCAAGAAAGGCAGTCGGGAAATAGATCTTGGTGTTTCGGAACGGCAAATTGCCCTTGGTGATGACCGATTCCACATCACGCAGCATGACAAACAAGAGCATAGTAGAGGAATCTCTACTCTGAGGAGCAATGACCATGCCCCTCTGCGTCTGCCTCATTGCTTGGACCGCCCCTGCAAATTCCATGATCAGACTTTTGTATCAGAACTCAGAGTTTTCAAACAACTCCCACTCATTAAATTATTGTACAAAGCCGATGAGGCGTACTCCCTTAAAGAGTGAGGCGATCAACTCAGCCACAGGAAAGAGGCCTTCACCAAGTCCGGCAATGATGTCTGCTTTCAGAAGCACCGCGCTGGGATCGTTGAGGCGCCTTTCCAGCGTGCACTTGAGCATAGTCTGCTTATACAGGGTGGAGGCACTGGGGATTTTGGGCACCATACGAGCCATGGGCCATTCCGGAGGCAGCGAAGTGAGAGATGCAGGGGGAGTAACGGCTCGTACCGCTGCTTCATTGTAAGAAAGACTTTCACAAAAGGTGAAGTGGCGAGCACTTTCCAACCACCTTTGCATCTCAGTGTCATCTGCAATATCCGAGGATAGGTAGCCTACCTCCGTGTCTGCTTCCATAATGGTCGGAGGGAGCGCTTTCAACTCTAGTATCTTCTGTCTCTGTGCCGCAGAAGAGAATGACACATCCGAGGCCTGTCTAGCAGATGACACAGTGTATGTCAAAACAACTGCTTGAGGATCAAGATTTTTGCTCGCCTGCATCGCCTCGGTAGCACTAAGCTTAGGTCGATAAGAAGTAGTGAAACCAGGTGAAACAAAGTGAAACGAACGAAGCTCCGAAGCTTGGAAGCAACAGAAGCAAAGGCAGAAAAACTGCGTGAAGGCCGTCCTTGAAACAAGGTGCTCTCAACATCTGCGAAGCATCTGACAAAAAACGAAATTGATGTTCATCCATGAGTCAAAAATTCTGCGCCACAGCTGCTTCAGGATCAAGAGAGCCCATCTGCCGTCCGCTGAAATGGTGCAACAGAACGGAGGCATGATCGGTGAGCCCAACAGGCACTGGATTTCAGCCGCCCAATAAACACTTTCTTCTTTTTTTGCTCGCCTGCATCGCCTCCGTAGCACTAAGCTAAGGTCGATAAGAAGCAGTGAAACCAGGTGAAACAAAGTGAAACGAACGAAGCTCCGAAGCTTGGAAGCAACAGAAGCAAAGGCAGAAAAACTGCGAAAATACCCTATATATTTTTCTCCGTTGCAGCCTTTGGTTCGATAGCCCATGAATCATAGAAGTGTCTCGATGAAGGGACCACATGACATGAGCAGGGTTTTGCGGGTGAAAGACCCTCTGATTTTTTTGCTCGCCTGCATCGCCTTGGTAGCACTAAGCTAAGGTCGATAAGAAGCAAAAGAACAAGGTGAAACAAGTGAAACAAAGTGAAACGAAGACTTCGAAGCATTGAAGCATAGAAGCATACGAAGCTGGCAGTAAAAACTGCGAAAATCATGTACATGCATCGAATTCCCCGCCTCAGAAGTTCTCTGCATATCCCGTCGCATGAAGCAAGAAGTATTCCAGTGGGTTCTGCAAAGCTAGCAAGCTAGCTATGCATGGCTTCTCACTGTGCGCAACGCTCAATTCGGCGGAAAATCGAGGTGCAGTTTGTCAGAATTACGGCAAATGCGTCAGTCGCAAGGAAGCCATGTGATAACCAGTCAGGAAATTGCGAAAAAGTGTATGCAGAGAAATTAAGCGAGCAGAGAAACTGTAAAGCACCCCTGTGCATTGTCTGGCTCGACGAGCCATGTGTGAGGTGGGGGTGACAAGCACCAGACCGATAGTTCCAGAGTTGTGGGCAAAACGTGCCCAGAAATTGGGGAGACACCGTCAAGGGGCGAACCGCCTGTTCACACAAAGGCCAGACGGTCAGGTTCACCGAAGTTACTACTTACTGGTGAGGCCAGGGTGTGAAACTGGTTGGTTCAGCGCCTTGTCGAGGTATCTCAACCCGTGGTGACCACAGCAGCTTCAGAGTTACTCTCATTCTTTGGATGTATATGTTGGCAATTGACTCCAGATTGTGATTCGAGTCTGCTGGAGTTCCCGAGTATCAATCGATTACAAGGCATCCCAGAAGGATAGTGGACCCCGGCATCTTCTTACCATGTACGGCACATGGTTATGTAAGGCTGTTGCAGGACCATGATAAACCATGCACCAGAGCTATTGCCAAAGGCCGAAAGTGCGATCTCTGAGAGTCCCAATCGTTCGGTAATGGTCGCGCAGGCGGTCGCCGTGCCTTGACCAATGCTTAGGCAAAAC
>VSDK01027005.1:0-54536 GCA_009767595.1 Symbiodinium kawagutii | reverse complement strand
TGTCAGCCCTTCCATGATGATCAAACGACATCAGGAAGCCTTTACCTATGGCATTTGCAGAATAAAAAAACAGGGTTTTGACCCACAGCTACTAGCACCTATTCTTAGCCATGAATTGCGGTGGGCTATAGCCATCATTCACCATTATTATTACCATCATGGCTCACCATTATTGACTGGTGGTTCACCACTGTCGGTGATGATCTTCGATTGTCGTCCACTGCATCACCCACTCTTAACATCACCTATCATGACCCACTGGTGGTTACAAACCATCCTATCATGAACAACCGCATCACCCACTGTCAGAAACCATCACCTACCCGCCGCATCACCCGTTGTCAAACCACCACGTCCTCCACCGCGTCGCGGTGAAGCTCACCATCGACTCACGAGGCCCCGAGGCCCCGCCTTGGTGTAGAAGTTGCTCCAAGTGATCTCGAGATCTCGGAAGCTGGACCTATAGCAGCTGGGAATCGTGGCGGGGGAGGTGTTGGGATGGTCAGAAATAGCTGGAATTGTTTGACAATATAAACATATATATATATATGTATATATTTATTCATTTACATGTATATTGTATATGATCGCAGCTAACAAACATATTTCTTTTTGACTGGTCTTATATGTATATATATATATATATGAGCTCCGTTGGTCTCTCCTTTTTTCCCTTGCCATTGATTCGGTTGTTCACAGGTGCTTTGACTGCGCACTTGAAGATGACATAGTCCTGGATATAGGTTCGAACCAGTTCCATGCAGTCATCCGGTTATGTGCCATGCCAGTCTAGCACACTTTGAAAGTTCCCGTACATAGTCCTGGATGTAGGATTCGCCACCAGTATCACCAGTCATCGAAGTATGTGCCAGTCAAGCACTGATTTGAAAGTTCCCATCTCTTCCCACCGTTTGACATCGAGTCTTCTAAGTCAGGAACAAAGAGGACCACGTGGATGTAGGTATCGACGCATCCACGTACTGCTGGGCTCGTAAAAGCACAGCAGGAAATGCACTAGCAATGCCAAGAACTTTGTCTTTGGTAGCTGGTGCAATTTGTTGTAAGTATATCACGGCAGAAATTTCTTGAACATATATATCCATCATCTTCCTGTTGGCCCAACGGCCTCTTCGCTGCAAGAGATCTGGACTCTCTGTAGTCTGCATAATCCACGTTGCCGACCCCGCTCTGACAGATGCAAGTTCCAGCGCGCGAACTGAACCATCATGTTGAGTAGGAAGATCTAGGGCCTTCAAGATAGTCTTAAATCGCTGCCTCAAAGTACTACCACTAAAGGGCCAAAGCTTCTGATGAGCTTGCAGTTGACTAAGGCTAATTTCGATGACCTGTAACATGTCCGCCATGTCCAACTTCGCTGTCTGATGGCGTGCTTGACTTGTACGAGTTTTAGGATCCCTGATCGCCAGAAGTCCAAAAGGCAAAGTTCTATCACCATCTGAAGGGAGGAGCAGATCCTTTCGATTAGCCGCCAAAAGTTCACCAGGTCTCAAAAGTCCAGCCCACATAAGCGAAAATACTCCAGCAAATCGAAGCCACCCCCACATTAAAGCAGAAGTGATTATTGCCAGTGCCACGGAACCAGGCATAGCGACATGATGTTCACTAGGCTCATGACGAGCCCATGAAAATCCGAAAGTCCAGGCACCTGACAGCAATCGACGTATCGCTGGACGCCAGTTTGTTATGGCGTTTATCGTCTCGGCAAAATGGGCATAGGTCTTACCTGCAGCATACAATTGACGGCCATACACCTCCAGAATCAAATTTATATCATCAATATAAAGTTGGTGATGGTCGAACATGTCAAGCACATCAAGCCCCTCATCAGCAGCCCATTTGAAAAACTCATCTATCAGCTTCTGTCGTTTGGCAGTCGTCTGAGGCAGTACGAATCTTCCCGTGGGTATTGGATCCCTCGCCAGTCTTGCAGCAGCTCGTGCTCTGTCCCCAGTTGTCTTTGGGAAAATCGGCATGGCTTCCGCTGGCGCCCCGACTAAGACAAACACCAACAAAGCACAAGACCAACAACAGCAGAAACGACAGCAGACAGCAAAGACCAGCAGCAAGCAGCGAGAAAAGCAGAAGCAGGCCAAAGAGAGAAGAAAGGAAAGAGATGAGCCAAGCCAGGAAATTCCAAAAGTCGACAGGTGCGAATGCAAGCACCGGCAAGTCAAGGTGAATGGCAATTGGAAGAAAATTCCAGAGCTGGCTTGAAAGTCCAAAGCCGTGACATCCTTTTGATGAGGTCCTTCACCAGGGTACCCCATCGTATCATCGTAGGATTTTTGGAGAAAACGGAATCCAGGATGCATCACATTTGCATCATGCCCGTACTCACTGCGATTTGAAAATCTCAGAACCGTAGGACCCAAAATTCGAATGCAAAGCCTGACCCATAGCGAAGCCCACTTCTTCAAAGGAGGGAGATTAGCCAGTGCATAGAGATCCTCCTCGCCCCAATCTTCCAGATGAAACGAGGGAGAAGCCTTCCTCAGACATACTCCTCTAGTAGGATCATCTGACGCATTCCAACGTGTAGGCACATAGGGCAACGAAAAATACAAGGCCGCTGCAACCATCATAGCATTCACCCTCCTCAGGATGGGAGACAATCCAACCGAGGAAGTACGACCCTTGCAAGTAGCACCTCTCACCACATAGCTGTCTACAAGGTTGACAACACGGAGAGGTCTGCGATGTCTAGCTAGAGATGAAGCCAGTCTCAAAACTGCTGACTCCTCCAAAATGTTTATGTGGCTTTGCTTCTTGAAAGTCCAAGAGGCCTCATGCTTCCACTCGGACGAAACCGCAACCTCATTGACAAGCTGGTTCTCCAAGCCGTGCACACTAAGATCATCCAAAGATGCAGCTTTCTTGCGAACCTCTGCAATAGCCACTCTGAAGACTTCAGCCAGGGCGTCGACCAACATCGGCGTATATGTTGCAGAGGCTTTAGTGTAACTCCCCTGCACCTTCACATGTTTCCCTGAGCAAGCGCACCTCAATCTCAACGAAGTAAGGTCAGCGTTAACTCCCAAGAAACGGAACGGCTTCAGATGTATAGACCCGAAACGACATGAATCAGTCCGAACTTCCATTGCTGAAGCCAGTGCACGCAACGACTTCCATCCAGGCAAAAACCGCATGTAAGATGAAAAAGGGTTTTCCAGAATTCCTGTCCGACCATTCATTGAGGCCACACGCATCAACTGAAAAGCCCTATGAGCCAGAACATTCCCCAAACGAGTTTTGTCTTCAGCCGGATTAAATCCGTAGGGGCACATAGGACTCCGCAATCTCGGCCTTCTCATGATACTAAAAGAAGTACAGGGAGGAGAAACCATAAATGCAGCTAACTTACCATTCGCCACCATGTAAGTGAGCCACGAAATCACATGCACCCATTCCATGTTGTACTCATCTGAAAGCGAAAGCTCGATAGGAGGTCCACAGATCAAGCCTGATGATACCAATGCTGAAGTTATCAAGGCTGCTCCAGCGAAAACCTCAATGAAGTCAAAGACAAAGGCAAGAGGGCGTTCAGGTATCTGACCCTTCAAACCACCTCCATAGTCAACATCATAAGAATCCTGCTGTCTCAAGACATGTTGTACTGGGCTTTCCAACTTTGTGTAGCTTCCTTTCGACCGACTTGATTTCCAAAGGGCTTTGGCAATCCTCACTGGTATTGTAGCACTGCAAATTGCACCCATCTTCATTGATGCGTCCGTGCAGAAAATCTTATCATGCATTTCAGCACCCAAATCAAACAAGGCTAAGGGCATCAACACCGCCAGCAATGTAAGTTCATTCGCCACTGCACGAGATAGAGGAACAAGCTTCGGCCTACCATGATCCACGTTATTTGCATCAACCGTATGATAGCTCTTTTGCAAAATCGACATCAAAGGTCTGCGAAAACTGAGCATAGCCACCCATCCCCCAAGCAAGCAAAGGTGGAGAACATCTGTAGTGAAGCTCATCTGGCAAAGGGCCAACGTGATGAAAGACATGGAGACCCTCTTCGACACCGGAGATCCCAAAGTGCATAAACCTCTGCGCAAAGCATGCTGCGAAGAATTCACTGTAGCCCCAATCACTTTTCCGACATTCTCACCCTTGATGTCTTTCTCAGGTGATCCCAGCAACTTTTCTCTAGAGTAGGCTGCTTGTGCTTTGTTATACGAATGAACTGCAACACTTTGACCGTTTGGGAGACTCTGCTGTTCCACACTCAGAGCAAAGAAATCGTCGATCACCAACCCTTGTGCTTGTACCGAAGATTGCAAACAAACCGGAGAAGTCAATCTTGTAAAGGGACACAACAACCCTTCACGTTGAAGCAGACACTCATGAGCCTGCGTAGCAATCTCAACGCCAGCATGGTCCCCCTGAAACACTGACTTGAAGGACACCCAAAGGTGTTCAGGCGGCAGCACTTCGAAGTCCTGCATCTCAGCTCCAGGAAATCCACAATCTCCATGATGCAGCTGATCCCCTGAGGTTTCCCTTGATCTCCTCTTCTTAGTAGCCATGGAAACCATGTAAGCACCGTATGCAGAAGTATCTTCCAACAAAGAAGAGTGCACAGGAGGACCAACCGTATTTGATATAGCACGAGACTTGGAAGCCCAAAATTGGTGATAAAAATCTTTCCTGTCCGACATCGCTATGACAATCTTTTGGCTTCGAGGGGACATGAAAACGTCCATTAGGTCGCTTCCGGCGGGAAGCATTCTGCTTGGTCCTTCAGTTCGTTTTTCCAGACTATTTTGTCCTCTTCGATCTCCGATTTGCCTGTCCTGTGTTGAGGACTTAAAGTTGTTAAATACTTTGGTCAGAGTACCTCGAGGACGTGGTTGATCATGAACATATAAAAGTCCATTTGCATCCCAAACTTTGGCCAGCATACCGATCTCTTCAGGCTTGTCTCGAATCCCAGGTTTCGGACCTAACACCAAGCCTCCAAGCAAAGTCTTTGGTTCTCGATATGCCATCACCAAATCGTCATCCAAAAATGGAGTTGCATCCCACGTCCCGGTTCCAGTGAGCTTAAGCCTTGAAGCGTTCAGATCCGAAAAGGGTTGTACCTCAGGAGCATTCAAAGTTTCTTCATTCACCGGAATCCCTGCAAAGCTACGATCATAGGAGCAAGCTGGAGATCCTTGGGCTGTAAGCAAAATGCTCAGCTCAGAAAGTCGTGCAAGTAATTCGGGAGCTTTACGACCAGACTTACTAATCTCAAAGGATGAAGCCCAGCCGTCCGACCTAATAAGAGCAGCTATTCGGCGATACAGAGCAATGTGCTCTGCATTGGGCTGCCTCTGGAGTTGACTAGGGTCGATCCATCTTCCGCCAGAATTCCAAAAATTCAAAGCCATGCAAACTGTGTGCACCACCCTGTTCAAATGGAACCTCCTGCGAGTCGAAGATGAACACTTTCCAGGCATCCTACCCACAGCATCAAAATCCAACACTGGGACAGGGAAAAAGGTCGGTGTCGAGGCAGTTCGAGATGTTATACCCCGAGACAATGCAAGGGAATCTTTTAGAAAACATGCAAAAGGTGTACGCGTTTTCAGCACATTCGAAACCAGCATAGCACACCACTTCGGATATGACATCACTGTAGCAGATTTTGAACGTGCATCTGTGCTTGTTGCTTCAAACCCAGGAGTACGCTTAGGATCGGCATCAAAGTTGCAGGATTCCCCGGCACCATTGTTCTGCAGACCAACACCTGAAAACGAAGGCCTATCGAATTCTTTCATGCAGACATCCTCAGCTAACTTGTTGGAGAGGTGTCGGAGCCCGAGGTCTTTGGCTTCTTCGGAAACCTGGGTTTTCGTTTCGGGCTTGGAGGAGATGTAGGATCTCCTGTAGTCTTGGGAGCAGCGGGCGCTGCTTTCTTCACCTCCGTCTTTCGTGTCATCAACAGGTCCAGCTCCTTCACATAGGATAGTGCCACTGCCGCCCATTGTGCTGGAACCAGAGGGGCAAAGGGTCTCCCGGTGCCTGTCATCTGCTGCATCCTCTCGGCAAAGACTGACAGTGGTGGTTCTTCCATCAACGAAAGCACATATGCCACATGCCAATTCCCGTCCATCGCCGATTGTTCCAACGCAGTTGTCAACAATGCAATGTACTCCCGAGTTGCATGCCAATCTTCCTCTGCAGCTGCATCGAACGCATGGGCCAAAATCCATTGGGCCAGTCCCACATCTCGAGCGTTCTTGTAGCCACCTTGTCTCTCCATATATGTCGTCATCGAGCATCCGCTGGCAGCAATGTCCTCGGGGTTCTTGGGAATTGGCTTCGAAGGATGAAGCTGTCGATAAAGCTGTGCTTGCACCTGACCAAAGTAGTTTGAACTCCTTGCAGCGAGGTCGTTTTGCATCCTCTCTCGCCTGGCAACGCCTTTTGTATTGAGAGCCATGCTGCTTGCCGAAGACGAGCTTGCTGCAAGGTCTGTCATTGGGTCCCCTCCTGCAAGATGAGCCACAAGCTGGGTCAGTGCCAAACTCTGCTGCGTCAAAGCACTGATCATAGGGTCTGCTGGAGCGTTTGGCATAGCAGAAAATGAACCTGCTGGTGCCTGAGCTGATACCGCACCTGACACATTCGACTCCTGGGGATTCTTTGTCCTCGGCGGTGGACCCAACAAGCTTCGAGCATGCTTTGGCTGAATACCACATGGGAGCGATGCCGACAATGGAGGCACCTTGGCAACTAAGGGACCAGGCACAGGACCGTTTGCAACTTCTGCACAACCAACCAATTCTGTGGATGTGGGAGCAACTGGCACTGTCTGAGGACTTGCCTTTGCCGCCAAAAGAAGCTGAATTTGAGCCTGCAGCGCATCCACTTTCTCCGACAGGGAAGCTGTTGTCACTCGAGGAGCTTTTCGAACTGCAGGTTTCTTGGACACGGCAGGGTTTGGTGGTTCCTCCACAGGCTCCGGGTCTTCTTGAGCCGAATAAAAATGCATCCTTTCAGAGGCAACCTGAGAGATCCACTCCCTGACTTCACCCAAAATTGTTTGAACCTTTGGCAAAGCATCTGCATGATCTCGGTCATATGGTCGGATGGGTTCAGTCGAATCCGTCACTGGATCATATTCCCTCATCTGAACAAGCACGCTATCATCCAGATCAATGACCAAGAAAGAAGCTGATTCGGTAAGATCACTCACCTGACCCAACTCATCTTCCACGCAGAGCAAAGCAACGAACTCCTTCGATGGACCCAAAATGTCCTCCTGCAAAAGCCCATCCATGACTGACTCCTGCGACAAGGCACCTTCAGGAATAGCAAACAGTGATCCTCCTTGTCGAGAAAGCAGAGGCAACGCAAATACCTGAACTTCAACTTGTTCTTCAATGTAGCTTGAGGGAATCCGCCAAACAAGCAAATTCGGATCCCCAGCATGGGCATACTTCAATCCAGACTTATCCATTTCTCCTGAGGAGGAATGGAAATCCGGGCTCCAACACAGAAAATAATGAGCTCAGCCAGTGTAGCGAAACCTTCCCACACGCAGTTGTGCTCAACTTCCAGTGCCGTCTGAAATGACCTGATGTCTGTGACACGACGATGCAAAGATGGCCACCTGCGATACAAGATGATCCAATGTTTGCGATCCTCACCGTCCTCAATGAGTCTCTTGTAATGGGTCTCTGTTTTCAAAGCAAGCTGACACCAAAAACCAGCCCTAAATGCTGCTGTAGCTCGCTGATGCACTTCACCCAACTCACCTTCGATTCGGTCCACAGCCAATGACAGACACTCCAAAGGAATACCTGGCGGACCGTCCTCCAAACCGTGAAATCGAGCTTCGTTCCAAAAGGGCCTGATCACTTCTTCCGGAAAAGGAAGACGAGCCTCCTCCACAAGGACCCAATCACCAAATGCCTTGGGTTCAAGAAGTGCAGCAATGTCGTCCGAGATGTCTGCCAGTTCCGCACAAACCTTGTCCACACGCCTCTGAATCTGTTCGATGTGGACTTTCAATCCGCTACTCATGCAAATAGCCTTCCAACCTGGACCTCCTCCGAATCCCCTGAGATTGGTTCGATGAAGAAGCAAAATGAGGGAAGTAGGGAGGAGAAGGAGCCGAGGGATGGAAATGTGCGGTGGAACGCACGTAGAAGGCAAATCCAAGTGCCAGAAATCCAAGGAATCCCAGCAAAAGTCCAAGAGCCAGGCCAGACAGAAAGAATGGCAAGGAGGAAGGAGAGCAGTGGATTGGGCAAGACCAGCCAGCAGACAGCTCACGAACCAGCCCAGCAGCCGAAACCAACCGTTCAACCAGGGACATAGATCTTGAGAGGGAAAACGATGCACCAGTCACACATAGTTGCCATATATATATATATACATATATACATATATGATCCTTGTCAACCAGCATCAACCGTCATTCACCATAAACCATCATCAACCATCGTTCATCATTCACCATCACCATGACACCATGATACACAATGATAAATCTATCAGGTTCATTGCCAATAAACCCAATCCTGGCATGGATTGTGGACCACGCCCAGCTCAGATCTTCAACTCCACTTGGTTTGGTGGGCAGCCAGCAGCCACAAACCCTGGCAAAATCCGAAATCGAAGAACGTCGTCTTACTTCATCCGTTTTCACAGACTACATATGCCAGCTTCCCGACCACCAAGCAACTTGCAGAAACGCCCTGCATGCAAGAAGTAGTTTCATGGCTGCTTATCAACAATTGATTTCATGGCTAATGTATGGGTATCAAGCCCAAGCAGGTTGCTGGGTAGTTTCAATCCTGTCTCGAAATTCATGGGCTAAATACCCACAAATTAGCCATCACAAGCATCATGCATCATCAGCTCCCAACACGAATCAGCATTTTCCGCCACAAATCATCCATCACAAATAATCACTCGCCATCATTCACCATCATCAGCCGTCAATTTACTATCACTCACCATCATCAAGCATCATCAACCATCATTGACCATCATTCACCGTCATCCACCGTTGGGATGCAGGTCGTCGCCTCCATGGCTTGCAGAAGCTCCAGAGCTAAGTTCCAGAGGCTGCCCTGTGAGCATGCCATCATCGCTGCGCTATACCTAGGATTTGGAGCGTTTCTTGGCAGGGCATTGGGGTGGCGGTGGCGGTGGTGGTGGTGGCAACATACCATCACCGACAGCTCTGACCACTTTGACTCAGCTGCGCATCTGGCCGATTGCACAACAGCTGTGCAGCTAAGAGTTATGCCACAAACCTTGAAAGCATAGCTGTTTAAGCGCCATCAGAAAAACCTTCAAGCTATGCTTAAACAAAATTTGCCCCCTTTGCCAAGGCGGTACCGGTTTATACTGATCCTTCTGAGAGAAGATTTCACTATCGCAGTGAACGATCACCATCGCATCACCAAGGTCATGTAACATCATGTAACAAGGTGGTACAGCCATCCATCCATAGATCCTCCTCCCTGGATCCCTTCCCCGAGTACCCATCTTCAGCCCAAGAAGCGTCACAGCCGTCGCTGGTGGAAGCTGACCCTTCGCGGGCCCCCGCAGGCCCCCCTGCCACTGGCAACTCCTGTGGAAGCTGCTGCTGCAACAAGACGGAATATTGCGGTGCTTTGTTGCTTGATTTCTGGACTCGTTCGTTGGCTTGTCGGTTGGCTCGTTCAAATGTACTTGTTGGATACTGGCCTGGTTGCTTAGCTTGTTGATTCCTGCTTGGTGATTCACCACAGTGCTTGGTTGCTTTCAGTTCCCAACTTTCAAACTCTGAGCAATGGAGCCAGCCAACCTGCCATCCCCAAATCTCGTGAGCACAATGACCAGTTGGATGAGAATCCAACGATTTCACAAGAGCTCAGCTAATCCACAGCTGGGTTCGAAGCACTGAATTGCCATCTTGAACACGTGAAATCCGCCACATGAACTCATGGTTTCTAGGTATCTGAATCATCCATCGTCATATCACCACATGAACCAACAGGTGAACCTCACAACCTTAGCCAGTTGACACTGCTCGACTGCCCGTCTAGATGTGTTGGGTGTTTGGGCTGTGGTGGTTCTCAAACCCATCACTTTGGTCCATGATTGGCAGAGGTTGGGATGTTGGTCTGTTATAGTTGGTTACAAAGTCTTGAATAACCACCAATTCAGCTTTGGACACTTGCCCGGTTACCTTTCTATACTGTTTCCCTTATTGGTTCTCCATAGTTAGTTTCTAAGATCTAAGTATTGCGAGTTGACCATGATAGGAGACCTCGGTTGGACGTTCACCATCGCAGATCCCAGGTCACGTGCCTCTCACAGGTCTTGATGACACAGTTCAACGTGGCGGAGTTGGGCGTCACACCGTGCACACCACCCTGCACTGCTGAGATTGCCCCAACAATGCAATGATTTTTGCTCGCCATGAGATGTGCCGACATAACAATAACGTCGTGGTTTCTCAAAGCGGTTCCCAGAACTGGCTGGCTTACTACTATGAATAGTTAATAATTTTGAGAAACCACCAAATAGGAAAGTCATCAAAATCATCCGTGAAAATTGCGGCTCTGCACATCAAACAATTTTCACTCCGGGTCACATGCCTCCATTGGCCGAGGTTTCGCTGGCCGCAGTTGTTGGCACTAAACCTGAATCAACCATGATCAATACTGTATCTTTGTACCTCTGCAAGTGAGTTGGGGTCAGGACTTTCTTTGCTGCACTTTGTCGACAACGTGATTTTTTGGTCATGGCACTGATACCTTGTATTCACATGGCAATGCCCAAAATCAGGTACTCCAAATTATTAAGCCCCCATACCTAGAATTGCTGTTGGTGTCCCCATGAATTGCTGTATTCCAAGTAACTACCGAAACATTCCCTGGGAGAATTCCAAAAGTTTTGGGGTATGCCCACCCCCCTTCCGTTCACATCTCAAACATGAACACCCATCCAATTGCACTAAGAGTTCGAACAACTCTGCTTGGTATCATCAATCATCATGCTCGATTATTTAGGTGTGTCGGCAAGACCTAAAGATATATACACTACATTTATCTTAAATGAGCATCTCATGTATACAAACAATATATACATATTTAAAACAAATATACAGAGATGTATCTAGTCCATCATATCTCAAGCATAGATACATCTCTCAAGTCCACCAGCCAGCCGCCTCCAGCACCAGCTTCGCCCCCTGGCGCCAGGCTCCATCGCTGTCAGCTGCACCGATGGCTGCGGTGAGACCAACAACGTCCGGCAGATGCGAACCTGCGAGCCGCACGGGACCCGAGCCGCGGGACCCGTGCGGATTTCAGGACCCCAATGGTGGATGGAGGTTGATGGATCATGGTGAAGGATGGCTTGATGATGGTTTGATGGTGCTTAATGATGGGTCATGGAGAAAGATGACTAAGAATGGTTCATGATGGTTGATGATAGTTCATGAGTAATGATAATGATTCACGATGGTAAATCATGACGACTCATGGTCGATGATGGTTGATGAATGGTTGATGGTGGCGAATGATAATTCATGATGGTCAATGGTGGCTGATCGTGGATGGTGAATGATAATGACTACTGGTGATGATCATTCAGAACATGAACAAGGTTGGCCAATAACTGTCCGCAGTGACTAGTGATGAGTCACTGGTAATGGTTCATCATGATGAAAACACTCGCTAATGATGCTGAACAATGGTTCACAGTGCTTAATACTGGTGAATGTTGCTGACAATTCATGGTCATTCTACACAATCAACACTTAGGCATACAAATTGACATAAGGCTGGGAAAAGCTGGTGGTTTTTGCGTTGTGCTTAAAACTGGCTTAACCGACAACCGATATCGGCTGCATTACAACATTCACACAACTCTTGTGACTGCAGTTTTACCAGTGGCTTGACCAACAAATGTCCTCGGGGTGCACCACTCTCAAGTGCTGCGAAACCTCGAGGGTGGCGGACAAATATAAGCAACCAACAAGACTCACAGGGATACAAACATAATGATGATGTTTTTTTCATCCGCTAGTCATTATCATGTTTGTGCATTTATGGTTAGAAGGCACATGGCATCATCCTCAATCATGGTCACAACCAACGTGAATATCATTACACATATCATTATCAAGCAAGCACAAGAGGTGATGATCGCAGATTATCATTTCAAGAATCTCATCTATAGGGCTATGAGTCAAAACCCTGTACCCCTTCTTCCCCATCAGTAGCCATTGTTTTCCCTATTATGGTTGGTTCATTATCCCTAGAAAATTGGTTGGTTACTATTGACCCATAGCCATATAGCTGGTATATCCACTACTATCGTTGGTTATTATCCCCTATTATTAACCATTATAACCAGCTATTATTGGTTGGTTAACTGCTGGACCCAACTCGCCATAGAAAACGGCGGGCCTCTACAAACAGGAATCGACCCATCTGCCGGATGAGCTTCCCTCTGGCCCCAAAGTTGCAACCAAGCAAGGTCAGGCCCCCAGCATTGATTAAGGATCACTAATCATCATCCAAATATCAGTAACCATCATCTAAGGATCTTTTGACATCGGCTATTACTCAACCATCATCTAACCATCATCTAACCATCATCGAACCATCATCTACCCATCAAAACCATCATACACCTGTCATCAATCAAAGCCATAATCCTCATTCATCATTACCCTCAAGCAATCACCAATGAACTATCAACCACCAACCGTCATCAACCACCAAGCCCTCCCCATGTGCTTCGCCAAGGCTCGGTGGTACATCCGTTGCAACAAAGCCGTGGCGCGCGACCAGGAAACAGGTCCCACGGCACTCAGGGCGCCGTTGAAGCCTCGGTTTCGGCCACGGTGGGTCACCACTTGGATGTGCAGCTTGGGGTACCCTGGTTATCAGCCCTGTAAGGTAGCTGAGCTTGGATGGGGTATAACCTAGTAAGCTGAGCAAGGTTAGGACCCTGGTTATAACCTTATAAAATGGTTAATAGTTGGTTATAAGCCTTATAAGGTAGCTGAACGAACCCCTTGAAACCATGGATAGTGATCAAATCTGCCAGGCTTATTGCGGAAGTGATGGGAGTCATTACCATCAACATTGGCTATTCTCGGTCAGTATTATCCACCACGGACCACTGATATTGTCACAATTTGTAGCCACTATTGGTAGCAAAAGATATCAGCCACTATTGAGCACATACTCAGACAATCGTATCGTTTCGAATTAACCATGACGTCTAGTGCCTTTGTTATCAAGCAATAATAGATGATTCATAATAATCGCTATTGATCAAAATAGTGCGTGTTCACCGCATGATGATCGTTATAGTAATAGTATTCATCATTATCAACCATTGTAGAGCACAATGAACTATCAACCACCATAAACGATTGTCAACCATTCTCAAGGTATTTTGAACCGTTGTTAAGCACCACTGACCACTGCTCTGCAAACATGATCGACCATTATAAAGCATTACCAGTGGTTGACCATAATTCACCATGCTAAGTGTAACCACCATTATACCGTTCTCCACCATCATTACTAAGTAAAATGCCCCACCTCATCATCAACCATCATTAATCATTACAAATCATCATCAATCATTAACCACCACTATTGATAGTGATTGATAGCCATTCTTCACCATTGTTCACCACCACTATCAATCATACACCACAACTACTATCAATCATCCACTATTAAAATCATTATTAATGATTAATCAACCATCATTCATGATTAATTACCATTATTAACCACCACAACTATGACCATGGTCATCAACCTCCACAACGACCCCCAGCACTGGATCTGGGGGCTGAAATCGTTGGCCGTCGCCGTCGCATCCAGCAGCTGCAGCGCCCAGGGCCACTGGCGCCCCGTGCAGCTGCGCAGCGCACTGCCTGGGATCAACGGGTTGGGTCCAGGGCCAACCGAAACGGGAAAGCCACGGGGAGGTGGTCAACCCATGGCGGTCAACCCATGGCGGTCAACCTGTGGTGGTCAACCTGTGGTGGTTGTGGTGGTCAACCTATGGCTATACCCCCCTGGAAGTTCAAGGTATCACCAGTTTCTACTTCCAGGTTACCGGAGGATATACCTGATTCTTTTCTGTGACTTAGAGTTGTAACATGGGTGTCACCTGATTTTTTGCTCTAAATTTTGTTTGGAGGGGGCTGGCAGTGCCGAAACATGTGAAATATTAGATTGGCTCCTTGACTGCTGGTTTGGGTGCTTTGTTTGGTTGACTGGGTTGGTTGGGTGGTTTTTTGGTTGCTGTGGGATTTTGTGGCCTGTGCGCAAGGTAGCTGCAAATACAGAAGATCATTTATCGGCAAGTAGGTTGCTGCTTAATCAGCTATCCAGCTGGATACCTACTGTTCAAATACTTAGCTGCTGAGCGAATGGGTTTTGCACGAGAAGTACTCTGCTGGTTCGTCTTGTCACTCATTTGCTCCATACTTTGTTTTCAAGGATTCGTTCTTGAGCATGCAGTCAGGCAAAAAGAAGCAGAAAAAGATATTGAGTCAACTAGGTATATCCAAAATTAAGTTATGTGTTTTCCTTTTCATTGAGGCATGTTTGACATTGTTTGACTAGTTCTTCGGCAAGTGTCTTGACTTGCCAGTTCGATAGGTAGCCACTTACTGCAACACGAAAATTGACGTGTTCTCCATGCTCTCAAGCAGCTTTGTGCACAGGTGATCTCACGTAGTTTCAAGGTTGCGCCATGCCATGTCTTCACGGCAGTTTCTGCACAAATCCGTGTCCTTTCTGGTACAAGCCAAATGAGAAACCAGCACAAGACGCCTCTCAAAAACTCCAAGCAGGTTGAACCAATCAACCAGCCCAACCAACCCAACTCAACCACCTCAACTCAACTCAACCCACCCACCCAAGGAGGTCCTGGACCACCGTCCATCCCACCCATAGCTCTGCCCAGCGGCTATAGCTCACCACATCGGGCATCAGCCCACTCGAGGCCAGGGTCAGGAGGCATCGCACCCATAGATCTGCCCGCTGACAGGACGTCAAGACCTGAGGCTACCTATGGCCCATAGCTGCAGCTGCTGACCGTCAACCTGGCTTAGGAACTGATTGATCTCCTATTACTACCCGAAGGGCTTTGACAAGTGACATGGGCGCTGGATCTCTAACTAGCCCAAGGTTTTGGACGACTCCCTACTGACATGTTACATCCTCAACTGCCCGGGTGGTTCATTGAACAGCTATTTGCAACTCTCCTCGTTTCCCATTTTACCCCCACTGGTCTCTCGTCTTCCATGGGTACCTCTCACTTGTGACGATTCCTTGCATGCCAAGTGTATCCCAATGCAAATTCTGAGACAGGAGTGGTCTTGCTGCACAACTTTTAGCAGACAAACTACGCACTTCCAGAAGATTCCTTGCTCCAACGAATGTCAGAAGGTTCTTCCAAGAATGTTCTTTCTAATTTTCTTGCAATGAAGCTAGCCGTAAGAGAACTGTTGCTCCGAATTCCCATCTAGGCCAACAAAATAGCACCGCTCTGACAAAAAACATTGGGAAGCAAAGTCGCAACATTCAAAAAAGAAGTTTACAAACTGATGTTCTGAACTATCTTAATCTCTTATTCATCATGATGAATACCCACTGGCAATATAACCGCCAGTTTAATCACCATTGGCAATCAAAGTGCTCTCGAGCTCCGACTGAAATCGGCGCCGAAGTTATGGATCCCAACGGGTTGAAATGCACGCAACAGGGCCCCCAGTTCGGGGACAGTTGGTATCAAACCTTTATCCACTTGGTCACTTGGTACTCTCAACCATCATGACTCATCATTAACAATCATAAACCACCATGAACTGCCACCAACCATCGTTTCACCATGATTAGTCGCCAGCATCACTAATCATTCCTTATCATTGACCACCGGTGACCATCAGAAACCACCACTAACCATCGTCAACCGTGGCACTGCTTGGTACCCACCACACTGCTCCAGCCAGGCACTGAATTGCAGACCACCAAACTGCACTGCAATCGCACGGAACCCAAACAGTTCAACAGCTCCTGCGACACCCAAGAGGTGCTCAGGGGGTTGGGAATTGATAGGATTGATGACCAGTGATGATGAGAATGGATTCGTGTCAATGATCATGATAGTTGGTCAACAACAGTGGTTGTTGACCGACAATCATGACCAAAGACGGAAATAACTATAATTAAGTGACTATCGCTTACCAGATCTGGTATTGAATCTAATTCCAACTGAATGGTTTCTAGCTATCCTCTGGAAAACTAAGCTGGCCGCGTGGAAAATCCAACATATGATTGACAATTCACCTACTGAACAGGTTGTTTAATTTCCAGGTAAGTTTCCCAGAGGGTAGTAGTGGGGACTCCAGATGTTAGGCAGAAAAGACGCAACAAACCATTAAACCATTGGTTAACCACTATCAACTATAGTAGTTAATCATTATAAACCAGTATGAACCATAAACCACTATAATCGTTAGTCATTAACCACTTGGGAGGCTTCCCAACCATCCAACCGCCCTCCAACCATCGCTTTCCGCGCTCCGTAGCCCATCTCCACTGGGCAGATTTGCCACAGGCGTTCACCGCTGCTCCCAGTGGTAACAGCTGCGGTGCGAGTGGTAGATGAAGTCCTCGGCTACCCGGGCAGCCACGGGGGGGCAATCACCAACGATCAACCATCCAACCATCAGGAACCAGAACAAAATATCATTATCTATATATCGCCTAATCGCCAAATATCAGCAACCACTCTTCACCATACTTCACCATATAGAACTATCATCAACCATTGTTCACGTTCGTGAACCATCTATGATTATCATGAGCCAGTCGGACATGTTCTTTTTCACATAGGCACAAAATTGATCGTGGACCTGTTGAGTTATCAGTTTCACTGCGCATTAAATGGAGCAGCTACTTCCTTACAAGACGAAGGTTGTCGGTTGTCGCCGCACGTGGACGACCTGACATGTTTTTTTTAAGGCGGTATGAATCAACTGGAATAATGTAAGTGCAAACGGCTTCAGCATGACCTGAAAATCTTAAACACCACTCATATGCTTCCTTCTTTTTGGCCTTAAATAATGGATACAGTAATCACCTTGATGGTTGCTGAGATGGGACCAATCTCTTCATGGTTGCTGAGAATGGTGGAACATGGTCATGGGGGTCCACAACCTTGGTATCTTCAGCGGAGGTGTCTGACTTTCTTTGTGGACCAACAGGCGTTTCACCATCAGTAGCAGCAATCGTAACAGCTTAGTACCTCTGCCCCAGGAAGGCCTGAAAATCCATGAACCGTCATGCTAAAATCATTAATGAACCATCAATAGCCATCTATTAACCATCAATGAACAGGAACTAATCACTGATTAACCAACCATCAATCATCATTAACTGACCATGAATCTGTAATTTGTCAACCACCAAATCCACCACAAAAACCAACAATTAACCAGTAATTAACCACCCATTCACCACCAATTGACTATGATTATCGATTATCATGATGCTTTAAATTCACAAACCATAGACCATAAACCAAGGCCATTCACCATCAACCACCTACTACCCAGTAAAAAAACCTCCAACTATCCACTATCCTGTAAGCAAACTATTCATCAACTATTCACCAACCATTCACCAACCATTAATCAACAGTTAACCAACCAGAATCTCATGGTTAAGCAATCATAAACTAACCATTAACCAACTTTCAACCAACCCTTAAGCCATTTTTCCCCCTCAAAAACGCACCCTTTCCCATGGCCGAGCGGGCCGCTCAAGGCACTGAGTGCCTGTAAGGCCACCTGCCAGCGCCCCTGGCACTTCGCAGATGCGAAGATCTCACGGCGAAGCTGGGCCTCCTGGCGTGCCTGGCAACGAATGCGAAGAACTGGGAGATGGCGAGATGGTGAGTTTAGATGTTGATGATGGATGTTGATGATGGATGTTGATGATGGTTAGTGGTGGTTGATTGATGGTGAATGGGAGGAGATGTTGAGTGGAGATGTTCCTGATGGTTAACTGATTGTTAATGGTGGTTGAATGATGGCTAAATCTAACTGATGGTTAGCTGATGGTTAATTGATGGTTTGTGAGTGGTTGGTTGATGGTCGACTACTGCTTGATTGGTGACTATATAATGGCTCGTTGCGGTTTGTTTTGGTTGCTTGATGGTTACTTGTTACTGATGACTGAGTCGCCCAGCATCGTGGCAGAACTGGCTGTAGTAGTTGGTGAATTTCATGGGTTACCAACGGTTAACACCTCAGTCATGGCATGGAACACCAAGGCTTTCCGCCACCGGTCCTGGCCTCCGCTTTCGGAAGCTTCACATGCATCGCTCGAGCCAAGTCGGCTGCGAAGCAAAGGCTCCATAAGGCTCCACGATGAACCGCCAAGAGGAGGCTTTCCCAGGCAATGACTGTTGCTGGGGGCTAAAAAGAAAGTTTTCTTGGCACCGCATGATGTACTGGTCCGGCAAAAGACTGGGGACCTTCCGGCAATTTCAACTGGAAAGGCTCACGTGATTCAACCAGGGATTAACAATGCTTGTGGTGGGTAATTGATTGATACTGTAAGGGATGCCAACCAACAAGAACACCATAGGCTCCTTGGAATACCCATCAGCGAGAACATCATGGGATACCATGCAACGAGAACACCACAGGTTACTTCGAAGACCCATCGACCAACACCTCACAGTTGGCTCCCAGCCTCGTAGCTACGGCATTTCGCCTGCAGTTCACTCAAGGCTGAGGAGGCCTGTGGCGGCTCTCAGAGGTTCTTCCCAATTTTCCACCCATGAGCTGACGAGAAAAAAGATCATAGTGGTCCATAAGGGTTGATGAGACTGGTGAACACTGGCTGACGGTTGATGATTGTCAATAACAGTTCATAGAGGTTGATAGGGGCTAATATCACTGTGAACAAAGATTGTTCATCGCCAATTTTATGCATTGTACCCTTCCACATTTTGGCATTCCAGAGGCTGTCAATGTGTTTGTTATTGTTGATGGATGTAAATGGTAGCTAATCATGAATCATTATCTAATGATATGGTACACCATTCAAGTAGACCATCTGATGATTTAATGTTCATTGTCCATGGTTCATAATGGTTATTAATGATCGGGATACTAGACAATAGTGCTTGGGTATACCATCTTGATGATGTAAATGGCAAGTCTATGATGGGAAAACATCAGCTCTTGAGCTGATAAGACCGATAAGACCTTGGGGATTGCTTGTCAATGCGGATCTCGCATGATAGCGATCAGTCCAGATTGATTCTGGGTGGTTGTTCTCATATCCCCAATATCGGAGTGTATCACATGAAACCGTCTACTATCGATCATTGTATTCTCGATGTCCTCCGTTGCTTCACACCGTGGTACCCCCCAAACCATCACTTTGAGGGCATTTGGGGGTACTATCACTTCTGCATAATTCCATATCCTAAGTTCTCGTTTCTAAACATTCTTGCTATATCATGCTGCTATATCCTTGGTTTTTGGTTAGAATTTCTTGTCATCATTGCTCTTGTCACAAATCTGCTTACAACCACAGGCTTCTCCCCCATCTCAGCTGCGGACTGCTGCGGAAGACTCTGCCTGAACAGCTTGCCACCAGCCATGGTGCTGTGCCAATGAGCTGATTAAGGGGAGACGAGTGATGCTTGGAGAGCTGGCTGATGGCTCATGATCGTGAATAGTGGTTATTATAAGGGGAAAATCACCAACCATAGTATTGAAAATATCAAGGGCGTACCAAAGCCTGTGACATGACTAGCTTCGCAGACAGTTTGGGTTTGGTGGGACCCGATTTGGCAACATCCCGGACGCATAAAATTGGTTGATGAACACGCCAATATTCCTGTTGGGATTGGGGATAACCATCAGTAATCATTCTTGATGATAGTTAACCAAGACAATCATTTGGAGATGTGGAAGCCTACTGGTTGCAGGGTGTCATGACCCATGCCCATTTGCAATCTGCTGAGGTCTCCAATTTCCACGCCATGTTTTTGCTAGCTGCTTTGCGCGGATGCCATGGGTCTACCCCACAGCAGTCTTGTGGGTTGTAGTGTCAAAACCCTCAAAGAAAATGCCGTAAGATCAAGCCGCTCTCCCAGTTGTTTGGTCTCTCACTGAGAATCCCCGGGTGAAAGAGGTGTTTAGCTAGGGCCAAGGTACTGGTTATATGAAGGGAGGGGATTACCGCAGGCAGATTACTAGCCCTTCCAACCAGTTCATTCAACCCTTGGCTGCTACCAGGCTTTCTTGACATGGTTCAGGTGACTTTCTTCCGTCCAGGAGAAAGGGTTTGTAGGGCCATTGGGATGCAGGAGTTACCGCAGACACCCTACGTGATCTGATCATTTGCACTCTTTGGAAACTGGGAACACCCAGCGGTGCGCCCCCCTCCTTTAAAGAAAGAGTTTATCATATCTCTTGGGTATGATTTCATGGCAAACCACAAACCATCATGAAGCATTACTAACGGCAAGATTACGCATGAATTCACCATCACCAAACCATTATGAACTCAATGTCAGTTAGTCACGTGTTGGTTGTCTGGGTGGCTACCCATCCCTCTCCAGCCCCCACCAAGGCCTCGCTGGCCATGGCTCCCGCTTGCAGCTCTGAACGGATGCTTTGCTCCTGTAGAGATAGGGAGAGGCCACTGATAAGCAGTTGAGTTTCACAGCACCCAAGGTCCACATGCCTGAAACCGTAATGGCTTTTGAATCCTGGTATATGATATATGCACAACTTCATGTGAAGGGTTAGGTGATGTACTGCGTGCTAAAACATCAGTGGGAGGTTCCTATGCTTTATTTTCCATGTTGGTATCCCCCAAGGACAGGTTTAACTGGCACAAACCAGAGCATGTATGGCCGGGTAGACTTTGCCATGTGGCACATGGCTATGAATACATTTCCATAATGACCATTGGCAATTTCAATGGTGAAAATTTGGCAACGTATAGATAGATACTAGTGCTAGCAACCACTACTTAGCAAAATTAAACACCTGGTTATCCCCACTTCACGCATGTTGATCATACATCCTACCCAGTAGGGTCGTAACCCCAAGATCAACTGACAAATGAGGTTTTGACCACTGTCTAGCTAGGGACCGTTCAAGCTGACCTAGCTATAGATGTGACTGGTCAAAACTCTGCCCAATGATAAGTCATCCTTGGGGTGGTCCCTTCGGCACGCTTTTTCTTCGAAAAAGTCAGGCATCTGCTCCAGTTTCACGTGTGCAACATGCTGAAACTTGCCCTGGCAGCGCATGTCTCCCTCTGTCTAGTCCTCATGGGCAACCTCTGTCCTGCATGACCACGGTGCCACCTCCAAAATGACCAGCTGCCAGTGCTCCGTGCTTGAACCAGCTGCTTCCATGGCAGCCGCTGAACGTGGCATTTCCAACAGGTCGCTTCAGTCCACTTCAGTTTTCCATCACCCAATGGCTGGCTGGAAAGCTCAGTGGTCCTTTCGTGGTAACTTCTCCCGAGTTGCTCAGTGGCTGGTGGTGGAGGTCATACCGTGAGCCAACAACACATCAACAAATGATAAGAATAGAGGAATCAATCCACTCTTTCGAAGCCATCGCACACAGCTGCGTTGGAAGCCGGTGCAGCTTCCGGACCGAGCAAAGCCACAAAGTGCTGAAGGTCATAGTCCTCACAGGACACTGGAGCTGGAAACAGCAGCACTGGATCGAGTGACTTCTGAATGTCTAGGAGCTGTTTGGTTTTGTGGAACGTGAGGGTTCCTTAAAATATGGCACCGATATACAGTAATAAAGCGACCATTTTGAGAAACCACCACATGGAGATAACAATTGTCACTTCTTCATTGAGATGAACGACCAAAAGCATGCACTTAGTTTTCTGCAATGCTGGGGACATCAACCACCAAAGCTGTACTGCCACTCTGTTCCGGTGTGTTGTGTCGTCCAAGTTGGGGTCTAGAAATCTCGCCCACCAGAATCCAATGCAGTGCTTTTCTTGTCGGGAAACCACCTAGTTTGAAGACACACTATGAACAAACCCCTGTGCATTCTAGTGATCCCAAGCCCTGTCAATGAGATCATGATGCCTCTGTCAATGCGGGAAAAATGACCCGGAGTTTCCGCGTAGGTACTGTATATTCACCATAGTTCGCTTTACCGGCAACAGCACCTTTCGTGCCATCCCACTGTCCCACTTCTTTGGACAGGCCACTGGTAAGGAAAACGTGGGCATGAACTGCTGGGGTTTCAAACTTGGAGCTGCTGTTTTTGGTGCTGCCGGTGCGGTCGAAACGGAACCTCAGTGGCTGGAAAGGTCACAATTTTGATGTCTGGCACTGTGATATGGGAATCATCCCTTCGGGTGGCGTGGGGTGTATGCTCAAAGTGTGTACAGCTCCACGAAAGGACACCAAAACCAATGCCGCCGAGCGACCTACCGTAGGCTGTGGAAAATGCAATGAAGAGATTTTATTGGGATGTTTGCCAATCCGATTTGGTGCATATTTCCGATTGAAGCATACCCCGAGTGAGCCGCGTCAAGACTAGGTGATTGAATCTGAGGTGTTAATCCCGCTGAGACTCCTTGCCTCCTGACCACCAGATGTTCGCGAGTTTTCTTTGGAGGGCGCGAAGGCAGGGCAATGAACAAATTTTAGGAAATCATCCAAATGTGTGAAGTGAATGATTCTGACCCAAACCTTGCATCCAAAAATTTGCTGCCGACCCCAAACAATCCACGAATGATCATTTCTATTAGTTTCGAAGGATAATTTTGTCATTCGAATTTGTTCACCACTCAAGACAGATAGTTCTGGTGGCCGGAATCCCAAAGGCAAGCAAACCAATCCCAGCAATCGACCCGATTGTAAATCAAATCTGTGGGCCAAACCCCCGCTGGCTGCTGTGCTGTTTTGAACCTATCTGCTTTCCAATTCCGGGATATTGCAATCCATGACTGGGAATCAATAGATCTGCCCATCAAAAGGTTTGAGCAAATGCGAATCTTCAAATATTTTTCCGCTGCAAATACTGGGGTCTTTCAATGACCCAGAGTGCTGTTTCAGTCCTACCCTACCCTATGACTTCACCCACCAGTCCACCACGCCACCCTTCCGCCATGGAACTGTTTAAGCCCAGGGTTGGGGGCGACACATCCCACAATAGCGCGGGCGACTTGCTCCCAGAGCTGTCCAGCATAAGTTTGAAATGGAACGCCTGGCGTCGGAAGAGAACTTCCACAACAAGATAGAGCAACGTCAAAGTTGGAAAATATCATTGGTAATTATTGTCTTGCATGGTAAATGTTGAAAACACACAGGTTGTGATTCCACATGGGACTGTTCTTGTTCTCGTTGGCTCAGCTGTCTTTTACGTTGTAATTACTGCCGTTGTTGTCGTCATGGCCGCGGTCCGTGTTATCGTTGCGGTAGCTGTTGTTATCATTGTTGCGGTTGTTGTTGCTGCTGTTGTTGTTTCTGTTCCTGCTGCTGTTGTTCTCGTTGTTGCGATTCTTATTGCTGCTTTGGAAGGAAAGAAACTAACATGCAGACCCGGAAGCATGGCGAAACCACTGGAGACAGCAAAACCATGCAACAGTCGGGGAGTTCGTCCTGATCAGCGGGAAGAAGAGCATGGGCCAAGTCACGCTACGCACCATGCCCAGAAAAAGTCGCGTTCCACAAATCCTACGAATCAGTATCATGACTCCAAGAAGTGCTTGAACAAACTCTCCCTCCAACCAATTGATGAAGGTTGCTGAAATCACATGGCATGGTTGGGGGGATAGCACATGGCCAGCCCCCAAACATCCCGACCTCCCGGCCAAGGAAGCTGTATGGCTTCAATGACAGCTGTCCATCTTTCTCCATGTGCGCATAGAGGCCGGGCCTCACGGCGAATTGTTCACTTGTTCACTGAGTTGATCAGAAAGTCCCAGTGGGGAACCAGGGATTTCAACAGGAAGGAGTGGAGGGGTTCCGGTAGACTTTCACATCGACCATCCCTGCCTGCCTACCAAGTGTCTTGTTCTCCGCCAAATTTAACCAACCTGGGTTCCTTCAAGCTACCGAAAGCATGTTCCACCTTGAAGCGAAAAACAACTTCCAGAACAACTCTTGTGGGAAGTCCACGAAGCTCAAGGGATGTCTTTGATCTAAACCTGAACTTGCCTCATGACCCGCTGGAAGGCAGCATGATGTCCATCCCTTTCACTCCAAACCGCTGTCCAACTAACAGATTGCTGCGGTTGGAAGACACGAGCTGAAGTACTCCTGCTATCAAGAAAGAACTTTCGAGAAAGACCACAACTAAGTTGGGGTGCATCATGAATGAATGAACCAATTCTGCTGGTTTGGCCAGCTTCATCCTTCAGAAATGATTGCACAACCAGGTTCAACACACCCAGCGGCACTTCGCACCACTGAAACACCGCCCAAAGGCCGCCTCTTCAGCAGCATGAGACAGACCCAGCTGCCATCGCCATCCAGCTCCCCGCGCCGGAGTTCGAAGGTGCTCTCGTTGCGAAAGCGTTGGGTGCCATCGTATTGGCCTCGGAGCTCAGTGGAGCCGCCATGGGCTCAGCAGCCCAGCACACATTTCCAGGAAGAACCCAGGGGGTCAAGGCGAAAAGAGGTGTAACGTTCTACTGCACAATTTGATGGTCATTGTCTATCCCACTATGATGCTTCACAAGTACTTCAGTAGTGAATTATGGTGATCTTCTATTCGCAATGTATGAGTACCCCGCAAAGATAACCAACCAGCCAATAGCAACACCCAACACTGGAGTCTCTCCTAAAACTCACAGCAGCTCTTGGGTACTTTGGGGTACCATCACATGACTGCTACACCAAGCAGCTGATGGTGAAGTGCTCGTGTTGCACCCTCACATAGTCCAAAGGTCGCTGCAGGGATCGAATAGAGCAACCTTCCCCTCAGTTCCAGCACTGTTCCTGTCTATTGCTCCATGCAACTTGTTGACATGCAGAAAGGAGATACAAGTAGCGAAGACTAGCTGTCTCCCGAAGCTTAAGTTGGTGAAGCCCTCAAAACGACTTAAGACACATAATATCAAGGTTTTGCTTGGGAAGACCCTTGGAATCCTTGCAACAGGGGAACAAAATCGAAGGGTGCAATCAGTAGAATAGATCGTCACATCACTGGACCTTCTTTACACTAATTGACATCCCTCTGCATCGATTTGCTGGTTGAATGCAATCCCAACAAAAAAGTATGGATAGAACCATAAAAATGGATAGACTGAGGGATCTAGAGATACCAAGTACAAATACATGTCAAGACAGAAAGACAAATGCATGGCGTCCACTGTTCTGTTCCCACCAAGGAAATGCTTCATCTTCTTCCAGTCTCCTTCTCACAATATTGTTGTTCTACTCCCACCAGGTAAATGGCTCATGACTCATGTTCTTCCAGTCTCGTTCCCATCCTCACCCATCCCCACAGCACGCCCAAGGCTCCCAGCAGTCCCATCTCCACCGCGAACTTCGCCGCCTCATCGCTGGCCACCAGGAAGCAGACGCCGCCGTCCACCTGCTGCGGCCCCAAGCGCTGCCCAGGCTTCGTGGCGTTCTCCAAGGCGCACGGCACATCACCAGCGCCCGGGTGCTTCTCCTCGCAGCTTTCGGCTGGGGATGCGGCGGTCAACTGCCAAACAAGCAACCAACTAAGCAACTAAGCGATCAAGAAAAACACATAGACAAAGACAAGTCTAATTGTTTGAAGTCAATTCTCTTCTCTTCCCATCCAGCTATCTCCTTGCAGTTCCGAACAACCCTTCACGTCGATCCCAGGACCCCAAACGGCGCTCCTGTGGTCCCAGATCCACGCCGGAGTGGAGATCGGTTTGCTCCGCCGGTTTTGCCAAGTTGGCACCCATCGGTCAGTGGACCCATGAGCGCTGCAACGAGACAGGACCGGTTTCAGGGGTCGATGGCGAGGGTGGGGTGTGCCCTCCCCCTGTTGGAAGCCTACTTTTGTGGACCCTAACTATACGAAACCCATCCTATGTTGATTGCCCCCTGCTATGTGCACGTATGATGTCTTCCTTTTATAGCTTTCACTGTGGATCTTTGAATGTCTCGGTCCAATGCAGGAAATGGCTACAGACTGGGGCGGTGGGTAGGGCCTAGTTGTCGCAATGGCATACCCGCGTGTTTCCAAGCACATGGCTGTATCGCTCAACATCCTTAAAATGATCCTTCTTAGTATAGAAAAAACACTGATTTTCACACAAATCATGCGTGTGCGGTCACGAAATGAATCCTAATGGTCCTAATGGCACTAGCTTGGCAAGTATCTACCCTCTTGGTTTATCGACACGCAGCAGCGTTGCTCCACCGCTTCAGATCCGTATTTTGTTTCCCTACGTGCAATGCCATGGTTGAAAGCAGCTCACTCAGCCGTGCAGTGTCTGGTATTGGCCCATATCCATGCCAATTCTGGCTCAAAAACCTGTTCTGGTGAGCAGCCGCAAGAGTGACAGAAGTGTCTTCTTGATATCTATTTTGCGGCGATGATAGTCTTAACTCTTAAGTACTCTCAATCACACCCTGCATTACGGGTGTTCACAGATTGCCGTTGCCAGTGTACACTCGGGGGCAATCTGCGACAGCCTGACACGAATACAGCAGCTGATGATGTGACAAAGGCTATTGTCAATCATTACTTCTTTCCTTTCAACTCTGCCCGTTCTGCCGGAATTTTACCAGTATTAGCCGCTCCTGACAATCATGAATCAGCACCGTCATTGCTATTTTCTTACAATTCCCATGATTGACCACTATTGTTGGTTATTACTCCTGTTCTCTTCCGGGTATGTTTGCTTGCTGTTGATTGTTTACTTTCTCCAGAAAATTTCGGCTATCTTGTCGACCAACCTGAACATGGTTGGCCAGAGTCAGCCACCCTCTAGTCAGGACTAGTGTGGTTGCTACCCCCCTTATTATGCCATGCGCGGTTGATACTCCCAAGATCATCCCATGTTTAGCCACTATCATCCACGTGATTCTCCTGCTACTTCCAGTAGATCCTATGTTTGGCCATCAAAACCGCCCTTGTGCCATGTTTAGCCATGAAAACCCCACGGTTCTCCCCTGTTTAACCACCAATCCATCTCTTGCCGCCTTGGCTTCAGCTTCCTCCAGGCGACTTTGCAGCCTCAGCTTTGCAAGCTTCGACCCCTGTTCATTGCAGCAACGAACACACTGGTGGAAGAAATCTACCATTGGAGCCAGCTACAAACTGTTGGGTTCTAACCTCCCAGAAATGGGCTCAGAACCCACTCATCAAGTGCAAAGGACAAGGTACAGCATATGGGGCACAGACCACCAGCGTTCACGGGGTGGTCCACCTTGTGAAACTGTTTTTCTTTGCACCAAATGAGCACCGAAACTGCAATTGCAATGACGGACACGAAGCACGGTAACAATGATGATTGGCATTTGCCGACGGCACCGACAACAAGAGCCTGGAAGGCCAGCATCCAGGATTGAAAGTGGTTTCCCCCATCCGCACAAGAAAGACCAAGCGTCATGGCCAAGCCAAGGCTGTTCCGTGCTGCTGGTTGTTTCAAGCTGTGTTCCTCCTCAGTGGTACGAGTAAGGTGGCTTGGAGACTTTTAGGCATTCATCGCCAAGGTGGTTGACCTGTACAAGAGCATGTCTGGCTTTTCAGAGGTTGGAGCATTTTTTACTGATGTGTGGTGAGGTTGAATGACCAATCTGAGTCCACTTCTCTGCAGCTATGGAGGGCAATATCAGACTGTAGCCTGAATCATCGCAACACATCCTGAGATCCAAAAATTTCCATGTCGTACAGCCTTTGGTGAAGTTTATAGGTGGTATGCACCATGACTTGAATGTGGCCAAGCCCACTTGTTCACCACTTCACACATGCTACATGTTCACTTCCAGAAGTGATCAGTTTTCTCATGATCACATCCAGAGCTTCAGACCAATCTGTCACCATCTTGGGACCCCGAATTTGAATATTCTTCCCCTTGCTGTCTTCCCACATTCCATTGCTGGTCACATATTTGGAGCCTTCAAATTTGAGAATGTTGATTGCAGATGGAGTATCCAAAGCCAGGTAAAGAAGATCAAAGTGTTCTGATTTGATACCGCTGAACCTGCAAATCCAATTCTTCTGGTGACTGCACCAAGCCATTCTGCTGTGCTTGCACTCAACGAAAACACCATTCCGGTGCCAGTCAAAGTGTGATCTCTTGTTCTCAGAAAAGATCTGCACGTTGTTGAGAAACCCGTCGATTTCTTGTACAAAGTCCTGAATGATCATGCCGCGAATACCAGGAGTTGTCCCACTAAGGGGGTGATTCTCAAATCCTGAAATCTCAAGCTGGTACTTTTGCGTCTGCAAGATTGGGTGAACTGCCTGAAGTATTAGCCCATCAGATGTATCGAGACTGTCAATAATGGTGCAAGCCTGCTGCTCCATTTTCTCCAAAATCTGTGCTTGAGCTTCTTCAGGGCAGGTTATCCCAACAGGTGCCTTGTACCTCAACATATTCCCGGATGATGAGGTTCCGCGCCCCGCAGAAAGTAATCCTGTCTGCCCATCATGGAGGATGAAATGCAATCTAATGGGCCCGTACAACACCAAAAACAGCTGATCCAACATGATTGGTTTGATGCATGAAAACTGGCACTGCCAGGAATTGCCACTGCCAGAATACCCCCATCGAAGGCGACCAGACTTGCACTGGACTCGAATCTCGTCACACATCCAATCAAACTCTGCTTGATTCGACGACCGTCTCTTGCCATCACATCTGTAGCCAGGCGTTGGGTCGTGGATTGCAGACTTCGGATGGTGCCGCTGATAAACCTTCCTTGCGACATCCTCCAGAACATGCCCTCTCAGAGCTGGCGAAATCATACCCAACTTGCACCCGGTATATGCGGCTGCAGTTACCCTACTATTCACAGCTTGCTGTGAATTTGCAAAATCCGACAAGCGGAAAGTGAGAATGTGGCGATGACTCTGCCTCCAAATCTTTAAGGCGTTGACTCCATGGAAGCGACCTCTGCAAAAGGCCATCAAGCGCAATTACCAGGATACCCTGAGACCAGCCAAAGCCTGCAGTCAATCCTTAGATTTGGCCAATTCTTGCCGCGTTTAATTTCTTTTAGGTATTGATTATCACTTGAGTGCATCTGGTGCTTTCATGAAAAGTCACTTTTCCTGGTTTGCACCACAAAACCTCACTCCAAGAGATAATAAAGCAATGGAACCTCTCCCACAAAGCCAGCACGCTACCAGAACAACCAACAGGCAACAAAATAGAAATGGTATACATAGTGGAGAAAAAAGCAGCTCACCTCACCAACAAAAGAACGGGGACATGGACAACACAAAAATGAATCCCACAAGCCACTACAGTAAATACCCCTGAGATCCAACCAATTAATTAACCTCTTAGATTCATCCCCAAGCCAATCATCAACTATCAACCAACTTTAGCTTCCGCAAAGCTTGCCCGAGGGCCCAGCCAGCCACTAGTTCTGGTTTGCAACTTCCTCTGGCGCTCCAGCAGCAACTGGTGTCGATCCTTTGCGCAGCGCCAAGCTGGTACTGACTGGAGGAAGCCCAGCACCCTAGCCAGGGAACATGGTCACCTACGGTGCTTGGGCAATTTTAGAAGCACCCTGAAAATGATTACGTCAAAATCTGAGAGTACACCAGTTGTGAAATCCCAAATGTGAGCAGAATGGTCTAGCTGAGTCTAGCTGTTGGGAGTGCTACTTGAATGCGTCCGTACACTGTGCAGCCCAAAAGTTCAGGGTTCCACCATGAGTCAACAGGGGCAGCGACAAGGCACGGCATAGTTGAGGTGAAATTTGGCGGTGTGAACAGGACCCAAGAAGATGTGAGCAGTCAACAACTACCTATTACAAAGGTTCCATCTTGCTGGGAGGTTTTGTATGGTTTTGTATCACAGGTTGACTTTTCAATCTCTCCGTGGCAGTTCCGACCTCAGAGATTCACTTGAGCTTCCCGGCATCCAAGCAAAAATACTCGTGAGATAATCCAGCCTGAGCAAGAGGGCAAGGCTCCAATCGCACCGTGACCCTCACACGCCAAAATTTCTCCTCACACATCCCTTTGCACCTCTAAGAGTCAGCAAAAAATGGTTGTTTCTCAAAATGGAGCACCCCAAATCATCCAGTTGGTTAACCATTTGTAAACATAAACCAATCATAACTTTAGATTACCCATTTATAGTAACAAACCATAATAAACCCACCGATTTTGGGGGGTCCTATCTTTGGAGAAACCCCCAACCCATATCAGGAGCTTTACTACAGCTTCAGCTGAGCCCAGCCTCAGTTTGCCGCTGGAGGCCCAGGTGCTGCCAATCCGTGGAGTACCTGGACAGATCACCCGGCGAGGTCGCAGGTGGTGTTCCAGGTGCTTAGCAAATGGTTTGGATGTGATAGGCGACGTACCGGGGATCAAATCCCATAACCAGAATCATGAATCATGGGAAGGATGATCTCATGATGTTTGATAACTGTTGCTCATGGGAAAATGATCAAGAATCATCACAAGGATGTACTGTCTCTATGAGGGTTGCCCAAAAATGATGTCACACAACAAGAGCTTGTGCTTTGGTGGTTTCTCCCCACTCAAATTAAATGATCATTGATCGTAAGTTAGGATATTTTACGCACGGGTAGTCAACTTCAAGGCTCCCAAGCAGTTGTTTTGCTCGAAGTCTATCTACCAGTGAACAGGAGATCATTGGCTAATGTAATGAAGATCCCCAATCACAACAGGTCCCTGCTTGAATCCTTTGGATACAGAACGCCTATCCTATCCCACCTGTAACTTTGATGTAAACATGTGGTCTGTGACATTTGTCCTCTAACCCTGCATACCTAGGTTTATCCAACCTGTAACCAGACTCACTGATAACCATGTGATGCCACTTGAAGGGTTTTGCCCCTTTCCCACGTCTCATGTCGGGTCAAGTAGGGGCACTCGATCAAGCGCCGGTTCAGGTCCCGAATACTTCCGTCCTGTCACGGCGAATGGTTCCATTGCAAATGCTGGAGGCAGTACCTGGTTCTGCTTCATGGCTGTAGCTAGTTCACTCTCAATGGAGGAGGTATACAACATACTAGTTGCCAAAACATGTGTTTGCCTATCCAAACTTACCTACCAACGGACCAACCAAGCACCGAACCAGCCAAGGTCTGCTTCAGCTTCGGAACTCAGGATTTGGCGGTCAGTTTTTCGGCATCCAGTCACCAGCACCACCAGCGGCAGGCTTTTGATCGCTTCGCTACGCGAGAGTCGAAAGGGCCGGTCTTCAGCCAAGTCGTTGTAAGACTTCTTTGATGTGGTCCAACGTCTCGATGCTTATCCTCTTGCTTAAGAAGTCAGCAGAAAAATTCCCGATGCTCATGATGCTATACGGATATCTGCAATCCTCCAAGAAACGAACCTCCGCTTGTTGTGAGTTGCCCAGACCTCCATCCGCTTTCGTGACAACCACCAATTTTGCACCAAGAAAATATGCCCTGTGCGTGTTCTGCATCCATATCTCGTACCATTTACAGCCGAACTGTTTCACTTCTCCATAGAGTTCCCAACAGAAGCACTTCCTCAGCGGGTGGCGCTTGATCGCCACGTGATCGCCGTAGCCAGCAGCAGTTGCATCCGGCAGAAAGACACAGGTCGTTGGCATTGCGCTGGGCAGTTGGGTCAGGAAGGTCCAGGCGAGTCCGTGCACTCCCGGGAAACTCACCACCGTTGGACTCCCCGCCTGCCATCGTTGTGACTCGGATCCCAGGAATGGAATCCGCAGAGACTTCTTGGGATCCGCCAGGACGAGCAGTTCCTTCAAAAGCTCCAAGGTTTGTCTGTACTCCTCATTCCGAGCCTCATTCCGAGCCTGTCTTTCTGTCTCCTTGTTCTCGAATGTACTCCTCTTGTTCTTTCTTTCTTCGTTTTTCTCTCTCGTTTGATCCAGGGAGGTCGGGGCACCCCGACCGCTTTCTTTGTCCCTGTGCTTCAGCAAGCGGTAGGTGGAGACGCTATGCGAGGCCTGCGAAATGGTCACGGCACCAACGGAATGTCCGGCCTCTTCCGCCGCAGCCTCAGTTTCGCGCCGCGTGCTTTGTCGGGCGCCAAAACCCGTCGTTGACCTCTCCATCTCGCCGCTCTCATCTTCGTCTACAGTGGCAGACAGTGACTGAACGACTGGCCGCAGTTCAATCCAGGTGCCACTCTCGTTTTCTTCCGGTAGAGTCGTAGACAGTGTCTGAACGCTTGGTGGCAGTTCAGTCCAGGTGCCCATCTCAAGCTCTTTTATCCTGCCAAGTACAGAAATGACATCCTGAACACTGCTACTCACTCTGTCCATTGCTCAGCACGGATATGTACAGCAGAAATCACACGGAATCAACGCCTGAACCAGTGGCTTTCAGTAGCGGCCTTCCAAAATATAGATTTGAATTGGTGACATCCTCTGCACAATGTGCGGATTTGCTGGTACATTCACGTGTTTCGTGCTGCTGTATGCATGCTTTATTCTTAGGTTTCTTCATCGTTATGCAGGTTTTGCTGGTCAGCATTCCCTCCGGTGGGTTCATACAATTGGGTAATGAGGACCCCTGGAGTCAGCAACAAGTCTTTTTCATGACTTCATTGGTGAGTTGAGTAGTGGTTTGCTTTCTTTAGTAGTCAAACCCTGCCTGAGGGTGTACCACTAATTGGCACACCCTGTACGTATAAAGAGGGGAATAAAACACCCCAAAATCTTTCATCATCTCTGACACCATCACCCATCATCCAAAGTAGCTGCATTTGAGCAGTGGCGAAATCACACGGGTGCCAATCGGAGCCAAAGCACTTGGTTTCTGCTGGGATTCAAACAGCCGATTCCGTTATTCCACCATAAATATGTATAAATCATGTAGGTTGATAATTTGCATACAACATCAGAGTTTTCACCCCTGATTTCGATTCGCAACAACTCTGGCTTGAAACCTCCCTGTGAATGGTCACAGAAAGAACTGTACCCAGCTGTTTCGATCATCTTGTGATGAGCCACTGTTTGGATGTGACAAAAAAACTGCAAGCGATGAGGTAACTTGACCAATGTTGCACCAGGATCAGTCACTCCTTGGTTTGCTCATTGTTTCATTTTTCGGGTCCTACGTATTTGACTTTGATGTTGCCTACGTATTTGACTTTGCCCTGTGAACGGAATCATCCAACAACTGCAATCATCAGCTGTGCAAAACAGCCCTGAACCACTACTGGGGATCCAAACTTGGCACTGGGCGTTGGGCAAAAACTATTACTATGTCTTTTCCGTTCTTCTTGATGATGTGTCTGACAACTTGGAAACCCTCGTTCAGCATTAAGAACCAACATTGCCCTACCACTATTGTTGGTTATTGTTGCTTACCATCGCCTTGATGGATCGCCAATGACCAAGATACACCCACCTCATTGTCGGCTTGGAAGCTTTGCCGCTGCATCATTATGTATTGTCGGAGTCATCATCACCCACGTCATTTGAAGACACTCAGCCCGACATACCACACAGGTGCCAATCTTGAATCCACACTGGTCACAGGAGATTCAGGATGATGAACCATCACAAACGTTGCCATGAAACGCTCGTAATTCCCTTCACTACTAACCGTGGTTCATTCTTGTGGATCCGACATAGCATCATATTCCGCAAGTTTCCAACATCAGCTCGCCAAAAATAACCAGCAATCAACAAGAACAGCGCCACAGCTAAGTGGATCCAGAATCATCTCACATGACCCTTTCCAACATCTTCCAACCAACTCCCTCTCCCACCTGGGTTCCCGCAGCCACGGTACCCGCCAGGCTTCATCCCATCTCCCGGCCACCGGTTGACAGCCCCCTGGGCCTTCACCTGGCACTGTTGCTTCCAGTGCTGCGCCATCATCCGCCGTTGCTCCTGGTGAAATCTCACCAAGTCCTGGAGCTTCCAAAGGCACCGGGAGCGTTGAATGGTGGAAGAAATGGGTGAAGAAAAGGTGGAGAAGGGTTAACTTCTATGGAGATTGTCAGCTTCTATGGTTCGTAAAACTTGAGAATCGACATGGTGAATAGTTGAGTTACCATGGTCGATAGAGGTCAATAATGGTGGTCAAACAATGTCAAGCAACTGATGATTTTGTTACTGACCACCCAGCAATGATGGATAATCATAAATGATATTGGCCAACAATAGTCTTGTGACCGCCCAGCTGTCCCCTGCCAGATTCTTATCTATATCTACATGTCATGACTTGAAAATCTCATTGAAGGTGTTGACTCATGCGGGTTGCAATGATCCATGATGGCTACGACCAAAGACATCATAAGACATCATAAGACAATCAATATATGATAGTTGTACCACTTGTGGATCCTCGTCGTTCAGGATGATCAATGACACTTCTCCGCTTGCGGGGTCGACCACTCTCAACAGGTGACGTCCAGGTGACAAGCTTCTGCCATGCTGAATGGTTATGATGCGTGGGACATCCATTTCTGGTGCACTGATGACAAAAAAGAAGTACTACCAACTATTGAGGCTTAACAATGGTTGCGCACACTTGGTCCCTGCCCTTCCCCCGCACAAGCAGGCTTAACAATGGCTAGTAACCAGCAAATGTTAAGAAGGAATGATTTTGAAGCAGGACTGGTGCATGAGGCTTAACAATGGTTTAGTCCAGCTTCAAAATCATTCCTTCTGGGGCTACATCATAAAACACAATGAGTATCAACAATATTGATTGGAGATAATTAACTAGTTATGATGGTTAGTGACCAACGATGGCCAACAAGAGTATTTTCCATGTGCGGATCGGCCCCTCTCCTCAACTAACAGCGCCGCTGGTGCCGAAAACCTCATATGAAGAACCATCAACAACCATGATCCATCATGAATCACCGTTCATCATGACAACCGTCACCTAATACCCTTTGTTTGGTTCATGCCTTCCAGGTCCATGTCAGCAACTTTACTCAGTCACCTGCTGCTACTTCCACCCCAGTCAACAGCTGAGGAAACAAATGACTATACCCCATGATTTACTTTCTCAAGAGTTATTAAGCAACAAAGAATTAGTTAAACACCATTACTGCTTCATATCATACTGTGTATACCGGGGTATGTATTGGGACTAATCATTGTGGATTAGACCCAGTAAATATGCCGTCAAGCTATTTAATGGTGTGTCTCCATAGCCCTACTCACCTATATGATGATGTAATCACCAGGCAATTTTACATCACCTATCAACATACAGTAAGCACTATAGCCCTACTCACCTATGATAGCTATCAGGTATACTATAGCCCTACTCATCACCTTCATAGCCCTACTCACTCGCTGTCTTTTGACTGGAAAATTACCTCTCCTCAGCACAGATCACGCGGCGATTCGCGTGGTCGGCCACCACTTGCTGCTCCTCATGGGTTGGGTCACTTCCCGAAACAAATATCGTGGGATAAACAAAGGTGAAAAAGCCATGATTAGCAGAAGAAAATGAGATTATAAAAGTTGGTTAACTATCATATGAATTGTTAATTATGGTCAACTATCATAATTATGGTAAATGCTGGCCTTTTGAATGGTGAATCTTCCGCATCTGTGCTGGTGAAAGGTAAAGATTTACAACTAAATTATGGTAAAAGCGATGTCGGTTGAAGGTTTTGGCTGGTACCAATCATACTGGTAATAGTGGGGGCAATCTCGGTCGGTGGAGAACCAGTGCTACTGTACCAACATGAAATAAACAAACCATGCCATGCAATGCCATGCACCCAAAAATAGCATACAACCAAGAGCAGTTCAACAATCAACACGATGGAGGGTCAACATGGTTGGCATGCGCATATCGTCCATGCTGATTATTTTTGTCAGCGAAATCAGTGACATTTGCCAATAGATTCTGAGGCGCGCATATCCGATGTAGGGGCTCAAGACATGGTTTTTGGAATTGTGCGAAGACTTCTACTTGATAGCTATGCTGGACCATGCTGGATTGCAGACAATGAAAGGCATGATGTATTAGCGATGGGTAATGGGATGCGAATACTTCGACACTTATTAACGTATGTTCTTTGCCTGCTCCAAGCGGTTGAGGCATGATGCTGACCACAAACTACTAGCAGTTTACCAGCACGTGCTACAACAACAAACAACAAGCGAACAATCATCCACAACAATCATCAACAACAACAACAACAACGATCATCAAAAACAAGAAGAAGAAGAAGAAGAAGAAGAAGAGTGGTGGTGATAAAAATACCTGCTATCAGCAGTATCACGGTATCCCAAACTGTCGAAATCTCAACATAAACAACGATTGAATATCAAATAAAAGCACCATCCAAACGCAGCACGGGGTTTTGCACCGGAAAATGACTGGCGTCGATATCCAACTTCACATGAGGGTCACCGAGGTCAGCACTTACCTCATCAACATCCACCACTTGCACCACACACTCCGGGCCTCCAGTTCCAAGCGAAGACCCTCCAGTTTCTGGTTGCATTCCTCCTCCGGGTGACAGTGGCGTTGGTTCAATCCACCAACCGAATCAACCAACCAACCAACCAACCGACCGACCGACCGACCGACCAACCATCTAACCAAAGCAACGGACTCAACCAACCTTACATACATGCTGGTGTAGAAACCAACCCACGATGTAGTCTAGTAGCATCAAGCAACCAAACACTATGCTGGTGAGGTCGTCGGATTCCAACCAAAAAGCTGCGAACATCGGTGACTGACCATGTTCGCGTATCAACGGCAGTACCACGAAAGCATCCACACAGTCTTGCACTGCTGTGTTTTCACCGTTGCATGCGGCGGACATCCCACACAAATCCAAGCTTGTCTAGACGTTCAATCCGGACCTGAGCAAGCTTATCCCGCTTTTTCAGGGTGCGTTGCTTATTCACCCAGGTACCAAGATTGAAACCACTCGCTGTCCGATATGACGATGGCACCAATACACTCCTATGTTCAGCTTTGTATATCTGCAGCTCTTCATATCCATTCTCCCATTGCTGGCTGTGATGATCCCACACAAATCCAAGTTTATCTAGACGTTCAATCTGGACCTGAGTACGCTTATCCTGCTTTTTCAGAGAGCGTTGCGTACCGACCCAAATACCAAGATTGAAACCACTCGCTGTTCGATATGACAATGGCACCAATACATCTCCATGTTCAGCTTTGTATTTCTGCAGCTCTTCATAAGCGTTCTCCCATTGCTGGCTGTAATGATCCCACGCAAATCCAAGCTTTTCTAGACGTTCAATCTGGACCTGAGCAAGCTTATCCCGCTGTTTCAGGCAGCGTTGATTATCCACCCAGCGACCAAGATTTAAACCACTCCCTGTCCGATAGGACGATGGCACCAATACATCTCCATGTTCAGCTTTGTATTTCTGCAGCTCTTCATAACTGTTCTCCCATAGCTCGCTGTAATGATCCCACACAAATCCAAGCTCATCTAGACGTTCAATCTGGCCCTGAGCAAGCTTATCCCGCTTTTTCATCTTGCGTTGCGTACGGACCCAAATACCAAGATTGAAACCACCCGCTGTCCGACATGACTGTGGCACTGATACATCTCCATGTTCAGTTTTGTATTTCTTCAGCTCTTCAAAAGCGTTCTCCCACTTTTGGAGACGAGCATCCCACACAAATTCAAGCTTATCAAGACCCTCTATGCGCTCTGGGCTCAATCCGCCGCGCCGTCTGGCCTGACGTTGCGTCAGAGTCCACTGGCCAAGGCGGAACCCACCAGGGGTTTTGTAGTTGTACCTCACCCACGAATGGCCATGTGTACCATGATACACTACCAGCTCTTGAAAGCCCTCCTCCCACGTATCCAGGCCTGCACACCTTCTCAAGGCATTGGGGAGCACTCGAATCCGCAAAATCGTTGCTGCATCTTCGAGGATGCAATCTGACACTGAACTCTCTCTAGCAATGCTGACTCGGCTGCCCGCAGATTCACCGGCAGACAGCGAGGCCTTGAACACATGATCAACTCTTGCCAGCTCGATAAGTAGACGATCAAGCTGCGCATCTTCAGCCAACGTGCCATCCAAGTTGTGCACTACTGGCGGCGCAATCACCAAAGCATCCAGCTTCTGAGTGTGGTTCCGCAGCACCCTGCCCACACACTGCTGTAACCGAATCCCCTGCCTGGGATCCACAAACAAACATGTATCCGCCATGGGCAAGTCTACACCCTCACTCAGCACGTCCACTGTGACCAGCACACGGATTCCTCCCAGCCTCTCACTACTCTGAAAGCTCCTCAACACCTCCTGGCGGCGGCCGCCAGCTGTCTTACCATTGTAATGGTCAGCGGTGATGCCAGCGTCCAACAGCAACAGGGTAAAATCCTTGGCCTCCTGAACCGTGTTGCAAAATGCAAGGATCTTTCTGGAAAGAGTCAAGTTTTGAATCAGTTTCACCAGGCTTGGCCTTGGATCCCCAGCAGTGACCACAGGCACCATAACAGTATAGTCCTTGACGACACCAGCCTCGATAGCAGGCCTGAGTCTGAAATCAAAGCTGGCAGAATTTTTCCGCAGGGTGGCGGTGAAGAAAATCCGTTTGGGAGTATTCAGAGCCAGGACTTGCTGAGCGTGGATTCCAGAACTTTGTTCGCTCATGCCAAGTGGTGAAGGTTCATAGTGATGGGCTTCATCAAATATGACCAAATCAAATGTCAAGTTCGATAACTGCCATGCTGAATTCCTGACGCAAACAAACACCTGAGCACTCAAGTCTGCTGGGTGTCCAGTCCCGACTCTGGCAACTTGCCAGGATAGCGTTGATTCCAACAGTTGAGCCAACTGTTCCATCAAATCCAACTTCGGCACCACCACACAGGAGTGTTTCTTGGGACCCAAACCTGCCAAAAGGTCGGACATCACCAAACTCTTCCCCGTGCCGGTGGCCATTTGCACGAAATAGTCTCTTTGCGACACATTCTTCATGAAACTCCGACAAGCTATCAAGCACTCAAGCTGGTGGGGCCAACGTTCTGAGTCCTTCCGCATCGGTTTCAGCATCTCATCATCCTGTGGTCTCTCCAGCTGGGCCTTTTGGCGCCAGAATTCAACATCCTCTGCTGTGTACCTCCGTTGGATGGCCCCACTGAACTGCTGCCAGCGCTTCGACAGCTCCGTGGTCTCGCTGGTCGCCACCAGCATCTGTTGCACCTTGTCTTTCAGCGGCGACTCGTCCGCCCTGACCATGAAATGGAAGTTGGTGAGGCGAGCCAACGGAACCGTGCTGTTGGTGTAATCCTTCGCCTGCACTGCCACTGACAAGTTCAATGCCAGAGAGTCGATGCCAGTGTCACCCACCGGTAATCCAAGCCGTTCCTTCAACTTGACAGGAAGCACACTCCAGGGCACCGTTCCCAAGTCCAAAGCCGAAATCAGTTCCAGCTCGCGACCAGCCGCGAGGTTACCCACCGCAATGGCCTCCAAAGACTTTGCCTCAACAGCTTCATGGATCCGTGCGACCTCCTCATCACTCAGCAGCAGACCTTTTGAGCCTATGTCCCTGATGTCCCTGGTCCAGATCTGATGACATACAATCCTTGATCCTCTTGGTGCACGGAAGTTCGACTGGACGCCCACAAGGCATCGTCTTGTCATCCACCACCCCCCGAGGTGGCAAAACACAGCAGCTGCCAAGATGAAAATCCGCCAGCGATGAGGTCGTCGGGGCGACAAAGTCATGGCGGTGGATGGAATCACTGCACTTCAGCCCAAAAACGACTACTAGGGAACCACCAATTTTGGGATAGCCGTTCCTGTCAACGCTCATCTAGGGAGATCTGTAAACCAGCCATGCTCTCCGGTTTGCAATTCCTTCGAAAAATCAAACGAAAGGCGGTACAAAGTCAGAATGCTGAGTGGCAATAGAAGCGCAGCCATGATCGACCGGGATGAACACTATTAACCATTCTCAAGCGTTCTTGCACATGATCAATCAACTTATTTTTCATCAATGTCAACCATTCGCACCCACTCATCAACCACTGTCAGCCTTGATTTACCTTGATTTCCCACTATCAGCAATTCTCAGCCATCATTGACAACCACTGTGAGTCATTGTCAACCATGATAAACAATCGGTGGCTGCTTTCAACCATTCATTGTCAACCACCAGTAGCCATTAATGGTCATATCGGCAGTGAAATAGCCATCTTAATTGATAGCCATATTAAGAGTCATTGACCAGAACAGCCATTGACCGTCATTTAACATTAGTGGACCCATGTCATTGGATTGTTGTAGAAATGCTTCACTCATGTCTTCGTGCAAGCCATCGGAAAACCGAAGCCAGGCCGTACCTTCTCTCAGTCACTTTTCTTAGGGGATTGCACCCTGCAAAACTAAAAAGTGGTGAATGTAGTCAGGGTTTGTAGTCGCTCTTGAAGGTTGGCAATGGCTATACAATATGGATCGTAACAGTGAGCGATGATCTGCGCACATGAACATAGCACCCTGGAAACTGAGTTTGCGTGCACGATGAAATGACCGTCAAATTGACGGTAGGCTATGAACAGACCCGTCTCGCACGCACAGTTGTCTGAAAACTGATGCGACTTCAGAAAGTTGGGTGTTGATGCCCCAGTTGTGACATGCACCATCAGGCGTATGTCTTTATTCCCAACCCAATAAGAGCTTCCACCAAAAGCATCATCATTTTCATCGGGATCACCTACTTGCTGCGCTGGTCGTGGAGCTTCATCTAAGGTTTACCTGCAACATGCCGAGCCGGCGGTCCACTAGGTCCTCGCTGTAATGGTCAGTGTCCCCACTGGCATTGCTGTCCGGCAACCAGCCCAGCTGCCATAACTGTGAGTCCTTCATGGTCTTAAACTCGCCTTGCAATGCCAAGAACTCCTCGAGGCCGAGCCACGAAAATCCAAGGGCGATCCCACCATGCGAAGGCTTCATTGCAAAGGGTGTTGAATCGGGTATGTACCAGGCAGCACAATCTGACGTGACCACCTAAGCAACCCATGAAGAAACGAAAAACACTCAAAGATCTCAAAAAAAAACGTTTACGCAGCAGGCTCTAGATGTCGGATAACTAAAATATCTCCAGATATCCTGAATGATTAATTGCTGGTTGGTTGACTGAAGATTCATGAGTCACCAATGGTTCAGCGTACAGTTTCTACTAGCTCACCCCAGACCCATTGGATCACGGTGGACATCACGGTCGATGAGCCGGCTCGCTTGGGGCATGGCGGCTCAACCTTGGGTCCTTCTCATCCGAGCGTCATTGGTGAATGGTCACTGAAAAAAGGAATGGTCATCAATATAATGATCAACGATAATGTCATAATATTAGGAATAAATCATAATGATGAATGGTCATCCATAATATCGTTCATCATTATGATTTATCTTTTCATCAATAATGTCATCAACCATTATTAATCATTATTGACCGTGAATGACATTATTGAAGAATTTGTGCTTTCCTACTTGGCCATTGGCAATTCGAAATGATTCATTGGCCTGGTTCTAGTGAATCTTAGGCATGGCAAAAGCGACAATCATGTCTCGCAGCCTCCCACATTTCTTGCCAGTCGATTCTGCAACCAGGACTGGCAACCTCTGGTATATTCAAGGAATGGAAGATCAATGAACCATCAATTAAATCCAATTGCATTGGACTTATTATCAGTACGAGTAGTAAATCTTGGTAAAGCCTTTCTACACGTCTTGTGATTTGCATTCCCAACAGACAGGGGGCACACAAAATAGGGGGTTCAAAAATCGCTGTAAACTATCCGCGAGGAGCATCCAAGAAGAGCCGATCTACCAGCTAGCCAGGTATGTTTCGGCGAGGCTAGCCATCATCAACCGCTGTGAATGAGCAACCACCAACCATCAACCCACCATCATTTCAATCACTCTCAACTATCGCAATGCCACCATCATTCAGCCAGAGAACCATGGCTGTACCATGATGGAAAGCTCAGTTCTTACCAGCCGATACCCACCCCTCTACAGGCACTCAAGCCTGTTGAGCTGTGACCACCTTGCTGGTGAGAGCCTAGCTGGCGCTGGATGGCCCCCCAGTGTAGAAAGCCAACATATGTACAAAACTCATTTGTCATGTATGCAATCATGGACAAAGGTTAGTAAATATCTACAAATCTGCAAAAAATGGAGATATGCAGTATCAGTCTGCAATTAGGAATATATTGGTGCACTTTGGTAGTGATCAAGACTATCGTGAAGACCCCAGAAATGCATAGCTGATGTTTGCGTCTAACTGCTACGAATGGGTACGGTCCATTTTTCTTGCCTTGTCAGAGTAGTGGCGGTACCCGGGACCCTTCATAGCTTGAAGCCGGGCAGCACAGCAAAGCCTTTGACCAACGTTGCATCAAAATGTGCCAATAAAGGGCGGCTCATCGTACACCCCATCTTCGAAAGTATATGATACAGCCATTTTGATGTTCATGATTGTACGCAAAATGTTGTAAAATTGCATCCAACTACAAAAATCAATCCCACTTGAACGTACCCCCAAAACCTCTAGGAACCTTTACCAAATTCCAACCATATAACCTTTGAAAGGACAAGTGAGTTCGCAAACAACAAGCACCTGTTGACTGTTGGCCCTTTAAGTAGAGACGTGACAGTGACAACTCCGGGTGGCTGATGTGGTTTGGGAAACGAAATATGCAGTTCTTTGCCCAGAACCATCAATCCCTAAGTTCTTGGTGCGATCTGGCAAAAAATGCCACCACCGGCCATCAAACTTTGCTGCAAACTTGCCACCTTCCTCTCCCAGCTCACTCGCCTCATTCTCTTGTTGTGCGCCCAGCTCCACTTTGGCTGTAAGCCTTGGGCGTGTGATCATTGGCAAACAAAAAGAGCTTCTTCAGTGAAGAGGGAGTGTATAGACTGTATCAATGAAGATGGAGCAAAAGCCGGGCCAAGACTATCCACCTATGATATCAGTTGGACTGCTGCACCTACCAACATGATGCTTCAGAATGCCGAACTGAATGGTGAAGGTGGGTAGTCAATGAACCTAGACCCAGCAATGTATCCAAGGAGCCGGTCTCATGGGTCCATGGACTGGCGTGCCTGTTTTCACGACTGCGAACGGTGATTCCTCACCATGATGCTCACCATGATTCTCACCATGATCAAAAGTCTATGAACAGTCTATGAACTACAATCAAGGAAGGGCTATTTCATGGTTGGTCGGAATTCCTGGAGGCTATTAGAAGGCTGTTGATCATAATCAATCTCATTTCTTAGCAAGGCAATGCATGGGTATTGGCTACCAACCAGTGAATAATTGTTCAGCAGCCATCATTCTTGCGACACAATCGCTGCACTCTACCCCTGGAAGTCCAAGGGTCTGACGCAATCTTTTTTCGCTACAATCGACAATGCACGGAGCCAGCTGCTAGCCGTGCTTGTGGTATATCCTGGTTGACGGACGTCCAAAAATGACAACGATCCTGGCGCGGGTGGAGACTTCTGTACAATCTCCACCAATCTCTGTACATCTCAGGATGCTTTGGAAACTGGTGCAGCACACCTGGTCCTCACCCCGCTACAACTCGAACCTCGCCGCTTGGTGGAACATGCTGTCGATCAATCGGGCAACATGGCGCAGGTTCCCAGGCTGATTCTTCCACTGATGGTCCCCCGGAAAGCTCCGTAGAATCCACCTTGGACACTTCTCAAAGGTGTGGCTGGTGACACCACGACCTAAGCATCGCAGGATGGCGGAAAAACAGGTCTGGCTCTGCAGTTGCTTCCTCTGCTTAGACTAATCAGATCGATCAGAGCTGACATGGTAAAGTTGAGTTACATAGAAGGACAGACCGTTCTCAGAAGTCACCAGAACCGACAACCTGATCATCCTGCCTTTGCCTCCCCTGCAGGGCAGAAACATGGCAGCCAATTCTTGGACCAAAATTGGGGACCATCAACTAAGGGTTGGTTGGTGATGACTAGCACAGGCTTACAAGATAGAGGCAAATGAGCATCAATAACAACAATCGGTCATGAGAGAGAATCACCAAAAGGATTGGTTCGCTGGTTCTTCGGGTTTCTGGCATGCCAGGGATTTTTTTTCCCTCATGACGTATCAGCATCATCAGCCATCGGAGGACAACCCGTGGCCAGGTAGAAAACATCCAACCGAACATGGGTTCCGGGTCGCAAATTGCAGCCATGCAACGGATCTTGCCACAAACACCTGCGCAGCTCTCACGACTGATCGAACTAGGGAGCAGAACTTGTAGATTTCACTTGCTCTAGTAGCACTAGTCAAACTAGTCAACTTGAAGGAGCGAACTCAATAGGCCAGGCAATCCCTGGTACCAGGAAGCTGCTATTGCCACTGCGACTACTACTACTGCAGCTGCTGCTGTTGCAACTGCTGCTGCTGCCACCACCACTACTACTACGACGGCAACGGCAACGGCAACAACAACAACAACAACAACAACAACAACAACAAATGTAACAATAATGATTAACAACGACAATGATAATCATAGCGACAACAACATTGCAAAAATTGCAACTGACCAACTGACTTCCCCGCCGACTTCCTCACCTGTATCTTCAATGCTCTGCACGATGAAGTCCTCTTCATCGCTGCTGGTTCCAGTACCAATCGCCACCACCCGCGCCGCTGACGTTTCGCCTCTCAACAGTTGCATGGTGGAATTCCATTCCGCCTCCCAGGAGCCACCTGAAATGTGGTCACAGGCATTGGGGATCGGCGACAGCAGAACCAGTGGTCCCTTCCAAAGGTCCTTGAAAGCCAACCACGTTGCAATGCCAACACCTTTAGACTGCAGCAAAAGAGCGTCAGGACTGAACCTCCTCAAGCTGCTAAGAATCAGATCTTCTGATGCTTCCAGTGCCTCTTGAAAGCCTTTCTCCTTCATCATAGGGCCAAAGTTATGCAGCTCGAGCTCATCTATCTGCCAGGGTCGCTGTGGATTCGACAGAGATTGAACCATTTTCCAGTCAATCTGAGAGTTTGCAGCACCGATAGCCAGAACTCGGTGAATTTTCGCAGCACATGGGCATAGCAGGTGCAACAGGTGCCATGCAATTAGCCGCTGCACTAACCATCGCATGGCAAGCTGTAAGCTGAGCCGGCTACCCTGTACGCTACTTCGGCACCCATCTGTCCACATGTCTTCAGCAAATTCGCACGGTCAAACATACCCTATAAATTTGCCACAACAAGAACACCTCCGGAAAGACTATGCGTCCCTCACTTGCCAAGAATAGGTGTGGAACCTCTTTATACCAGTGACCTTACAGTCAATTACAGTCATGTCTATCCACCTTTTCTCTGAGAATGTTGAACATGCAAAAAAGTGTGGGGAACGATGGAACCGACTTACTTCAAAACGGCGAACGAAAAGAGAAGCACACACCCTACAGTTCGAGCAAGCTTTCCTCGTTGAGCCAAACAGAATTCCATACGACAACGGTCAGCTGGTCATGTCCGACACTTGGATGATCATCTGTGAGTGACCGTGGTTAGCAGGGCCCATGTTTGGTGTTTGGATCTTGGTGAAGATCATCCAAGCACTGCATATGTTCCCCTCCCAGTCAACACCACCCAAACTGAATAGCCTTCTCTTCTCTAGGAGGAAATTCGGATTAAAGGGTGACTCCCTGGGCGAACCGCTTGCCGGGTCGCGCTGGGTTGGCCTATCATGTTCACATGCATGGCTAAGTTGGTTGCTGATCACACAACTTAAAATGCACTTGATTCAGTTGATTACTATGGTTCACGGAACAGGAACCAACTACTGGTCAGTTTATCCCATTATCTACAAAGCACCATCCATGCTGCGGGATTTCTTCCTGGTGATCCAAAATCGAAGATCGCAAAGCGGGGCAAGCGTTGGGCGCGTTTGGATGGTCCTGGTTGGTCGTTAGGTTCGCTGGGTAGTCCCCTGCATGTCACTGAGCTGGCAACTCGCTATGCAGCGTGCGCAGCGCCCTGGTAGCCGAGTAGAGGCAGCAGTGAAGCTTGGGTTGGTGCAGTGTTTCTGTTCCTCTCCATTTGTCCAATCATATATTTATTCATATATGTGCAACGAATAATATTGAACGTCATTGGAATGATGATGATGATGATGATGATGATGATGATGATGATGATGCTGATGATGATGATGATGATGACGATGACGGTGACGGTGACGGTGACGATGACGATGACGGTGACGATGACGATGACGATGACGATGACGATGACGATGATGATGATGATGATGAGGATGATGATGATGATGATGATGATGATGATGATGATGATGATGATGATGATCAAGAGACTTTCAGCATATTCACTGGATTTTTCCTTTCATAATGAGGCGATCGGAAAATCGTAGCAGTTGCTGACTCCAAGCATATCGCTTTTTGGTTTACCAGCTGGCAATTGTTGAGTTTTTGCAGAACACAATCACCAAGTCACAAGATAGGGATCATTGGATGTTGTTTACCCCCAGTATGATATTATCATCACCTGGGTGTTTTCACTGCTGTCATGTAGACACCCGTAGGGTACTTCATTGACCTGCTTGAAAAAAAAACAAGTACTGGTTGCAAGACGAAATCATAGATAAAGGCTATTGTCAGAAAGCAAGAAACGATCGGAGCAGAACTACCAGGAGTCGATTCAATGCCTTCCCAGTTATGGGTTTGAGAAGCGTCAAGAAACCTTGTTCCCAGACGAAATGTTCAATGAGCACTCGGGTGTCATCAGCTGCAAACTAACCATACCATCAATCTCCATGCCGTGGCTTAGTTACATCTTGCTTCTATTCAGCCATGTTTATGCCTCATGCCTGCATTGCTTATATAATCTTCATCAAGCTGCATTTTTTGTCTTCTTGTTCATTATTATTGTTCTTGTCTTTTTTGTTCGTTGTGTGACATGCCAAACAAAACAAATGCGTGACAATCAATTGGTCACTTTACGAAGGCTGATACAACAATAATGATATGGCGATAACATGAAGGATACATTCAATTCCAATCAAGAATACTGAACCAACAACCAACGAACCGCAAATCCAGCCAGCTGCCCTGGGCGCCAAACCTTAGGCGAGTCCGAAGATCGCCTCCAGCAAGGCCCGGGAAATCGAAACGACGCCGCATGTTCTCGTGTTACGTATGTCCTGTTGTTTGTGTTTGTAAATCTGTAGAAACAGAGCGAGAGCGAGAGTATTTGCTCAGCTAGAAACACGCATATGTACTATGTATGTATGTATGTATGTATGTATGTATGTATGTATGTATGTATGCATACATATAGATAGATAGATAGATAGATAGGTAGCTAGATAGATAGATAGACAGACAGACAGACAGATAGATAGATAGGTATGACATGTATCTATTCAGATAAATGTCCACATATAATCTATCCACACATATCTACATAGCATTCTAAAAGGTTATGGAGTAGAGATGAAAAGCAGCTGAGGATGCCGTTTTGAATAGGGAGACGTTAAGACAGGTCCATGCATGCCACTCTTAGCTGTTCTAGCAATCTAAGACACTGCTTTTGTTTCAGTTTGCCACATTCCGTGCAGTCCCACTTCAACAGTTTGACGGATAGCGCTGGCAAATTCTGAATCCTCAACCGGCAGCTGCTTCGTGGTGTGCAATCCGAAACGAAGAGATGATCAAAATGTCCATCCAAACCCTACGGATGATGGGAATCCCTGCTGCGAATCCAAGTAGGTTCAGCAAACCCTTCAACTGACAAGCAACACACAACGAGGCACACCACTGCTTCGTTGTGAACCACAAAGTGGGTGATGTTTTGGATTGTCAAGCATGGGAGAAAACGATTGCAAGATCAATAATCTGTATCTCAGGGAAGATGTGGTCAAGGTTTGCTCTACTGCTTAAAAGCATAGATTCCATCCAAAACATCTAATTGCAAAGGATTTCATAATCCCTGTCTGTCAACTAGTTGCATGACCATACACCATTGGTGAATCATAGCTGTGATCAAGCATCATCAATCATCATTGACCAAAAAATATCATTTCTCCAGCTATGCTTTGAGGGCGATTTCCCTCCGAATATTTGGGGACAGTGACCCGTGGACGTTGCAACATCCCCTGATGAGGACACCATTCTCCCCTGTCTCATGGTCAACTCTGGGCTACAGTTGGAAGGCCACCTGTGTTTCAATGACGGGATAAGGCCACCTGAGGAATCACTGATGAATCACTGACGAATCACTGACGAATCACTGTTGAATAACTGATGAATAATGATGTTTTAGCTGACAACAATGACAATCACCCAGAACTTCTCGCAGCTTCGTCCTTCTGGCCACTTCCTTAGGTATTCCTGTGACTGGCAGGTCCAAATTGATCCACTGGCAGGACTATCAGAACCGCCAGAGTTTTGGGAAACCAGGGGTCTGACGTGGTAGCAATCAGCTGGTAAATGATGGAGGCCTGGAGGACTACAATGAACTGGTTCACGATGGGTAAAAATGCCTACTGTCAAGGCAGGACCCAGCGCACCGCACCTTCGTCAGCCTGACACCGCGGAAGCTGGTTCCATCACGGAGGATCAGCATGAGCATCAACCATCAACCCAACCAACCCAATCAACCCAATCAATCACCCAATCAACCAACCCCATCAATCAGCCCAATCAATCATCGACTCATCAACCATTGATCATCAATCGTCGGCACCCTTGAAATCCGAAGTAAAACATATCCAGTTTCAGGCTTTATGATCTAAGATCATGGAAGATCCGGACGCGAACCCAGTACCAATTTTCCAGACCTGTTTGGACCAATCCTGCGATGAACTTATGATCCACGATGAGAGTGATAGGATGAACTTCAATGAGCCTTTATGCCACATCTTCAATGAACTGAATATTCACAAAAAGCATTGAAGTTCATCCTGCGTGGTCCGCGATGATCGTTATTATCCACAAATGATGTTACAAATGATCATGAAGATTGTCGTAGGTGAATGATTTCGGGCTAGATATTCCCAAGGCAAATTCCACTGCCCCCCGTTTTGCTGAAAGACAACTTCTGGATTGACCTAAGAGCAATCTGCTGATTTTCCGGCTGGCCAAGAACTAAATCATGTCAACATCATGACTCATTGCCAAGCACTCCCGTAAATAGGTAAATCAGCACTTGATAGTCTGGTGATGTTTAAACACTGGTTAATCCAAGTGAACCCACCAAACGTGTGATTAATCAATCCAAAGTGGATTCAAGTATAGTACATCACTACTAGTATCAATCTAGATGAATCATAGATCTAGCAGATGAAGCCTAGATATCTGAGATCAACCGTTAATCTACCAGATATCTAGGCCTATAAGAATCTGAATAAGCTAATCTAGCAGATAAACTGATACATCCCCCTGGCGAATGTACCAGGGCCTCGTTTCCGCCGCTGTCCCGATCGTTCACCTCAGGGTTTTCCGGGATTTGAGCCATAGGAAAACTGGTGTGTGGCAATGGTGAGGGATGAATGTGGTCCACTTGTAGTTATAAGGTGGGTGATGAATAATGTTAATAGTCAACACAGATCATACCAAAGTCTCTGTCGAGCACGGAAAAGACAAGTTCCCAACAGTTCGTGTCAATTTGACAACCAAGCAGCAGCCTTTTTAAGAATTGAAGGGAAGTATATATACCTGGTGGTTATAGATCTACTCATTTGCATGTGTTTGGAAGCTCTTTTTCCTGATTTCGTAAAGCGGCTCCACCGTACACGAGAATCCCAAATGCCTCGGAGAAAATGGACAGACTCGGATCAAAAGCAGATTCAGCTGGAACACTCGTCTCGCTCTTGCCAGCATGGCTCCCCTAATGGAGAGATTTGTAATGGTCATTGGAACCCAGTGCGCCTCCCTAGCTCAGAGCCCAGCTAACCCATAAGCTGCGACTACTTGTTATGCCTTTTCGAAATGATCACAGGATGGCAAATGACCTCAAGCCAGGGACCAGCTACGGATTGGTGAAGCAATAAGGATGCCTCTATGGGAGAGGAATTTAGATTTCCTCAAGTCAATTCCAAATGATGTGCTCATGTGGGCTATCCACAAGTGACCATCTGCGATGTTTAAACCAAGGATCCTGCTAAGAAATGACTCCAGCACCACTATTCATGCCCAACCAGGTACGTGTTCCAAGGTGTCGTTTGAGTTCATTTCGGTTGGACTTGTCACCAACTCACCAACTCATTGGCTGCACCAGCACTTCCAGCTGGGCACCAGTACCACTCCCAATCGAAGCCGCTCGCTCCACTCAGCCTCCTAGGGAGATGCGCGAATATGCATCGCAAGCGCATCTGAATATGTCGAGAGATAGAGTTTGATGATTGGAGATACAGTTTGATGATACTGAAGTTTGATACTGTTTGAATATGATTGTAGTAAACTTGGAGCTGCCCCCAATGATTTCTCCACACCCCAGTAATGCGATTCATATCCGCCTGGTTGAATTTCGTCAGCAGCTTTGGGGAGGTGCACATTCATCAAAGTCGTCATTTGTGTGGGTGTCCAGGAACAAATTCACTGAAGAAATTAACTTTGGGCCTCCGCAAGTTTGAGAACGGAAAAATCTTAGCCCAAAGGAAAAAATCATGTGGAACCTTGGCTACCCTCCAGCTGGTGTGGACAGATGGTGTAACTGTTACAGTAAAGCATTGCAGTCTCACCAACCCTCAACCCAATGAGAGTTGTTTGGCAGTTGCACAAAGTGCACTATTCAAGAAGTCCTCTTAAACTTTCCAAAAGGCTCTCCTTTGGCTCTTTATTGCGGGATTCAAAAGCCCTTTTATGATAGACTACCCTAGTTCGCTTCGTTCTTAAAAAGGGCGGTGTAGGGATTGAAAGCCCTCAGGCTCTGGTCTTGCCCAACTTGGCCGCTTGCGAACCAACCACTAGGCATATCCAAATCATCTCACCAAATACCAGCTGTACCAGCTGAACCAGCTTAAGAGCTGGTGATTCAGGATTTATTGATAGCTGGTGATGTCCCTCAAAATCCTGGCTTGGTCATTCCATCCACCCCTGATGGCAGTACAGCAATCCTCTGGCGCTTCTGACCCCGGAGCATCTGACTGGTCGTCAAACAGACCCTGCTGGAAGTAGAGGAGCGCTGGCATCTGAGAGAAACAGCCAGCTGGGTCGGCGCATGTGTTGCTGTGTTGTTCTTGTTGCTGTTGTTGCGTCTTGCTGTACTTGTCAACCTTTGTGTCGTTGTTGTCGTTGCTGTTCTTGTCATTGTTCTTGTTGTTGTTGTTGTTGTTGTTGTTGTTGTTGTTGTTGTTGTCGTTGGAGACCTTCGGGGTTCAAAGTATTTGGCAAGGAGTACCAGGGGTTCTCCGTGGCTTCACTTGATTTTGCCAGCAGAATCATTGCATCTTGGTTTATGACCATTATTGGTACTATTACAATTACTAGCCATATTTTACCACTATTTACTATCGATCATGATATAACCACTTTTTTACCATTATTCTCAACCATCATGATCGGTACCACTATGTTCCATGAATTGACATTGCATAACATTATTTATAATCATAATATAACCATTGTCAAATTTATAGCCATTATCAAAACCATTATCTGAAATTGTATAACGATTACCATTTGAACTTGTATCACGTGAAGTATGACTATCTACCATTGTATAGCCATTATCAAAACCATTGTGAAATCATCATGGGTATTAACAATTGACCATTACCCTGAGGTGCCCAGAGTCACCACTTGATCCCATTGTGTCTACAAAATCTCTGTGTCAGCTTGCACTCGCACTAGATCGATTGCCAGGACGCTAGTGTGGGAAAAATGCTGCGACCCTCCATTCTCGCGACCTGAGCAGGGGACCACCATTTTCAAATCATAGTTCGACGGCTTGTGCGTAAATCTGGTCCCTCCAAAACCCAGGTTTTCACTCGAATTTTTTCAGCTTGCAGGGGTATTCAATCTGTAGACGCACCCGCATCAATGGTTCTCACCACTTAGAAACACTTGGTGCAGTTCCTATATGCCCACATCATGGGCTCCTATAAACTCCACTGTAACCAGTAAAATGCCGGGCCGCTTCACAACCAACCGTTTCTTCTGGACTTTGTTAGGACTGTTGTGCAGAGCTATAAGGTTCACACTGACTATGACTATGCCGCCGCCAGCACCATGACGTTCAAATCTTTCGAAGGCCATGGCAGCGCAATGGGATATGCATTTTTTTCGGGTTCAGTTCCTTTCCCAATCAGTTCCAGGCAATGATTTGGGCAGGCCACATCCACATAGTGATGGATAATGCATGAATCTGGTCCCCCCATCCTGCAGATTGTGTGTAATTAGCAACGTAAGGCATATTATTGGAAATGGAACTGTTGAGATTGTTGATTCTACCCCACATTCCATGTTCAACAGGAACAGATACCATGTTGAAATATAGCATTACATCGTTAATCATTACACAAGTCAGGTGTGTTGTAACTCCATTGTTCATGAGCCTACGCCAACAACTCCAAATTTGCAATATGTTCTTGAAATGGTCGCGGTGATGCAATTCACAGGAGTGCCACGATTGTTCCCCAACAAATTTTTGCCCCGCAAATTCCTTGTCGCAACATCACCCGAATCGATGGTGTATCATGTCGGGAACAAAAGTCGGTGATAGAATGATCTGTCTTTCTGGCATGGAAGTAAGTGCGGGATCGCACTTTCTTCAGATACGTGTTTTTGATTGCATACTTCAATGTCTATGCGTGTCTCAATATGCAATTCTAATTAAACGCATTTTCATCCGCAACATCTAAGTGTTCATCATCAAAACGCAAATTGACATCGAGATCTACATGCATCGACATTTGTATATGTCTTTTTTGCGGGTCTACATATTTACTTGCACGTATTTCTTCATTTTCACACCCCAAACGCAAATGCTTAGTCTTTTAGAAACGTGGTGTGTATGCACACGTGTTCCCACTGTCAACTCCGACTAGGCTATTAAACAAATAGTTGCTCATCACCCACAACGGATGAGACTACCCATTTACAAGTCGGAGTGATGAACACCACGAGTTGAATAATGATAACCTAACCATCGCTGTCCTGAGAATAAGTTTCCAATGCCTTCAATGAAACAGTGTCAAAGAATTCCAAAACAGTGAAGACTCCAATTCCAAAAAAGAACACACAGAAATGTTGAACTGCTTAGAAAACTCACGGCCTGATTGAATTCCAGCGTACACCATCTTCTACACACCGTCGCAGGCCACACAATGCTCCAAAACATCCCACAGCCCAAGTCATGACGAGAAATCAACGAAGTGAGAAATCGCAATGAATGAAAGGAACACATAGATAAACCAGCGAACCAGAATGATTAATGGGTTGTTTAGCTGATTGAACGATGCAATCAGTAAGTGAAGAGACATTGAATGAGAAACGGAATGTTTCGCTATATTTGATTGACTCATGCAACGATTCATTGATTCGAATGGTTTCCCGACATTTTGTGTTGATGACCCACATTGATGACCCACGTTCCCATGGAAACAACTCTCCAGGGCAGGACCTGATACCACAGTAGTCTTCCGGCCACGATTTTGGCCGCTGGTCTGCCATCGCCACTTGGACTCCGTCAAACAACTATTTTTTTTTCCTCTAGGTTTTTTTTTCCCGGAAGTGCCTGTTGCACACACGATGCAGGTCACTACTAGTCCGGAAAGCTGCAAAGGCTGCACATGATTTCACATGAGCATCAATTAGTGCAAGATGACCAATGGGGGTAACCAACGAACCAAACCAAACCAACCAGCAAACAAAACACCAAGCAAACAAACCAAACCAACCCCAAAAGAAACAAACCAGCCCCATCAGAAAAGGTCATCAAGCTAGTTGAACTAAATATGCACAGGGTGAAACAGAAGACACTCCGCACTCACTCATCTCAGTAGGTGAACTACAGGGCATCGCTTGTCCGTCTCACAGCTTTAAGTCGAAAGAGTTCAACGACTCAAGCCGAGAATCATCCCATGAAGCAAGCCACTAGAGAAATTGCCAGCTGTTGCAGCTTCGTACAATCAGAAAAGGCAACGGAACACAGCCACCAAAGTGAATGCGAAGATGTAAAAGGAATCGAATCATACCGCAGAAAACGGCAGAAAGAGGGGGGCCCCAGCCCCCCCTGTGTAAGCGAATCAACCTTCAGGGCATAGCAAAGGGTGCCTGCCCGTAGTATGTGTACCTTCGACCCAGCAACTGACTGCGTGTACTCTAGCCTTCAAGCAGACGTCACCAGTGGCGAAACGAAGAACATTGAGCAGTACCGTCAAGCCCCCTGCCACA
>VSDK01027004.1:852468-866538 GCA_009767595.1 Symbiodinium kawagutii | reverse complement strand
GGCCGGCTGACGGAGAACCCGGCCGGCCGGCCGGCTGACCGCGAAATACCAGGCCAGATCCCCGGCACACTCTAATACTGACCCATAGCCATATATAGCTGGTATATCCCCAAGCTAGTTGCTAGTTGTTATCCCCTATTATTAACCATTAACCAGCTAGTTAACCATTGGTTGGTTGGTTAATACTGACCCACAGCCATATGTTGATGATTAATATTGACCCATAGCCAGGTGATTGTTGACATTTCTTGGGTCGATGCTTTTGACCTCCGGCCGCAGGTGGATGAAGATGCCTTCGCGGCAGACATCGAACAACTGATCTCTCGCTTAGGCCGCGGTAGGGCTACGGCCGGTGACCAGCACTGGACCTGCCTCAGCGACCCTGAGAAACAAAGGACATGGAGAAAAATCAGCATTGGCAGATGAGATGCTTCTCTGGACGGTGGTTTGATTGACATTTTTCATTTTCCCAAGCGTAATCATTAACAAATGGTTGGTTGACAAACATATTTTTCATGGAGGTTCAAAGCACCAACCAGTTCTGGTCTCCATGGTTTGTCACTGGTTGCTCCATTGGTCACCGGGTAGTCACGTAGTTACCAGCAGCCGCACAGGCTCCGCCACGCAGAACGCCACAGATGCCACGGTGGACGAGTCGCAAATTCAGGACATCGTCTTGGACATCGCCCAGGTGATGAGCTGAGCTGGGCCGGTTTGGGGGGGAGCGGTGGTACCAAATCACATGGATAAGAATGGCTGGGAACGGATGATAGCCGTGGTGATAGCCATGGTGATAGCCATGGTGATAGCCATGGTGATAGCCGTGGTGATAGCCATGAGATGCATAGTTGTTATTGATGGGCATCTGACAACATGCGAGATCGCTCTCGCGAAAGGTGGCGGGAAACAACGGCCTGAAGCTTCCGCGGGAGTTTGGTTTGCTGATCAAGCAGGTAGCCGGAAAGCTGCTGGGCTGTGGTGAGTCGTGGTGAAATGTCATGGCAACGAGTGGGTAACAAGTGGCTAAAGGTAATGACCAATGGTTCATGAAGGAGAGTAAATCAATGAGAACATACACATAGTGCTTAAGTGGTCCATGATGGTTATTGATGATTTGATAATGATTGATGATAGCTAGCATGATATGATGAATGCTGCTAGTAGTCAATCAGTCACTCTCTGGTAAACTCACCCGGCAAAGCGGAAACTCCAGCCTTTGTAGATGATGTGCTCGTCAACAATGGTGATTTTCCACCGACGGGCTGGTTAGCTAGTTGGTGGTTTCTCAAAATAGGGGTACCCCTAGATCATCCATTAATAGTCATTTATAGTAATAAGCCAACCATTTTTTAGGGTTCCCTATTTTGAGAAACTACCAGTTGTTGTCCATGGTCATTGGCTTTTAGCCACCCATCGACTAAACCATTCCCAGCTGCAAGGTGGGCCCCCAGCAGTTATAGTCGTTGGGTGAGTTCACCCCTGATTTCTGGTGGAAATCACCCTAGTTACACTCCGGTAAACTAACCTGGCAATGGATTTTAGCCATATTCTATAGTGAAACCCTGGGAAAACATCAATCATTGGTGGATTTTCCATTGCCAGGTTAGTTTGCCAGAGGGTAAGTTAGTTATAAACCAACTAAGCTAAGTCGTTGAGGGCCCACCTTGTGGGAAAGAAGTCTCCGTCCCTGGCCAGTCCTTGTACTTCGATCGCTACACGAAGCTCCTGGCACCGGACCTCAACATGACGCTTGGAGCACAGCAAGGCACATGGAGGTAGGCTACGTCTAAGCATGGCTGCGGGGTTGTTCACTTGAGCATGAGATATGTCCACCATGGGATGATGAGGATGATGATGATGATGATGATGATGATGATGATGATGATGATGATGATGATGATGATGCCGATGATGATGATGATGATGATGATGATGATGATGATGATGATGATGATGATGATGACGATGACGATGACGATGACGATGATTATGATGACGAGCAGCATGCATATACTCATCATTTTTGATGGTAATTGTCGTCAATACATGCTGAGAGATGACCGTCATCATAGTTTGCACTGTGACGCACGACTTATGATATCAAGCTTCATTAGCGTCATGAGCGTCTCATTTTCCCAAGTATCAACATTTGTTAAGCGTTAAGCATCATCAACCAATACCACTCAGCATCAACAGGTTTTTAACATGACGTGCTAACAACCATCAGCGTTGCCATCAACCGTTGCTGGTCTGATCTTTCATCAAACTTTATTAACCATGATCAGAATCACCGCTACTCAATGACCAGGACCGACCACGACAAACCATTTCGCACCACAATCATTCATCCGTAGTGATCATCAATCAGAGCCACAAGTTGTTTGTCGTCAAACAATCCTCCTCATTGAACAACTATTGACCATGATGAAGCAGAATTTGCCACTCATCATTGTCAACCATTCCAAACCAGCAATCATTCCTGTGAACAAGTTGTTGCTGCAATTGGTTCCCCTGACGTTGCATGGTAACCATTGTCGACGATGATCAACCCTTAACAGTCGTTCACGAACATCGTTTCGCCGTTTCCTGAGCATCTATTGGGAGGTATTGGCCAAAACCACACAGCATCATCAACCACCATTGGTCACCATGAAGCAAGCATCAAATTACAACTCATCAACCACCATCATCAACCATTGGTGACAGTTGCCAACAAATACAAAGCATCATAAACCAGTTTGTCAACCAAGTTATCAACTAATTGATCAGCGATCACTAGCCATCAATAACCTTTTTATCAACCAATTCATCAACTAATTTATCAACGAATCATAATCTATCAGCCATCACTAAGCATCACTAAGCATCACTAACCATCACTAAGCATCACTAACCATCAGCCATATCAACCAACCTTTCAACCATCACTTACTAACCGTCACTACGATGGCCATTGCTTGCCTTTAGGATGTCCGACGACCGGATCTCCAACTTCGGTGACGATGCCGCGGAGCGAGCGGCTTCGGCCTCCTCGGCGGAGCCTGGGGACAGCCGGAGAGGGACGGATGGGAACCGATTGGTGGCTACGGATGGTGAAGATTGGCAGGTGATTGGTTGACAGTTTTGTCAGTTTTGGATAGTTTTGGTTGAGAAACCTCGATGTTGCGCAAGCAATTCATGGTGATTGATCATGGTGAAATTAGGGGCTTGATCATCAAGTGATGGTTGAATCTTGTTGACGGCGGATCTAGGAGCAACATGGCTTTGCAACGCTGTTGAAATTGTTGAACTTTGTCACTCTGTCCAGAGGCTTGGGCAGCAATTGCAAGAGCCACAAGGGCTGAAGAGTCTTCTTGGTGGAAAGCTGGCCAAACGAAGATGCACAGTTTGGCAGACGCAGACGCCTAGGCAGTGGATGATCGTACGTCGTAGGTCATTTTTTGATCAAGAGCTTTACGCAGTTGCAGCATGTGCTGTAAAAACTCGGGCCTGGAGGTCGTTTGTTTGTCATTTTGTTTGTATGATATGTACTACGCTGAATCTGTGCTGGATTTGATTTTTCAATCTCTTATATCACACACATCTACATCGAGAACTAGCGATGCAATTGCTCGTTCAGCCACAATGGAGGATGTATATTTACAGACTACATAGAGATTATTGGTCCGAACAAGTATTGCTTCCAGTAGCCGGAAAGACCTACTATCGATGAACAATTCTTGTAGCAGCTGATAGCTTATCCATCTCAAAATTTATGGATTTTCAGCCATCAACACGATTTTGTCCATCAACAGTCGCTTTTCATGGGCTCAATCCATTTTCATGTCAATGGCATGGTGGGTTGATGGTTTGCAGTCCGAATATATACACTTGGTTGGGTGAATCATTCACCTACACATATCAACCATCCACACGCTCATCACATGCAATGATTGATTGATTGATTGTTTGTCTGTCTGTCTGTCTGTTTGTTTGTTCGTTTGTTTGTTTCCCACATGGATAGCCCACATCCATCATTGATGTTGTAGACCAACACATGCATGGCTCGCCAATGCGTGCAAGGACGCCGGGGCTGCGGTGAAAGGCAAAACAACTGCGGAGTAGACATGCCTTGGTCTGAGACGCGCATGGTGGGTCAAAACGGTAGTCTGTAAACTACCTCTATTGATGCTAGGGCGATTCTGATGATGATGACGATGATGATGATGATGATGATGATGATGATGATGGTGGTGGTGGTGGTGGTGGTGGTTGTGGATGATGATGAGTCATAGACCTATGATTGGAATTCCCCCTGAACCAACCAGTAATCAAGGGATTCTGTGGCCCAGGGTCAACTCAGCCTTTCCGAAGCAACCTGCGAAGCAGTGAAAAAGTTTTGATCCATCGAACCGCGGGCCAGGCCTGCCAGGGCACAGAGATCTATCCACTGCCAGGGGCTGTCCATGATGATGGTATGGCGAACTGGGTCAATGTGGGGGTTCCTTAAAATGGAGGTACCCTCAACATGAGTTAGTTTTTTACTACAAATGGATGATTTGGGGTACCCATAAGTCATCCATTAGTAGTCATTTATAGTCATAAACCAACCATTTTTGGGGGCCCCTATTTTGAGAAATGCCCATATGAACCACCGAAGAAATGGCTAGGTGAACATCCAACAAAGCCTAGTTTGCTCCTTTAATGAATGTATCCCACAGCAAAAACCGTCCATTCTGGGAAGCCAGTCATCGGCTGACCCGTGCATCAAGCACAAATGGGTTCACCAAGCAAGAAACGGGTGAGCAGATGGTGATACACCACAAAGTCATGAGGCTCTCCAATGGGGACGTCAACCAATCAACATGACTGGTGATTGGGAGGGAGCGAGGCCAGGAGCCAGGGAGATCCCTTCGAAGGCCCTTTAAAGGGGGAGCGATTTGGAGCTACGAGTAACCACAGGGTAGTATTGTGCCACATTCAGTCGGTCAAGGTTGGACCATGTTGAACCCATGCATTGGTCATACCGCAGCTGGGATCGTCAGTCCTGATACCCCATCACTTCTCATGACAATTCATTAAGCATTGAGGCTTCTATACCCATTAATTAATGGTTGGTTGTACCCATGGTTGTCTCCATGCAACTACAATGAAGTAATACTTCAATTTTGATTATTAGTATCCATGCAGGGTCAATGATGGTTCATGATGCTTACGCTGATGGTTGACGTTTATGCCGATGGTCAATGATTGTAGTGCCATACCCATCCATGAATGGAGACCCCAAACGGTACAGATCGAGGTCGCATATAAATTGCGACGCTTGGCTTTTCGCTTTTCGGCTCAGCGACCTTAGTCATCAAACGCCATGGGACCAACGATGGGCTCTTGAGAACTTGACTTCCATCCACTGCTGTTGATTGTTGCTGCGATTTTCTCGTTGAGCTCAGAGAGTTTTAATCCCCTTCCCTACAAGAGAACCTAATATCCTCAGCCACAATTGTAGATATACCTTGTTTCCTGAGTAGCATGCAAGATTCGTGGGGTTTGGGGTAAGCTTCACAAGCGCGCTCTCACTTGGGAGCTTTTTCCAAGCGTGACATCTCCAGCTGCTCAATGCAATTGGAAAAGATCGGTGCCGAGCAGCCAAGCTTCAAGTGGGTTCCATCCATTAATGGTTATAAGCCACTATTAATGGTTAATGATCAGAATCCTCCCCGCCAGGCTGCGTGGTCTGCCAAAAATAGTCTTGTAGCAGTCAAGGCAGTCTCATAGCTCAGCGCCTGCGAGGATCTCCCCCAGTCGCGCCATGCCTCAGTTGGTCCCAGTGAGTCCCAGGGAACAAAAGCTTATCATTTACCCATAATATGTAAATACATGTAAGAATTAACTACTAATAGATAGTGAGTAGTTTACTTATTAGCCATTGTCAATCGGAATAGACACCTCTTATGTTCATTCTTTGGGTTTCAATTTTTGATGTGCAGCTTGCAGCCACCTCTAGCACAGCCTACGCAGATCTCCTTCGTGGGTCGCACCCATTGCACAATTTGTGGATGAGCGATGCATCATCTTTGAAGATGAGGAGCGAACGGCTGCGAACGGAGCACCAGACTGGGCTAGTTGTGGGCGGCTGTTGGGTGGTCCAAAAGCCAACCCAAATGATGGGACCAGGAGAAGCAATGGTTGGACAGGTAGACCATTGAAGTGTGACAATCACGCACAAGTATATGGGTTGCAGGTTCTCTTTCATTCATTGCTTCGCACTATCGTGGCCTATTTTGTTTGCTTCGCTTCTTGATTGCGGGCAACTCCAACCGTTTGACGTACCCAAGCACTCCCTAAAGCTCAACCCGAAAGGAGTGTCAAACAACCATCGGTTTTGAACCTGTGGGTTTTGCACGTCTCCCCTGAGGAGGAAAACAAGTTGGAATACACGGAGTGTCACAATGAGTACAAGGAACTGATAGGCGCGGCCAGTGAAGCTGGGGACCACGTCAGCCAGCAAGTTGTGATTTGGGTTGGTTGGTTGGGTCTGTCTGCTGGTTTGTTGGTCGGTTTCTGAGATTTACAATAAGCCAACAATGGGAAGATCAGCTGTCACAGTGGGCATGACATCAAATCTCTGCTTAGGATTTGGTGAACATCAGATAATCTTAGGTTTGATATTATGTATTCCACGATATTTGGTGTTATAACATCTTGAGTCTGATAGAATCCCAAGATATTGGTGGTACTTGATGTGCCGCGAGAACAGGCTCCAGCCTTGTTCGGGTCGAGATTTCGGTGGCGGAGAGTTCACCACCCACCTGAGCAGAGTTTTTTTTGAACCAATTAAGAATCATAAAGGACTTGTCCTGGAGATGTGTTGCGTAGGCAATTCTGCATGGGAGCGTAGGCTCGCGTAGGCTTTTTATAGCTGTTGATGTCGCGTAGGCAGTTGCGTAGGTAGCCAACGGGGTCGAATTGTTTAAATGATTGTTTGTTTATTTGGTTGTTTGTTCGGTTGACTGATCGGTTGCTCAAATGGAATTTGGATGCTTGTCATCCGCGTAGGCGTGGCGTAGGCACTGCGTAGGCACTGCGTAGGCACTGCGTAGGCAAACACCCAATTTGCCATCCTAGACCCCCGGAGTTGGCCAGCTAGATTGAAGGATTGACCGCTAGATTGAAGGATTGACTCAACTATTGTAAGTACCATATTCCGAAATGCCAGAAACTCATAGTTGCGTAGGCAAAAATGAACGTGGTGTACAAAAACACCACGCGCGTAGGCCGTGCGTAGGCAATTGTTATACACAAATCCTTGCGTAGGCTGGCACTGTGGTGGCGTAGGCAGGCGGAGGCTCCACGGTAGGGGCCTGAAAATGACAAAGGCCCAAACATTCAAAAAAAACGTTGCTCACCTGGCGAATCCATGTGTTGTTGGTGACAGCTGTCTTGGTGATCATTGATTGGTTGAACAACATTTCTGTATTGATTGGTGATCATTGATTGTTGGTGATCATTGATGGATTGTTGGTTGATCTTGGATGGTTGCAACCCCTCGACATTTCTGGAGCCATTTCTTTGCCCTGCCTTTCTTCAGCCACCTTTGAGAAACGTGGGGCTGGCGAGCCACTGCCTTCACGAACTGGGATCCAAAATCATCGCCTTGGTACACCGGGGTAAAACCATAGTCAAACCAGTATGCACAATCTAGTAGATGTATAAATTAAATGTCATAGATTTGCATCCGTAGCCCAAAGTAGAAGCGCAGTCTCAAATGGAGGCGATCACAACCAATCCAACGCATCGCAGATAGCAGCTTCGCGGCTCATTTGCTGGAGATCGACGTGACGGGCGAACAGTTTCATGGCAGTGATCTAGAGCATCACCTGGGATGGCTAGCCAGGGCTGGGCACCAACGGTTACAGGATTTCAGTGATGGGAAGTAGGAAAGCTGTCCTCTCACTGGAGATACTCTGGTGGTTTTGCGGATCTTTACAGGTTGGCCAGAGGAGATCAATGGATCAGAACACACAAGGTTTGTTTCCAGATTTTTGGCAATTATGGTTCTAAAAACATGTAACGACGATGGTGTGTTCATGGCAACAAGATCGACAGGACCCATGTTCAATATGCAACCAGTGTATACCCTTAGATTAATGCTTCTTAACTGCTATTGGTCATGATGAACCAACATTGGCTCCACAGTAAAGGTTTAGATAGACATCAACCATCAAGAACCAGCCAAAATCAAAAGCAAGAACTATTTAGTTGTTAAGTACCCATAACATGCCATGATCAATTATCGCCGCCCCCGAGTGTTTTTTTCTTATTAACAATATGTTTTTTGCCCGTGATTTTCCTTTGTCAGCCACTATTTTCACCATCCATTGATCACACTCCAATATTGTTGGTTACTGTTCCCGCTGGTTCATCATCAAGATTCATCAAGCATTACAAACAACCGTTCTACATGGTGGGGCCTCCTAGGTAGCTAAATTGGTTCATAACTAGGGTAAGTACCAGTTATGATAGCTATAACTATTGAGTGGCTGATGAACCAACTTATAACTAGGGGGCTCCACCTTGTAGTCAAGCATCATCAAGCAAGCGTAAAGCAACGTATCAACTCTGACAAAAACACTATCAACCATTAGAATCAACCACAAAGTCATTGACCGCCAGCAATTGACCACCAACCAGTCTTAACCATTAACAAACCTTCATCATTAGCAAATAAATCTTCACCAACTCCAATCTTAACCATTTACCAATCTGACCCAATCTTCACCAACCATTCTTCGCCATCGCCAAGAAACTACCCCACCGAGAGCTCCCACTCTGAGGTTTGAGCAGTTCTGCCAGCGAGGCTTGTCCACCAAGTCGCTGGGAAGCAGGAGATGAATGGAGGAATGAACCAGTGACTCATGTTGATGCTTAAGAATGGTTAATACTGGTTGATAGTGGTGACAATGCTGATTAGTGGTGGTTAATGGTGGTTGATGGTGGTTAATGGGGGTCAATGGTGGTAAATGGTGGTAAATGGTGGTTAATGGTGGTTAATGATTCATACAGTAGTGGTTAGTAACTATCAGTAGTGGCGACAATGGTCCATATGGTGCTTTGTCAAGTCATAGGCGACGCCAAAGTTATGGTTGGTTTATTACCAGTAATGTTAATGGATGTTAATGGTTAATAAGCTGGATGATAACTAGGGGGTACCCCTATAACTCGAGAAACCCCCATGTGGCTTCACCAACCATTCACCCTTGGGATGATCCATTCACCATTTTCCCATGCTAATCCTGGCGCCATGTGGGGCCCCTGGGACATCCACCCCCCACGGGTGCCGTCGTTGCCGCGTGGCCTTCCCGGCACCGCACCGAGTCCCACGTTGCACCGGGTGCTGGTGGAGCAACTGCTCAGTGCGGATGACTTTCTGATCTTTAAGGCGAGCGAAGCTCCGCAAAACGCGGGGCCTTGGAAGGGTCATGGTGGTGGTGGTGGTGGTGGTGGTGGTTGATGAAGGCTTGATGAATGGTTAACTTTGGGGGATAATGGCTATATAATAGCTATATATAGTGGTTGATGGTTGGTGGTTGATGATGGTTGATGGGAGAGTCATGGTGGTGGTTGATTGGTTGATGGTGGTTGTTGATGATTCTCATCCGCTCAGGGTCGACCCCTGTCGACCCATGTACTGCCGGGTTGGAGTGCTCTGGAAAGAGCAAGTTTTGACTGAAAGTCAACAGGTATCACGCAAGATCATCTTGCAGCAGATAGAATCTTGAATGCAACTGTACATTTGAGCGTAAAGCAATTGGTCTTAACAGTCTTAACAGTGATCTGGATGATCAATAGATGCCAACAATATTCTGAGTCCTCCAAGTTGGTGAGTCATGAGGCCATGATGACAAAGCGAAACGCCGATCTGTACCGAGAGGTCCGTTCTTGGGGTGTGGGTGCGATGGATGAGATGGGACGCTTGCACGAGCTGGGAGCTGGTCCTTGGTAGTGACTGGCGATGGGGACACTGGTTGGGTAGAACGATATGGCGAGTTGGGTCAATATTAACGAACAAAAGTGGGGGATAATAACCAACAATAATGGTCAATGATAGGGGAACCAGGGGGACTAAGGGTCTTGACCCACAGTCATATAATGTCTGGATCTTGAATCCAACATGATCCAGCCATGCTATTGGCTTGATAATGGTTGGGTGTCATGGGGGAGCTTAATGCCCAGGGGGCGGGTAGACCAAGCCAAAACGATTGGCTGCGTGTCGATGATGCGACCGACCAAGGGAAATAGAGTGATATACATGATATGGTGGTTTCTCAAGTCATGGGGGTACCCCCAAATCATCCATAAATAATCATTTATAGTAATAAACCAACCATTTTTAGGGGTCCCATATTTTGAGAAACAACCATATACCCAACCAACAAATAGCAGCATGTCGGATTCCAAAGCACAGATTACTATGTTGATGGGTGCGACCAACCAACCATATGAAATGTGTCAGTTTTGATGAGATCCACTCCAACGTCATGCGCGCTTCTGTCACCTGATGGGTATCATTGGTCAAGTTTTAACCGCCCATGATTTGTTTATTATGCGCCACGGTCCACGGTTGTTGTTCTGCACTTGGTCATGGGTCGTTGGCGAAAGTTGGGTTGTCGGGCTAGATGAAAGGTGAGTGAACATCTGCGCAAACCAGCAGGTACAGCGCCACTGAAGTGGTTTCCAGTGTACGCGTCACTTCATGATGATTCACCATCAATGCTACTAATCTCCAGCAATTTCTGGGTAACAACTAGCCTTCAAAGTGGTTATAAGCTACCTTATAGGCCTTATAACCATGGTTATAACCTGAGCTGCACATCCAAAGTAGCCTTCAAAGGCGAGCAACCAACCGTTCCACCTGCGCTACGTCATGAGCCCTGCTGCGGCTCGGACCGTCCTTGGCGCACCGCCTGAGGCGCAGCGCCGAGTAGATGCGGGTCAGACTGAGGTGGGGAGTTTGGCCGGTTCACAGGTGCGCGTTTGGTGATGTAAAGACGGTGGATTTCTGATGGTTTCATAGGGTGCACTGGTGGTTAACTTATCAAGGTATAAAATGGATTAATATAAAGAAACAGGTATAACACGGTGGTTTCTGGTGGTTTCACAGGCTGCACTTGTAGTCAATAATGGGTAATAGGGGATAATCGCCAAAAATAATGGTTAACGATTGATAGTTCATGGTTTCGCAAGTCATTGGGGGTACCCCAAAGATGGTTGGTTTCTTACTATGAATAAGAAATATTGAATGATTTGGAGGTACCTCCATTTTGGGAAACACCCATACTATAGCCCAAAGGGGATGGGTCATAGCCGACCAGCCAAATGTGAACAGTCAGGAGTACAGGGACCATTGACCCATAGCGATGTAGCTCTATCACATGATTAGCCGTGGGTCATTATCCATGGGTCATTCACCATTATCATGAGTCATAGCACCAGGCATTGACGATTTTGTGACCATCAAAAACCTTGAAGGCAACCTGTGTGCCATTCACATGTGGAAAGGGTGGGGCCAGCAATGACAATTCATAGTGACTGGTACTGATAAGTTATTAATGGTGATAAGTGCATTGATGTTGGGTAGTCATGGTCAATGACTAACAATTGCCGTTAATCACTGGTAATGGTCAAGAATGGGTGACCAGTGACGACAACCTCTTGGCTAACATGGTATTTCTTGGTCCTCCCGTCTCCTCCAGCCAGTGGTTCATTTGGCAGGAAGGTGGTGGTTCTCAATGGTTGGTACCTGCTGCTTTGTGGGCGTTTGTCCGGCACAATTGGTGGAAATACGGGCTATTTAAATCTTATTGACAATCTTGACAAATTCAGCGCAATTGCTGCTTCTTGTTCTTCATTGACCCCTGTCATTCGCCATTCAGATTTCATCAACCAATCTACCCACCAGGTTTCATCAACCAATCTACCCACCAGGTTCATCAATAACCAATAACCATTCAGCTACTTATGGTTGATGAATCCTTAGCCCGGGCCCGGTTTCATCAACCATCGGTGGCACCGGTGCCTTGCTGGCGTCCCTAGGACGACTTCTACGAGACGATGATCGAAGAAGAGGAGGACGTGGGCCTCGCTGGTTCGGCGGTGGCCGATGAGTGGAAGATGTATGAGGACCGCTGGGACCTGGGCGGACACGGCTGGTGGAGCGTCACCGGTGGTGGGATGTGGTGGGAGCACAGGGTTAATGCGGGTGAATGCGGGTTATCCACGTACTAGCTGCACAGTTGAGTTTTTTTTTGGTGCATGGATCTGGGGATGCCCCGCAAAACCGTTGGCTCACGGCTCAAATGTTTCGGAAAGTAGGTTGATCTTGGGAACAGAGTTGGGCAGGAATGGCTGACTGGTCGTTGCTTAATTGCAAAGAATGGTCAATGGTGATTCATGATTGATGATCGGTATCAATGGTTGATTTTTCGCATGATGAATCAACTCATTCACCTCTACAGGCAATCAACTACTAATATTCATATTAGAAATTCGCCTTTTGTTGCTGGTTAATATTGACCCATTAATTAAGTGGTTGTATTCACCTCTAGTTAAGTGGGTGGGTCCTTGGTCACACGCCCCTGCCGCCAAGCTCGGGCAGGAACAACTCTTTCAGGCGCCGCGCAAAACCGCCCAGGACCTGTGCGACCGAAAACCAAGGTTTGGTTGGTTAAACAGGAATGAATATTGGGCAATATGGCTATGTGACATAATACAAAATGGTGTTTGTAATCCATGACAGGAAGTGCCATCAAATAGGGGATAATGACCAACAACAATAAGGGAAACAATGGTTAATGACCAACAACCAATGGAATGAATATTGGTCAATATTAGCTATCAACCAACCAATGGTTTAACTAGCTGGTTAATGGTTAATAGTAGGGGATGATAAACAACAATAGTAGGGGATATACTAGCTATATATGGCTATGGGTCAATATAAACCAACCAATAATAGGGGATAATGACCAACAACAATAAGGGAAACAATGGTTAATGATAGGGGAACCAGGGCAATGTAAATCAAACTCCTAATATGGCCATTATTGGTCAATATTTGGCCATTATTGGTCAAAACATTTGTTGGTTATTTGTTTACTTGATTATTGGTTAAATGGCTATGGGTCAATATTAATCAACCAACTAATGAGAGATGATCACCAACCATAAGAGGGAAAACGGTGGTTAATGAGGGGGTGACCAGGGGTACAGGTTTTGACCCATAGCCAAATGGGCGTTTCTCAAGTCATGGAGGGATACCCATGGTTCACTAGCTGGTTAATGGTTTATATTAGGGGATTGTAACCAAGAATAGTAGAGAGTATACTGTATACTTTAAACAATTGTAGATGCCAAGTGATGCCAGATATTGGTGGCTTACTGTTATTGATTCTTCACCTATCCAACTGAGGGCCTATTTACCTTGCCGGGTATATTCATCAGAAATTGCCATTTGTAAGCATCAGCAAGCGGTTCTGGGTTCAACCTGCGGAACTTCACCTCAGTGGTCGGCAACGATTGTTCTATCAGTGGGTTCAGTGTTGTGAATTGGTTTGCAATGATCATTTCATATGATAAGTGTTGTTGCTCTTCGACTTATCTGCCCCTTTGAATATTGCTGTGCTAGCGCTGGGTAGTTATTGACACTATCTGCTGCTATTTATTAACACTATCTGCTGCTGTGTGGAGAATGCGGGCTTTTATCACAATCTTCTACACCCCATCAAATTAGGCCGGTGTTCCCACCACTAGCAGGTGAGTGCTGGCTGGGGAACAGCCAGCGCTTGTGTGGTGCAGTCTTTTTTGGAGCTCGGGAGTTCACTAGCTGGTGTATGTTGGAGGTCGTCGTCATCATCATCGTCATCGTCATCGTCATCATCATCGTCATCGTCATCGTCATCATCATCGTTCATCGTCATCATCATCATCATCATCGTCATCATCATCGTCATCGTCATCGTCATCATCATCGTTCATCGTCATCGTCATCGTCATCATCATCATCATCATCATCATCATCATCATCATCATCAT
>VSDK01027004.1:828464-850964 GCA_009767595.1 Symbiodinium kawagutii | reverse complement strand
GAGTTGTTTCCCTTTTGCATGTGTGACCTTTAGGTCGGCCCCAGTGGCCTTTTGCCTGTGTAGCTTCGACGCCATGGACCATTCACTTGCAGAGAAAAGACCGATGCTGAAGTGCGACAGTTGGAAGGGGTCGAGGCTACCTTGTTGTTTCGACTTGGTAGCGGAGCTGCGGCTCCCGCTCCGTTTGCTGATGACATGCGTCATTGCTGTGTTGCTGTTGTGTGTGACCTGGGATGTACCACAGCAATCGTTGTGGTTGTTCACTGCGATGGTGAGCAACATGTCTGTGAGCACGTTCAGTTCCATGCTGGCCAACACGACTACGAACATGACAGATACGACATGGGAGTTTCAGCCTGGAACTCGCACGACCACCATGTTTCCTTCCATTCTGACAAAGTCTACTACTATGACTGATGTTGGAACAAGCGGTTCGGGTTTTGCACGTACAACGGTGCTTGAACCGCCATCTGTGGAACCTGGTACAACGATGCAACATACAACACGTCAACAACAGACAACAGTGGATGACCGCATGACGAGCACGATCAGAACCCTGCTGGCTATGTCTACAACACATGAGGAAGAGCAGATGGTGTTGCAATTGCTTGAGCAGTCATTGCAACGTTCTCCTGGTCGTGTTGATGCAGCTCTTCAGCATTTGGAGCAGTTGCATTTGTCGATGCAACGTGATCTGGGACCAAAGGAACTTGTGGAACATCTGCGAAGGTTGGGTGTTTTGGTGTTGGAGGATGTCAAGGTGATGGGCCAACGAATCACTGTCGACCCTCGAAGCTCCTCAGCCATTCCACTGCGTTCTTATCCGCACTGGTATGATCCTTTTGATGAGGATATCGGGCATGAGATTGACTTCACGGATGTGGACCATGATCGCATGTTGGATGAGGACCCAATCTCGATCAATGCATACAGACTGGATCCTGTAGATGTTCGCCAGTTGTCTGCCATGTCCACACGTGGCAGGCGCTTGGCTGACAACATTGGAGTGGTGAGTTGGGCAATGAGACATCGTTTGCATGTTATCACAGTGCTGATCGGAACCTGTTTGGTGTTGACAGTCATTGTCGCCATGAACCATCACAATCCTAGGTTTCAGCCAAGAGGTGCACCGAACAATTTCACTGCCGACGTAGGATCAGCAACGCTCAAGACACCTCCCAGTTGGTGTCACGAGCAAAGTCATGTGTACAGTCTTCGAGCATGGTTGAGTGACGTAGTTCTATGGGCTAGTGCAACTGATGTTGAACCTGAGAGGCAGGGACCAGCAGTGGCATTGGTGATTCAAGGTGCCGCACGGGATCTGGTGAGGGAGATTCCTCCCAATGAGTTGAGAGATGGAGTTTGGGAGAACGGTATGCATGTGCCTGGACTCATGATTCTGTGCCGTCTCCTCACCAGACATTTCGCACCGGTTGAAACTGAGCTGCAAACTCGAACGATGGCTGAACTTATGCAGTTCAGTAGGCTACCACATGAAACCATGGATGCCAGCCTAGTTCGCTTCGAAGTATTGCAACATAGGGCCCGTCAGAGAGGTGGATTTGCCATGAACGCAGCAACAACTGCGTATGTGCTGCTGAGCGGTCTGCGGTTGAAACCTGAATTCTGGGACAGGGCATTGCTCCCACTGGATGGGGAGTTGCCAACCAATGAACATCAGTTTCAACAGTTGTTAGATAGGCTGCGACGCATTGGTCGAATGAATGAAGGCCATTTCGCACCACCAACACGTCAAGGAGCCACTGGAGATGTAGGTTCGTACCACTATTTCCCGACCTTCGATTCACCTCATCCAATGCCAGGTGCGGGAAATGAACCGGACTACCATGCATACTACGGTAGCACCAGTGCCTCCATGTACATGCCAGCCGATGGTCAAGCACCCATGGGCTTCAATCCTGAATATCCAGCACCCAGTGGATATGGCCCCATGCCGTCGCAATCATCATTTGTTGCCATGACAGAAGATGAAGAACAATGTCCACGTTGTGGTATGTTCTACATGGATGATGAGTTTTCTTCAGGAACCATAACAGATGATGGTGAAACTGATGATGAAGCTCTTGCTCTGTACGGTGACATGCACAGTGATGATGCGCACCTGGGAAATGACCTGTATGAAGCATACCTTGTTGCAAAGAAACGGTGGCGTAGGTTTTCCAACAGACCTCCAAGACGCTATCGACGAAATCATTTCAACAAGTTCCGGCACCGTGCCAATGCACAGAAGTTCCAAAGGTTTGGTAGTGGAAACAGCTATGCATCCTTCTTGCCACCAAGTGCATTCGCTGCACACCGAGGACCAGGCGGCAAGTCAGCTGGGAAGGGTAGCAAGGGTAAGGGCAAGAGACAGAATCCGAGAGGACGTGATGGTCAACCCTTGAAGTGTTTCAAGTGTGGTTCAACGGAACATCTTGCCAAGCATTGCTCCCGTCCTGATAATCCAGCCCAGCATAGCAGTAGTGCCATGTGGACTGTTGGTGGGGTGAAACCAGTCAAGCCCAACTTGCAGTTTTTCTCCCGTGGAATCGGCAGCCATGTCAACAAGGCCATTGTTGATCAAAGTGGTTCTGAATCCGCTGCTGCTAGCAGCGAATCATCCAAGCGCATCTCAGATGACCTTGAATCCTTGCGTAGCATTGGTTCTGCTAGACGCAAGGTTGAACCAATTGTGGAATCTGACAATGGATCACCAGGTGCGCCTTCACCAAAGTTTTCGCCTCCACGGGTTCGAGCACCCACTGTGTCCGAGCTTGATGAAACATCGAGCAATGCACGAAGTGAAATCATTGCTTCGCCAGATCGACCTGTTAAGACACAGAGAACCTGGACATCATTCACGACAGGCAGTTTGCTTGCCCGTGACAACAGTGCTGAGAGTAGTGAATCTGCTCCATTGTTGGCCATGAACCAGACAGAACATTTGTTGAGTAGTCTGCAGCAAATTAGCAGCAACAGATCGAACAAGCAGAAGACCAGAAGCTCGAACTCCGACGGGACACAAGCTTCGAGCTCTCCTGGATCTCGTCGCAAGTAACAAGCATCCGATCGACAAGCAACGACCCTGCAGTTAGCATCACTGATCCATGAATTTCCCAAGAAGGATCCGCACAATGACTTCTCAGGTCCGGGATCTGCGGGTGCGTTTCCATGGTGGGAAGTGATCATCGATCAGGAATCTTGGGAACCTGACGGTGTCCCATTCTATCACAGCATGAGGACCTGCACACCACAAGGTCGTGTCGGCCTGTTTGTTGACCCAGGAGCTCACGATAATTTAGCCGGAGAAAACACATGGCGTATTCTTGAGTCACAGTTGAGGAGTCGAGGAAGTGTCAAGACACTCGATTATCCACTGCATGTCTCGGGGGTAGGTAAGCATCCGCAACAAGCAACTGTTGCCATGTCCTTGGATTTCGACCTGCCAATCCCTGTTCAAGGAGATCCTGTGGGCAAATCTGCAACCTACACAGCGCCGATCGTGCCAAGTAGTGATCTGCCTTGCCTGTTGGGTTTGAAGAGCCTACAAGAAAAACGGGCGATCATAGATACGCATGGTCGACTACTCATCTTGCCCGGTGCGGGCGGGATAGAATTTCGGTGCAGTCCTGGCAGCATGGTCCTTCAGTTGGAGATGAGTGAGTCAGGCCACTTGATTTTGCCAGTGAACACGCCTGACGACCCAGTTGATCCAAGGATTGATCGCGCAGATCGACATCGCCTGTGCTCTCGCAGGTTGAATTTCAACACACTCTGCCGTGAAGTTCGAACTCCATCGCCAGACAGGCGACGACCACCTCCAAGAGCAGGACCGTTTGAGAACCCAGGTGGTGGTAGATTGTTGTTGGGACGTGAGCCAGCCAGTCACACGACATCGATCAGAGGAGTTCCGAAGGCAGGATCAGCAGCAGCCCCAGCCACACGTGCTGATGCATCCAGGACTCCACGTGCTGATGCAGGAAAAGGCAGTGGAGTAAGATCCGCGTCCTATCGCGGCTGAAGTGCAGATGAAGATGGTCCAAGAATTCGCAAAGCTCATCCGAAACTTACTCAAACCCAAATAAACAATGCATTGAGTGATGAGCATGATGAGAGAATTTGTTTGCCAGTGCATGCTGCAGAAGCCAATGCGCAAAGTGTGAAGCCAGTTGACAATGAACAGCTGGTTGATAATGGTGCATGGATCGTTTCAGATCAGTCAGGCCTTAGACAGCAGTTGTTGCAACAGCACGGGTTTTATCCAGTGTTAGCAATCTTCCATGATTTGCACTCGAAAGGAAGATATAACTACTTTTCAGAACAACTAGCAGCAACAAAGCCAAAGCTTCTATGGGTCAGACTTTCAGGACCCGCCTGTGGTTCTGGGAATAAGAAAGATGATAAGCGTGCTTCATTCCTTGTTCGCTTGATGCTGCAACAAGTGTCAAGCGGTCGTGCCGTGGTTCTTGAAGGTAATCTTAGATCCGAAGGCTGGAATTTGAGGCCATTGCAAGAGCTCATGCAAGCAAGGCTCTTGGAGACCCATCATATGTGGTGTAGGTATCAACCTATAGAAGATGATGCCTGCAGCGCTACGACTCGAATTTGGTCGAATTTAGAATTGACATCTTGTGCTGAGTGTCAATGCAGGACTGAACGCAGGCATCGCACGGTGAAGCAGTTAAAGAATCCACAACAAGCAGAAACCTTTCTTTTGCTGGATGTCATCCGTCAACTGGTGCAAGTCTTAGCCGACGCCAGTGACAGACAACCTGAGTTGAATGCAGAAGCAGCCAGAATAAGTGCTCTTATGTCAATGCCAGCATCCGCAAGCCACACATCATTAGAATCCCAAACACGAAGTAAAGAAGCCAGGTCAACAACGATCCATAACCCTACCATACCTACCACACCAAAGGCTCCAAAACGGGAACCTTATGAACATCCAAAACCAGAGGCTCCAAAACGGGAACCTTATGAACATCCAAAACCAGAGGCTCCAAAACGGGAACCTTATGAACATCCAAAACCATCCAGTAACAAAGTAACTTTCATTGATAAGATTCCATCCAAGACATCAGACAAATCCCATGTGTCATCTTTCGCCCCAGAATCGGAGCCCAGCAATCAGCAGCATAAGAATGCATCCGATCGTTCCGTAGCATTTGATTTGCAGACTGAAAATGCTACTGCTCGTTTGGCTTTTCCAACCCAATCAGCCACTCGACAGAAGGAACGCAAGAAGGCTGGTGTTGCTGTGAAGAAACGCAAACAAGTTGTTGAGCAACACCAAGACGACATGGGCGATGATTTATCAAGCATCAATGTTGAAACCTCCGAAGTGAATTATTTTCATGCCGCATCTCTTCAAGAAGATAAACTTGCCGATTGGGAACATGAAGTGTTTGCATTTGCATTCGCCACATCAGATGCGCAGGGCAACGCCACTGTGTCCTCAGTTTCAGATGCCAACGAATTCTTCAGACAAATTGGATCCTTCGTCAGCATCAACCATAAACGCATCCATGTCTGTGAAATGTTTGGTGGTGAAGCCGGAACTTCAACTCTTTGTGCTCGATTGTTTGGTTTAAATAGTGGTAGCAACTTCGAAATCAAATGTGGAATAGATCTCAACACTGATGATGGTAGAAACAAACTGTTCTCATATCTTCAGCGATATCGTCCTGATGTCGTTGTGATGGCGCCTCCATGCAGAGGTTTTGGTCCGTGGGTTCACCTCAATCGCATTATAAATCCCGCAGCAGTGCAGCAAGCTCGTGCTGAAGGTGTGCCCTTGGCCAAGTTGTGTTTCGACGTTGCTTCCTTCCAGTTGTCCAATGGGAAACATTTTATTTTAGAGCAACCTCGAACTAGCCTCATGTTTCAGATGAAGGAATGGAAATCAATCGCATCTCAATTGTACACCTCTGTATGTGATCAATGCCGTTTCGGTTTACGCAATGCAGATGGTGAATTGCTCAAGAAACCAACCAAGTTTGTTGCATCCGATCCCAGATTGCTTTTGCATGTTGCTGATAAGTTTTGTTTGTCCAATCATGCGCATGGTAAAGTAACTTCCAGTGCTGAAAACTGGCCACAAGCACTCTGCAAGAATCTAGCTCGAGGAATTGCCGAATTGCTGTGTGATCGCCTCGACGAGAAGAACAACTTGCATTTCTTTCCAACCTTTAATTGTCCAGGATGTCGTGGCCACTGTCGCAGGGATGATCCACGTCACACCAGGACTGATGATTGCAAGTTTAAGGATGACAGAGCCGCTGAATGGACATGCCCAGCATGCAAGAGCAATCGCCCTCGTGCAGACACCAGGCATACCTTAGGTCCAGATTGCCGTTGGGCAATTGCAAGCACCAGACGAGAAGGAGCTGGTCGAGAAAGAAAAGGACATCATCCAAGAGATCCTGGTGTTCCTACATCTCGTGATCCGACCAGTAGTCTGAGGATCCCAGATGAAATACCTCCTGTTGTTGATCCTCCGCCACGTGTTGAAGCCGAGAGAATTGAGCCTGAGAGGTTGACTCCTGAACAAGCCGCACGTCGTCGTGCTGACAAGAGGAGCTCAGAAGTTCAGGTCGGTGCTGATCCTAATCTTGCCGATGAGATCAGGAAGATAGATGAAGCTGTTGCTCGAGCGGATGGTGAGTCTAATCCACATGGTTCCTCTTCATCTTCGCGCGCAGCTAGACCGGCTGACTCTAGATCAGTTGAACCTGAAGTCCCATCAGGTACATCTAATGCTGAAGCCGTTGCTGAGGATGGTGGTGGATTAGCAGCCCCAAATGCTGCTGATGCAGAAGCTATTGTTCCTGTTGCGGAACAACCAATCTGGAACCGCTATGATCTTGGCACATCGCTTCAATTGTTACGTTCGGTAAGACCAGGTGTGGTGCGTAGATGCCTTCGCAAACTGCACATCAGATGGTTTCATGCTCCTGCCAAAAGGATGGGAACCTTGTTGACGGCCGCCGGAGTTCCGGCCGATGTGGTGGCACAAGTTGCAGATGTGGTTGCCACTTGTGATGTATGCAGAGCCTGGTCCAGACCTGGTAACAGATCAGTCACTTCTTCACGTTTGCCTGAAAGATTTAACTTGGAAGTCGAATTAGATTTACTCTTTGTAGGCTCCCATGTAATCCTTCACATGATAGACCGTTGCATAAGATGGAGCGTTGGAATTGAAATTCCAGACCGAACCACTGGTTCTATCTTGAACGGCATCCGTGATGGTTGGATCAATCAATATGGTGCTCCTGCCGAGATGGTGTCTGATCAAGAAGGAGGACTCAATGAATGTGCTGCCGCAATCCTTGAACAATTGCATGTCAAGCTCAACCTCAAGGCAAGAGGTCAACATGCTCCAGTCGTTGAACGACACAATGAACTTCTTCGAAGACAGATTCACTTGATAAATCAGCAAACCACCAATGACGGTTTGCGTGTGTCCTTCAAACAAGTGTTAAACGAAGCTGTCTTCTCAAAGAATGTGTTGCTTCAATACGGTGGATTTTCTCCATACGAGGCATTATATGGTCGAACACCACCTTTGCTGGACGTCATGTCCGTTGAAGAGGATCGTGAACGAGAGGACCCAGCTCGTTTGCGCAACATAGCAGTTCAAGCAATGCTACAAGCATCCGCTGAGGATAGGATTCGACGTGCAAACAGAACCAAATCACGTCCATCTGGAGAGTTGAAGGACCTTTTGGTAGGAGACCTGGTTGATATCTGGCGGCCTACCATCAGCAAGGATGTGCCTCGCTGGAATGGTCCAGCTTCGGTGGTGGATCTCACAGCCATCCCTGATGGCATAATAGGAGTACGGTGGCAGGGCCGTAATCTTCAAGTGAGGGTTCAAGATTGCCGTAGAGCACTTGCTTTCATTTTTGCACCCATGTTCTTCGGTGGCGGCATGTCTCCGATTGAAGTAGTTCGCATGGCCGCTGAAAACTTTCAAGGTGTCATGCGTGTTGGGTGGTTCCGTAAGGAAGACAAATGGTTAGCTTGTGAGGGCAATAGTGATTTTGGTGATGTTCTTACCTCAGCTTTGCATGTTGCCGCAGTGAACCTACAACTGATTGGAGTGTTCAGTGTCCGTTTTGGACATGGTGTGAGGACTATCTCCGGTCTTTACTGTGACGAATGCCTAATCTGTTGGTGGACGCATGGAAACTTTCATAATTGGTGTCATGCATTTGCAGATGGCAGCAAAACCATCAACCTTCGAAACTTGAGCGGACAGGAAGATGTTGCCTTCGTTCAATTCCTAATGGAAGATGGAACGGCCATTTCTAACCTGAGAAAGATCAATGCTGACATAGCCAATATTGGTGGTGTGCATGAACCGCGCATGCCATTGATTCGTGAAGTTCCAATCATGCCAACACCTCCTAGACCAACAACCCGAAGTAGTAAAACCCGAAGCATTGCAGACGATCCATCCAGATCTCAAGAGCCTGAATCCACTTCTGCTGTGAATGTCCCGGTGCCTCCCGATTCTGCACCAGACTCTGACAACACAGATTGGGAAGTTTTGAGTGATGAAGGTCAGATTGCTGAAGAAGAAGATCCCGTCGTTGGATGGACCTGTGCAACATTGCCTCCGCTGTCGCCATGCTTGCCAGCGCAAGAATCACAAGTGTTTGTGGTAACAGCCGATGATGACTCAGCAGAACTTGAACTAGATTCCAAAATGACGCAATATCTTGTTCACCCCAGTTCTGTTAGGAATTCCTCCCAAAATAACCTCGTGTTTGTGTACCACAGTTCCGATGGTGAAGTTAGTTCCGAAGGACCCGTAATTGAGCGTTCTATGAATGTCCTGACTCGTGAGGAAGCGTTAGCCAACTCAGAAATTTGTCGTGCATCCATGCTTAAAGAATTGCATCGTTGGATCAAACATGGAGCATGGAAACGCTTACCCCTCACCAAAAGTCGCAACCTTTTGCGGTCGAAATGGGTTTTGAAATGGAAAATGATTGGGGGTTCTCGTGATGTTAAGGGGCGCCTTGTCGCCCAAGGTTTCCTAGACCGTCAATCCATTAGCACTTATGCCGGCACCACCTCGCGCTGGGGTCAACGCATAATCATAGCACTATCAACCCAATACAACTGGCCGCTTTATTCCGCTGATATAAGTGAGGCTTTTCTTAGAGGGATTACCTTTGAAGAACTGGCTAAGGAGGATTCATCCCAGCCACTTCGTGTGGTAGAGATTGCCTTACCTGCAGGTTCCGAGGAACTTTTGCGTACCTTCAGCGGGTATGAGGACTTCAACCCGTCAGCTGAGTGCTTATCTTTGCTGAAGCCTGGCTTCGGCCTGAAAGACGCACCTCGTCTTTGGAACGCAGCCCTTCAAAGAGTACTACGACAGATCGGACTAGATCACACACAGACAGACCGACAGCTCTTCGTAAAACATGACTCCAATAAAACCTTGATCCTTGCACTTTCCGTACATGTGGATGACATCAAAATTACCGGAAGCGAAGTAGAGATCAAGAATGTTCTTAAAGTACTCTCCAACCATTTTGATAGCCTGAAGATCGAGAAAGATGAGTTCGAGCATTTAGGCCTTAAGCATTCGTTGGAATCAGATGGAAGCAGAACCGTGTCACAGGAGCACTATGTGAATGAGCTAAGATACATATCCGAAGCCGATTGTCGCCATGACAAACCAGTCGAAGCCGCATTGAAATCCCAATTCATGAGTCTACTTGGTGGAATAGCTTGGACAGTGCAAACCAGACCTGACATCGCGGTTTTCACCGCTGCTTTGCAGAGAAAGCTACAATGCCCCACTGGTCGTGATGTGATCAGTCTCAACAGAGTGCTTTCGTACCTGAAGCGAAAACCCTTGAAACTTGTTTATCGAAAAGTGAATAGACCTTGGAAGGTTTATGTTATCAGTGATTCGAGCTTCAAAGGAGAAAATGATGATGCACTTGCCATGAAGAGTGGAATCATTGCCTTGGGAGATAAAGATGGACCACGAATAGGTGATAACCCACTGCAGATCATAGAGTTCGTCTCCAGAAAACAAAACAGGATCTGCAGAAGCACTTTCACAGCTGAGCTCTATGCAGCCTTAGATTTGGTGTCTTTAGGAAATATCATCAATCTCGCTATGACGGAAGTTCTTAGCGGCTGTCGCTCAGCCATTGCGATGTCCGATGTGCAAGAGTCAGGTACCAACACACTTGACTTGGACTTGTTCATCGATGCCCGCTCTGTGTTTGATGCTGTGTCGTCAGTGGATGTTAAGACGACGACCGATCGTCTTATGCTCATCCATGCACTCAAACTCAAGGAAATCCTGTCCTTGAGAATCGTGAGTCGAATGTTGTGGATCGACACTAGAGACATGCTATGTGATGCTCTGAACAAGGGCAGTGTCTCAAGAGACTGCATTCGCTTAGCTTGTCAGAAGGGTGTGTGGCATATCTCCAATGAATGGAAATCTCATGTTGAAGCAAGGACCAGATCGAAGACCTGATATGTTGCCAACGTGATTTGCCGACGCCCATAAGATGAAGTGACAGCCAACCTGAGTTGAAAGGTACACGAGCCTCACACCACTCGCAACATGCCGGTGTAGGCTCGAGTTGTTTCCCTTTTGCATGTGTGACCTTTAGGTCGGCCCCAGTGGCCTTTTGCCTGTGTAGCTTCGACGCCATGGACCATTCACTTGCAGAGAAAAGACCGATGCTGAAGTGCGACAGTTGGAAGGGGTCGAGGCTACCTTGTTGTTTCGACTGGTTAATGGTTATCAATAGGGTATAATAGGCAACATTACTAGGGGATATACCAGCTATATATGGCTATGGGTCAATGATGTGTGATATGTAGATATGGCGAGGTGGGCTATGGTTAATCATAGGGGATGATAACTAGCAATTATAGGGGATATGCATACCAACTATATGGCGAGCTGGGTCAATATTAACCAACAATAACGGGGGATAGTAACCAACAATAGTAGGGAAAGCAACGGTTAATGATGGGGAAATCAGGCGGACAGGGTTTTGACCCATAGCCATATGTAGAGATCATAGCGGTTAGCCATAGCTGTATGATTGATTCCATAGCTGTATGGCTGTTTCTCAAGTCAGTTTGGGGTACCCCCAACTCATTCTTTTTAAGTATTATTGGTAATGAACCAATCATTTTGGAGGTTCCTTATTTTGAGAACCCCCCATATTTGTCAACCATAGTGGTATATGGGTGTATCTTTGGATGTGTATTCAGTGACGGCTATGGCTGGCTGTGGTCGATCACAGTGAACCATGAATGTCACAGTCACGGCTTAAGTGGCCAAGTGGAAACGGTTGGGGATTGCAACATGCTCGAAACCTTCATTGGGCAAGGCCAGTGACGAGTCAGATATGAGCAGCTTCATGGATGCAAAACACAGTGACGCCCAAGGGTCGCAGTTTTAGGAAACTTTGCCCACAACCCCAAAGGTCCCAAACAATCCGTCACCAGAAAAGATTGGACGCAGCTGTTGCTTAGTGGTTTTTGAGACCCGCTAGTCACACAAATAGACAGACAGCTACACACTTATGGATTTTGTGAGGTCACATCAAAAATGTTTACACACAGCTCTTTTAGGAGTGACTTATAAGGTCCAAAGATCAAGTTCTTTGTTGACCACCTCAAAACGGCGGATCGGAAGCCAGGTAAGGCAGCCAGCAGTTTGGGTGGGCTTGGGTCACCGCAGACGATTGTACCAACTGCGAATATCGGGATATTTGCATGGCTCAGAAGCTTGGTGATAGGAGGCCACATTCACAAATCACTGGTTGGTGTTTTGGTTATTGCTAGTGGTTATGAACAATTGGTTGGTTGACTAATATTTTTCATAGGGGTTGAAACCACCCAGCAGATCATCATAGGTCCATGGGAATCAGATTTCTGCCTCCAGCATGCACCATGGCATCACAACGGTAGCCGTAGCCCGGCGCCGTAGAGGAAGAGATGGAACGAGCCATCGCTTTGTCCTTGCAAGCGGAACAGGACGGAACGAGAGCTGTGGGAGTTCCCAGCGGAGCTGAGGGAAGGGATTCCGTAGCAGCTGAGCGAATCACAACCCTGACATTTGTGGAAGTTCATCTTGGTGACCAGCAGAGTGCTGCCCGAGCGAAAACAGAGGTTGTTACCGCTTTTTTTTATCTGAAGCAGCGCGGAGCAAACAACATGGGTTTCGAATCGGTTTCTTATTTTTCTTTCTTAATTACAACAGCACGTTAGGCTGCTCTCCAAACAAAATAGCAACCGCCACATATAGTGAGAGCAAGAAGAGCAACCCATAGGAACGGATACTTTACCCTCCCCACAGATACCCAATCACAGCGCAAAGGAGAGGCAGAAAGAGGATCAGGAGCAAGCGCGTTACGAAAGCTGAATGGGATGGTGACAGGGGACGTTACTTTGTGCTCCAGTGAGGTATCACCCGGGTAACGATTGACTCCTTTATTTGCCATAATGCCCGGTGGTTGAAATCTAAATTCCCCCAGATCTGGCTTGCATTCGTAAGGGGGGGTAAGAGGTTCCAAGCCTTGTGAATATCAAATGGTTGACATTTCTTGGTTCATAACACCAACAACATCCAACAATAGTGTTTGAAAGTGGTGCGTGGTGCGCCAAATTTCTTGCTGGCTTGCTGGCTTCTTGGTCGTTGCATCTGCAACTGGCATGTGCCATGAAGCCAACACGAGAGAATTATCTTCAGCCATTTGATGGAAGCAATTAAAGCAAGAAATGGTCAGGAACAGATTGAGCGTACCCATCAGGTTTGGCAGCATCTAACATAGGTGGGTTGGATAGTATTTGAAATGTTGAAACACCCGTAGCTGCCATACCTAAACCTGAGAAAGGGCGACTACCACTGATTCTATTACTTTACTTTACTGATTATTCTTTCCATTTGGAAGACTGATGCTTCAAACAGATGATCATGCCGCGATGAACGATCATGAATTAATTAGCCATTACCCACTATCATAAACCAATACCATCTGGGTGTATCATGCCTGATCCATGATCATTGGTCAATTCTTAATCATTATGAGCCAACCATCACTTGTTCATGTCCTTCCGTTAGACCATTATCAACCATCAATGAACAACCTCAACCATCCATTAACGCTACTTAATCATCATTATTCCTAACTGACCGCATCATTCAACATCAGTTACTCATATCATTGGTGTAGCCATGCAACGAACGATGTATCCAACCATCATTCTTAAGCATAATTGACCATCAATGAACCATCACTGAAGCTTCCACCACCACTGGCATGGGCTGACCAGCAATCAGTTGTGACATTGAACAGGTGGGTGTTTCTCAAAATAGGGGTACCCCCAAGTCATTCACTAATATTTGTTTATAGCAATAAACCAACCATGTTTGGGTTTCCCCATTTTGAGAAACTACCAGGTGATTGAACCACTGAGCGATCCTTCACCAAGGTCATGCTTCAGTCACAGGTAGAACCGAACGGGGCTCCCCATGCATCTATGGTTAATCAGTTGACTTCACGAATTGAAGTATCTCCCCTAGTCGTGTTGGTCACCATACCCTATTGGTGGTTTCTCAATCCGTAGGGGGCCCCAAAGTTATGGTTGGTTTATTACCTGTAAATGGTCAATACAGGATAATTTGGGGGGTCCCCTATTTTGAGAAAGACCCTATGATCAAACATGATCCAGCTTAATACTGTAAGTACTGTTCTTTTGAACGCTACTGTTGGTACTGACCTACTAGTATCTACCATCAAACATTGCAAACCATTACCAACTATTACTTATTAACCCTACAATATTAAAAAAACATGAGTTCTTCATGTTCATCACTTGATGACCAATGTAACAACCCATTGCGAACCACTGCATAGTAGCCATGGATTATGTCCCATTTGCCAGGATGAGCCACCCTTACTTGACCAGTACCGATCATTGATTACAATTGACCGTTGCCTGGCCATTGCTAACCATTGCTAATGAGTGATGTAGCTATCATTGATTTTTTTTGATCCAGTATATCACTGACCTATCATGACCTATTATCAATCATACTAAGTATCATGACGTATAACCATTGCCATCATTACCTATCATCACCTGTCAACCTATCATCAATCCTGACTATCAATACTTATCATTGCCTGTGGTTATAATCATACCTCCCCTGTTATTACCTATCATCACCCATTGCCAAGTACCAGTTAAGTTCGGTATCATTACCCAAGTAACTAGAACAAACTAGCTGAAACCTGGCTTATCATTGCCTATCATCACCGAGTTCGTATCATTATCTATCATTACCCAAGTATCATTGCCCATCATCACCTTACTTAGTCACTATCCCTGGGTAATCATCCCGAAGAAACTCCCCAGCGGCCCAGCTTCCCCCGTTCTGCTAGGACTTCGCTTCGGCGGCCAGCTCCTCGGCTGCGCCAGCGGCGCCGTGCCCGGAGGAAGAGGTGCCCGTGGCGGAGGACGGCACCAAGGGCACCAAGGGTAGCAGCTTGGGAGGGGTTGGTGAGCAGCTGGGTCAAGCAGTGAACCAACCAACCAATGGTTTAACTAGCTGGTTAATGGTTAATAATAGGGGATGATAACCAACAATAGTGGTGGATATACCAGCTATAAATAGCTATGGGTCAAGCAGTGAACCCAACGGCTTCATGGGGGGTGAGTTCACCAACAACAGTTGGAAAACAGCCTGGTTAATGATTCGTGGGAACCAGGGGACTGAGGGTGAACTGACCCAAAGCCTGGTGTTATGATGTGTCGTGGTTTATGATGGGTGATGGTTGACACATGCGTGATACGTGGAGAATGATGGCGGTGAAATCTATGTTGTTTGGTATTTTGTTTGGTGGTTGATACTTCAGGGTTTTGATGACAGTCCATTGATGGTTGAATCATCTTGAATCACCCACCGCCCGCCCACCCCCTTTCCCTTTGGGTTGTTTGGGGGTGCACTAGATCTACTAGAGGATGCGTGACCAATCTGTGAAGCTTCAAACATGAGCAAGGCTTTCCTTCCGTTCACATCAGCAAGGTGTGCGATCATGAATTCACAAGTGACACTCCCAAAAATGGCGACCTCAAGTGAATGGAGAACCAAGGTTGGAGGGTACTATTTCATTGAGTCACAGTGGGAGAAGCTATAAACCAAATACTGTGTTAGGAAAGTGGTGGATATTTTTTTGCACCATTTACAAGGGTTCATTCACATGGCAAGACAAACAGAGTCCACTAAGTCCCGGCAGTGTCAGCCATGACGACCGGTGCTGTGAAGCTCGAACACTTCGATTTGGCAGACCATCAGGCAGCCATCTTCGAGCACCTACAAGCCTTCCGGAAGGAGCATCAGCTTTGTGATGTCGTGTTGAAATGCCATGATGGCACGGAGCATTGTGCCCACCTGGCTGTGCTCTGTGCAGCTAGTGGAAGCTTCAAAGACATGCTCCTTGGGCCGTTTCGTGAAGCGGGTCAAGTGCAACAAGGGCAGCCGGTGGAAATGGCTGCTTCTGATGGCGTCGTGTCTGCATTGCTCGAATACATCTACGGGGGGCAGCCTTCTGTAGACCTGGACGATTCTATTGAACTTCTGCGCCTAGCAGATGCATACAACTTGCCAAAGCTGAAAATGACAATTGAGGCAGGGCTTGGTGCATCTTTGCATAATGCTCCTGTAGAGGCTGCCCTGAAAATTTTGAAACAAACTCAGGACCTGCATGATCTACATGCTGCATGCGAAGACAAAATCGCAGTGAGCTTCGAGCAGTGCTTCGCATGTGTGGACTTTCTTGACTTGAACGCTAGCCAGTTGGCTCGAATCCTGCAAAGGGAAGATCTGAGCGTGTCACGGGAAGAGGTGGTTTTGGAGGGACTCTTTCGGTGGCTCAACAATTCACCAGACAGGGGGGCATTCTTGGGTGTCCTGCTGCGAAACATCGACTTTCAAGCTCTCGCTTCGAGCAACTTGGCTAAGCTCAGTCATCAGTGTGCATCCATGGGTCCACATGGTCACGATCTGCAGCGGGAAGTTCATGAAACTTTGCGAGCTCGCAGCAAGCGCGCTGCAGCTGCTGATCCACCCGGTGCTTTTCGACCAAAAAGGCGATGTTTGCAACACTGGTCACCGGAGCTAGGTGCCAGTTCAACAGCTCCGCGGAAAGTGCTATCACAATTTGTCTACTCCTTGTGTTGGCATGATGGAGCCATCTATTTTGCAACTGGGGAAGATGATGACAGTGTATTAGGTACTATTAGATGCTGGAAACCTGGCGATACCGAGAGTAGGGCCGTTGCAGGAAGAGGTGCCAGAGTGAATGGAGCGAACGAGTTCAGCTATGACTGCGAGTTGTCTGTCTCTCCAGATGGCCAAGTTTTTGTTGCTGATACAGCAAACGACCGGTTACTTCGTTTTCACGAGGGATGGGGGACCTTGGTGTTGGAGGGCATGGGCATCATATCCGTGTCCTGTTCGCCGAGTGGCGCAGTTTATGTCGTCACTCAACGTGGTGAAACATTACACAAGTTGACTGGGGAAACTGTCCAGCTGGTGATTTCCAACGAACATCTTCCTGAAGACCGTCAATTTTGGGGCGATGATTTGTTCGTTGCCAAGGATGAGACAATCTACATGAGTGACTTTGGCAACCACCGCATTTTGCGCATCAACCAAGGTGAGACAGAACCTGTTGTACTGAGCAACATCCCTACCAACGATGTTTCCATCATGAGTGGCCACTTCGGCACCGACGGCGGAAAACTCTACTTTGGTATTCTTGCACAGCGCAAAGTCTGCGCCTTCGATCCGCACGCCTCCGCTTGGACGGAAGTGTTGGAGTGTCCAGGTCAGCTACGGCCTGATGATCTGGTAGTTCAGGGCAGGTCATTGTATGTGAACATGATAAATGAAGATGATGATGAAGATCCTGCAAGAGGCGTTTATGAATATTTGCTACCTCCTGAGCTCCAGCTTGGATAAGACGAGCAGCGCCAGCACGCAAGGGCTCCATGATGTGCCAACCTGCACTGCTTCCCTGTCAACTCCTTGGAGGACTGATTGAACAAGTCATTGGGCTTGCTGAATTTGGCGATGGAATGAGGCGAATGTTCGGTACACCCTTGGGGGTACCGCTAAGCCGTGCTCCAAAATGGCTGCTCTTAAAAGGGACAGCATGGATTGGGGACCCACATATTTATGGATACACCTTGACCATGCTTGACCCATACATGTCATGATGAGCTGGAGGCTTTGAACAGAGACCAAGGGGTGTGGAGTTGCCAAAGTCGGACCTAGGACACCGAACTGTGTTGCATTGCTTGCCAGTTTATGCGTTATCAAGTTATCAGATATCTCAGATATGTTTCGGAAAATAGGGGACCCCCCCAAATCATCCAATATCAACCATTTAGAGTAGTGACTGAGTAGTGGTAATGAACCAACTATTTTCCGGATCCCCTATTTTGAGAAACTACCATGTCAGTGATTGGCATAGTTATGTACATTGTTCCTCCGGGGGGTCACCCCACTGCCATGTTCGTATTTTTTCAAACTGTGCAGTCTCATGACCAGAGGTCGCATAACTAGTGTCGTTTCAGTGGGACCTTTGTCTTGACAGGAAGTTCCATTTCATTCATAGTTGTGCCTAATCGTAGCTCAGTTGCGCAATGACTGATGGATCTGATGCTGGTGCGCACTTGCGCGTCTCTTGCTAATGCGTTATACGCACCCGTTGTGGATACAACATGGTAACTCACAGTGTCCAGAGACTGCCATCGAAAGTACTTCCACTGGAGATAGACCATCACCCAGGCGTTGGTGATGATAGGGGTAACTACTCTGGTCAAACGAAGGCTGGAATGATGGCCAGAGTCATGGGTTTGGTTGAATGGTTGTGGGTCACCTACATGTGCTGATTATGGTCAATGCTAACAACGGTTGCTAATGCCTAGTATGGGTCAAGACCAACTACTGCACATCCCATGATCCATGGCCATGGACAGTTGTAAATAACCCAGCAGATAAGTATGAATAGATGGACATTATAATTTTGGTTGACGTCACAGTTGGATCGGTTAGATTTCAATCAAGCGTCAACATCTACAGGCCGTCGATAACGGGCTTAGTGGGTAATGGACCAACAAATCTGAAAGCAGCTCAAACCAATAAGCAAATCTCAGAGGAATCCACATCGGCGCTGCTTATTTGAAATAAGGTTCAGATGATATTAAGTACGTTCCCAGGTTTAGAGAAGATGCAGCACAGACCATCACTGCATCCAGAATCCTATCATTGATCGCCCAGGTAAGGATTTATAGGGACATCATCTGCGATATTCTGTGATCATCAATCCTGAACCACGTGGTCAACAAGGGTTTACTGGAAACAATGCTTGATAGCGGATCGGACTATGATTGGTTGACTAAAGAGCATCATGAAGCCATCATGAATCATCATTTTATGGCATAGTTAATGGTATCATAAATGGTATTGGCTAACTGAACAGCCATCATTAGTAAATGAAGACATCGTTACCCATCATTACATTGTATAATCCATCATTACATTGTATAATCCAGCATTACATTGTATAATCCATCAGAAGTCCTAGATTACACTGTATAATCATTGCCATTTTTCTCCCATTCTCAACCATCGCTAATCATCAGCAACCAGGAAGATAACCGTTTCTTTTTTCATAGTGACTCACCATCAACCAGTAACGTCATGACTACCCTTTGATAAGCTAACATGGCAATGGAAAATCCACCATTTTGTGGGTAAAACCTGGAAATCATCCATTGAAATGGGGGATTTTCCAGCCAGCCATCTTGCTTGGGGGTAACCCTAGGAACCGCCCTAGGAACCCGTTAGGAACCCCCCTAGGAACCCGTTAGGAACCCCTAGGAACGCCTTGGAACCTGTAGCCCCTATGGCATGATCCCATTCTCGTTGCCAGGAGCCCCAGCCTCCGCCCCCGGGATCTGCTCCAGAAGAGACCTCCGCCACCGCGTCGACCGGCCTGCCGCCTTTGAAGCCATCGTCGCTGGGGCCGTTGAGGCGGGGATGCCCACCCTTGGTGGAAGGGGACCTGGGGGGTGGTGGTCGTTGGTTGGTTGGTTGGTTGGTTGGTTGGTTGGTTGGTTGGTTGGTTGGTAAATGTTGGTAATTGGTGGTGGTGCATGGTGGGTGGTGGGTGGTTGGTGCTTGGTAAATGTGGTACACTCAATGATTCTTCGTTGCATTCTGTGGTGCATGCAGTATGAGGAAGCGCGTGTGCATACATGGCTGAAGTGTGAAGTGGTGGCTCAGTTGCGTAGTTGAGCCCGGCATTTTTGCAGAATAGGACCTGTGCCTACTTGGCTTTGGATGGTACCAGTATTCGACCACCGTCTGCAGTTTTTTCTACCACTATAGCCATCATTCTCTGGCCCTTTCCATCAATTAAGCACAATCATAATTCACTGTGCAGCTTGCCGTTCACCACTTTGCCATTTATGATGCCAACATGACTTGACCACCATTCACAAAGAGCTAATTGTATATATAATCATTACACCAACCACTAACCACTCGCAAACCATTCACCACTAACTGACCATCAATCAGGCATCATTCACCACGAATTCACTACAGAAGTGTTCCCCAAATGGTTCGCTTATCACTATCAGAGGTTAATGAACTGCATGATTTGGGTGCCCCCCTATTTTGAGACACACCCACATAAATCCACTTCCTGACTAAGTGAGCGCTATCGCAAGCACCAACTTCGCCACTATCTTCATGCGCTACTTGAACCCTGTCACTACTTCACTACTACTTCACCACTAACGAACCATGATCTTCCCCTTTTCCGCCCCCGCAGCGCTGCAGCTGTGAGGCCAGTGATCCCACGGGTCATGAGAGTAGCGCCAATGAACTCGCGACCGGGAGTGCCGAAGCACGAGTTGAGCTATGGGCGGCCGGTTGATGCTTGGGTAACATTATTGATGGTGAACAATGGGCAAATGATGCTGAATGATAGTCAAGTAATGATGGTAAATGCTGGTGACTAGTGGTTAGTTGATGGTAATGTTTTGGTGAACTGATTGTCACTTGATGGTGAATGATGGTGAACAATGGTGAATGATCAATTAGTTATGGTGACTAGTGCTTTATTGATGGTTGCTGATGGCTAATAATAGCAGTGAATGATGATTAATGATGGTTGGTTTACAGTTAGTAGTGATGATGGCTGGTGATGGTCGATGATGGTTGGTGATGGTTGAAAATGGCTCGTGATGGTTGACGGTGGCTGATGATGGTTGGTGATGCTTAATGACTGTCAGTGATGGTTGGTTGTGGTTAGGTAATATTGGTGAACAATGGTTGGTGAATGCGTAGTGGCTGGTGATGTCTAGTACTGGAATGCATATCGTTGGCGAATTATGCTTGATATTGTTGATACCTAGCTGAAAGTGGTTGTTTAAAGCCAGCAACAGTCGGCTAGCGTTGGGATGGTTGGCATTGACGATGATAGGTGTTTTTGGTTCAGCAATAGGCTTGAGATGTCTTGAGTTTTAGCGCCAAACAAATTGATTGATTGATTGATTGATTGATTGATTGCTAACCGTAGTAATTAGTTACAGTTGCACTAGTTAACCATAGGTATAAACCAACTTAGCTAACTGCTGATGATCAGAATACTTTTGTTTGATTGATACTGGACCTCACGTTACAAACATTGAACGATGGTTGATGATTGTCAACAGCTGTTTGTCATTGTTACTTGTCATTGTTGCTTATTGCTCTACCTTTTGCCAACCATGAACTATTCACCGTCACAACCGTGATTTGCTGTCAGATGCTGTCAAAGCCGCATCTCTTCTGCCAATTTAACGCACACACACACAAAAACACACACACACACATACACAAACACACCGATGTATAACTTTGTAACGTGCGCATATTAGATGATTATGGCAATATCATCATCATTGTAATCATTATAATGTGGATGGGAAGATGCTTTGCACAAGTATTTTGTTGTGAGTCATCCTCAATTCCTACCAAACATATTCTGTTCATCCAGGGTATCAGGGTCTTGACATATTGTCGTAAAAAATGTATGCCAGCCACCATGATCAATGCAGATTTGTTCGCCAGTTCGTGAGTAAAGAACCGGTTGATCATTTTCCCTACTTGAGATGACCGGTTTTCCATTTTTGATGTCAAACCCGCGGCAAAGCACAGCAGTTTCGCCGTTACCGGTGATTGCATATGTGGAAAGAAGCAATGATGTGATCTATCTATGTTGGATGTGTACGCCCAACGTACTTGAAACGAGACACATACACACACGGGTACACAAACCAGACTCATGTCCATGAATATGTATACACCAGGGTGCATATAACGCCAACATGTTGGTGCACTGCAAGAATAGATAGATAGACAGATAGGTAGATATAGATAGATAGATAGATAGATGGATAGATAGATAGATGGATAGATAGATAGATAGATAGAAAGATACACACGCCTATGTATAAGGACATGGCAGCCGATGGTTCCCACCAGCAACCCACGCCGCCACTAAGACTGCTGCTTCAGTATCGGCGGAGGCAGGGCGTGCTGCGCGCAGCGCTGCGCAGGGCGGCTTGTTATGGGAAGTGTCCACCAACTTGGCCACGGAGGAGGTAACAGTTGTTTATCTATAGTAAACCAGCTGATCTATCCACTAAAGTTTATCTATGACAGATGCTGTTAATTTTTGTTGATAGATCAACTATTTCTATCGTGTAAACAGAATATAGTTGGTAGATAGCTGTTTTCAAGAACTATACCTATAAGTGTTTTGTTGATAGATCAACTGTTATTTGCCTAATAATAGATAAACCAGCTTCAAGGTGATAGCTGATGCTTTATGGTTTACCTATATCTACGAACGTAATTTTCTTTCTCACTGTAAATATATATATATATATACATATAAAATAGCTATGTATATATACACTTTTATATTCAGTCTGCTTGGTAGTCTCACATTTGCTTATTTTTGACCATACTTGGGGAGGAGTATCTAATTGGTCAATTGATTCTTTTGGATGGGGCAACGTTGCCCACCAACCAGATACAATCGTTATCACTCTTGATCAACCTTTACTAACCCACTTTTACCTGCCATTTGCCATCGGTGAACCCTATGGTTATCCAATCTACTTACAACTAAACATAATATATATATATATATTTACATATCTATACATATATGTACAGTAGACTAAATTTGAATAAATATGTGATGTACAACCCTACAGACTAATCATAAATGTATGATGTATAGTCTTTGTGCTTAATGATGCTAGACTAAAACTTTAATGACCCCCATCAACCGCCTAAAGCCTGCCATGGCCACCGGCGAACCCCGGGAGCTGCGAGGCCGGCGGGCCCCCCCCCCCCCCCCCCCCCCC
>VSDK01027004.1:811550-828448 GCA_009767595.1 Symbiodinium kawagutii | reverse complement strand
CGCCGCCGCCGAAGCCGAGTGAGGCAAGGGCCCCGGCAGCGGTGGAGTGAGGGGTTCGGAACCAGCCATGGTTGGGTAGCCAGGGGTAGCCTTTTGTGGATCAAGGTTCAAACTGGTTGAAATGATGACATTGGTTGGTTCAATGATTATGATGATATTGGGTTGGTTATGGTTAAGATGGTTACTGTGAATGGTTGGTTTATTTGGTTGAAATGATGAGAAAGGGTGATTAGATATGTTTAAATCGGTTAAGATTCGTATTCATGGTTGTGAAATGACGGTTAATTGCCACGGACGATGATCAGTTATAGGGTTTGGTGAATTTTGATGATGGTTATTGTGATGTATTGATCGTCATACTGTAAATGACGGCTAGTGCTAATAAGTCCCATGATCCATTATGATCCACTATGATCCATTATGATCGTTGATAAAAGGTGATACTGGTGGAATGGTTGGTGAAAGTGACGATGATGGTTAACTTGAATAATCATTCTGATTGACCAGTATGATTCAAAGGTGATGATGGTTACTTTGAATCGCCAGTCATAATGGATCATGGTTTCCAATCTTTGATGCTATCGGACATCAGTTTCATGATGCCAGTTTTATGAATGATGGTGACTGATAATGATTAATTACTGCATATATAGTCAAGTGTACTCATGAAGTGTGACAACGGCTTATGCAATGGACAGCCCTACTGCTTGATAGTCGCTGATCCTGATAACTGAATAGTCACGCCTAATAATGATGTGTTAAACGGCTTGTGTAATGGCCAACTACAATGGTTGAATGATGTTGTATAATCTGGCTGCTGGTTGGGCGGGGGCTAAGGAGCCATGGGTATCCATATATACGTTTAAACGGAGAGCAATGCAGCGACTAGGGGTGTTCCAACCAAATGATAGGAATGATATGGAACGATCAGCAATGTTCCATGATTGTTGTTGGATGCCATTTATGATGTTATGGGCGCATGTCTCCTAGCCAAGTCTCTATAACGGACCCGGTTGATCAGTATCTTATTCGTCTATTAATCTTCCTGTCGATTCATCGCATAAGCAGGGGTTGTGAAGGTATCACATGAGGTATGTGAAAGAGATCGCAAGAGTACTCATCAGGATCATTAGGACGATATCGCTTACATTAAGCAACCGTTTGGATGATCCAATGATCTGGGACAAGCCACCCATGGTTCCCTGCAGGGTCCGCAGATTGCTGCTTGGCAATGACCAAGTCGTTGGGTTTCCCAAAAAGGTGAACCAGCGGTAGCCAACGGACCATAGGCATATAGAGTTGATTGCTAAGTTGACTTCACTTACCAGGCTAGTCCAATATGACAATTCTTATGGTTACACTCTCCTAATGGCAATGGAAGTAACAAATGCTCGATATTTGGAGAAGTCGCATTCGATCTTGAGCAGTAGCATCTGCCCTGCTCGTAGAGCCGTCATCTGAGAAAGGCCGCACAATGGCCGGGAGCGCCGCGGTTTTGGGCGAGGAAATCAGTTCTTAAGCATGAGAGTTGGTGTTCAATAATCAGTACCAACCTTTCTTGATAGTGCATCATTCAATTCTTCACTGGTCATGCTTCAGAATTGACAACCTCATGCTTTATTCGTTGGGCATTTCTAACCAATGTCATGAGGAGTTCTGCCTGTGGCACGTTGCGAATGTCGCTGTGGCACCCTGGATCTGTCGTTGAGATTTCCCATGGATTCCCAGGGCTACCCCATGGTGGCTGCTGAAACCTCCAGGAGGAGCGTCAAGCTCGCTTTGAGCATTTGCAGAGGCGCCCCTGGTCCACTCCCAACGGAGGGCGACTCCCGCTTCCGAGTGGTTCCATGGTACCGGCTGCACATAAACCAACAAAAACCGATACAAAAAACGAGATTTTGACATTGAGAAATGGTAGTTGACATTTGTGTGGGTTAATTCTGGGTTGACGTTGTGAACCTTTGAATCGTGACGACCAAGTTTTTGAAAGCTCAGCCTTGCATCCCACGTGGTTTCGAGTCCATGGTTCCAAACCGTGCCCCGGTTCTGAAAGTTGAAGTTGATGACTTCAAGTCGTCAGATACTATAGGATCAAGTTGGCCGAATACTTGAAGTTAATGACTTGAAGTCGAATTCAAGCAACACAACTAACTATAGGATCTCAACGAACTATAGGATCCTTGAAGTCGAATTCAAGCAACTACAGGATCCTTGAACATGAATTATTGTTAATCTGTGGTTATATGGTAACCATAGTAACATATAGTACCCATTAAAGTCATCACATTCATCATGAAAACCATTTAGATGATCCACATGGATCCTCACAGTGTCCCAGGGAGGACCTGGTTGGGCGGCTGGGCGCGACGGTTTCTGCGCGGTTTCGTCACAGGCAACGGCAGCTGCTGGTGGAGAAAAGGAACAAGGATATGGTTCCGACGGTGGGCGAATGACCAGGGCCAGCCTTTTTCTAACCGGGCCCCATGCCCTACCTTTCCAGTTACCCTCATAGTAGGTAACCAACCCAAAAAAACAATGGTGGAAACCAGCTGGTTACCTACTATGGAGGGAACTGGAAGGATAGGGATGTGTTTAAAGAATGACCGTGACCAGTTGAAAAATACCCACCAATGAGCATGACCTGGCGAATTTTGTGCAATTTCTTGGCATGTTTTGGCAGGGGGGCGCTATGAAGAAGCTTCCAGGTATCAGCGTTGATTTTGGATGGTTTTGGCAGTTTGATGCTACTGCTATACACTCACCTTCTAGACATCAGCCATACAGCCACATCTCATTGCTTTCAGACATGAATGGCATGCAGACACGGCATGTGGGATTCATACGATAATTAATTCGAGATGCCAGATCGATTCTCTACAAATTGCTGCTGTTTCCAGCACCTCTGCGTCACGATTCATCCCAGTTCGCATGTACGTAGGCCTTACAGTAGCCCTCAGCCCAAAGGTCAGATACAACTTCCATAATGTAATCACTTGCTTCTTATGTAAGCCTCAATCCTAAAAGTTGAGTGGTTGCTAACCCAAGTACCATGACTCACATTTGAAACTCGTTAGTCTCTGGTAGTGAAGCATCCAAACAGATGATTCGCTTCTAAGGAACAGTGATTTCCCCAAAAACTTCAACAGATTTACCCACAAGCAACGGGTGATTTTCAGCTTCCAGGTTAGCCCGCCAGGCCCTCCCCTGGTCCCAAGCCACCGGGGTGGCCCTTGGCCCAGTGGCAGGGACCTCATGGGTCGCCAGGATCGACAGCGTCAGCTGGAGCGATCCGAGATGACGAAATCGCCCAACAGAAGAGCAGCCGACCAGGTGCGTGGCACCTGCACATGTCATCTAGGGGTGGTTCATCATCGGGGAGTCAAACCGGTGGCACCTAACCGGTGGCAACAAATGGCGAGCTGGGTCAAGCAGTTAACCAACCAATTTCATGGGGGATAATGACCAACAAAGCTAGAAGGGAAACAGCCTGGTTAATGATGGGGAACCAGGGGGACTAAGGGTTTTGACCCACAGCCAAATGTTTGTTAATCATAGGGGAATGTAGTGGTTGAAATAGTGGTTGATCTTAGGGGAATGCATAGTAGTTGAAATAGTGGGGAGTCATAGGGGAAATTACTACTAGCGATGAAGAATCAGTGGATTGAGATTCTGACAAACATATGGTTTTACCAGATTAAGATTATGGTTTAAATGACATCGGTTCGTTATTTGATGAACACAGGGCCTTGATAGTGCTTTGAAGATGGTTTTACAGTGGATTATAGCGGTTAATGATAGGGGAATAACCAACAAGAAGATCAATATAATATGGTGGTTTCTCAAAATATGGGACCCCCCAAAACTGGTTGATTTAATATTAACCAATGATTAATATGGGATGATTTGGGGGGACCCCTATCTTGAGAAACCACCATATGGACAATGAGTTTACCTGAAATGAGCTAAGTTATCAATGAGTTCATCAACGCATCAACCTTTTTCTACCACCAACAATTGTCAACCATCACTGGCTATGAATTTCTCGCTCTACAGGAGCCCCCTAGGAGCTTGGTGGTCAAAACAAGGGTGTCCCAGGTCGATTTTCCTATCGTTGCCAACGCAGTGAGTCAATCAATCATGGTCAATTGATGGTCGGTTATTTGCTAGTTCACTGGTATCAATTGTTAACTGATTCGGATGTTTCTCAAAATAGGGGATCCCCCAAATCATCCAATCCTAGCCATTTGCAGAAATAGAACCACCCATAACTTTGGGGTCCCCTATGGCTTGAGAAAACACCATTCATCAACAGTTAATACCGATAGTTCACCATGAATATTGATAGTTAACCAGTGATAGTTCACCACTCATAGTTCACCATTGATAGTTTACCAGTTTACCATTTATCAACGGTGAACTATCAATGGTTAACTGTTCCAACCAAAATACTGGTAACTATCAACCAGTGTAAATTAATCATTAGTAAAGTTACCATTGATAGTTCACCACTTTGGTTGATTGATTCAAAGCTTACCATTGATAATCAACCATCCTTCTTACCCATTACTTTCGTTGATACTTACCATTGATAGTTCACCATTGATAGTTACCATTGATAGTTACCATTAATAACTGATAGTTCACCATTGAGTTACCATCAGTTACTAATTGAAACCATTTTTCCAACATTTGATAGCAGTTCACCAGTGAAGCTCCCAACCAAACGTTCCCAGCGCAGTTTCCGGCGACCTCGGACGCGGAACTCGCGTTCGGAGGCTCCTTCCATGCCAAGCGCTGCGGGCCCCAGCCTGGTCCGCGAGCTCACCGGTGGCACCGGGGGCACGGCAAACGGCACGGGCGACGCCAACACGGTGCCTTGGAACGGTGGAAGACGATGCAGCGGTTGGAATGGGCTATGCAGTTGGCTGACTGGTTGGTGGTTTTAATAGTGATGGTTAATAGTGGTTAATAGTGGTTGATAGTGGTTAATAGTGGTGAATAATGATGATTGATGGTTGTTAGTGGTTAGTAGTGGTTAACAATGGTCTGTTGATTAGCTGGTGCTTTTAACAATGGTTAGTAGGGTTGAATAAGCAACTCCCTAGGGAAACCATGGGATTTTCTATGGCAAACTATGGTCAATAGTGGTTAATAGTGGTTGATAATGGTTAAACAGTTGTTCATGATTGTAGTTATTAGCTGGTTGGTGGTTTTAACAATGGTTAGTAGTGGTAGTGGTTAATCATGGTTGTACGATAGCAGGGGATAATAGGCAACAATGATATGGTCAAACAACTACTGGTTGGTGGTTTGATTCACTTTTTTTTCCGTATTATTGACAAGGGATTGGTTGACTACTATTTTTCATAGGGGTTATAACCACCAACCAGTTGATCATGTACCACACGCCAGATAACAATGGTTGATGATCATGATTGATTGATCAATCATGGTCAATTAGTAATGATCAGGAATGATGAATAATTCATGATTAACGGTATGCATGATGAAGAAGGACTAACAATGGTTAAGCATGGTAATTGATGATTGTGCAGTTTGCGATAATACTTCAGCGGTTGACCGATTGATACTACCAACGCTCAGTACCAGGGGTGGATGATGGATGCCATCAACCTCATCATGGTACGTCTGGGTGAGTGGTCCTATGTTGATAACTGGGTAGATAGATGAGAAGCTACATGAGTATCCGGTATAGGTTATGCATATTTGCAAAGGTACAGGCACTGATCCTTGATTATGGCCAAAGCTCAATCAGAGACTCCCAATAGTAGCTATCTGGGATAGCAAGAATTCTGAACATTGGATAGAACTTACTTTGTTGTCAGCTGGCTAGCGTCAAACACCGTAGTTGACGCACTATTGCTGAGGGTTATCATTCTTGTGTTGATAATCATTGATTGCGGGGTTTGTCACCAGCAACAACCAATGAAGATTGATCGTAATGGTACTTAGCGGCGCCCCTGGTGAACCTTTCTTATGATTCTTCTTATTTTTCATATCTACTGTTGTTCAGCCCTTGCCATTCAAAACCATTCGCCAATGTTGACCATGTGGTCGTTTCCCAGTATTAACCAATACCAACCCCTCATCTCTTGGTATCATCCATTTATGCATGTCAGCATCATCACAACAGACCACTATTAACTTCATGAACCATTGTCATCATCAAGGTTCACCAGACCGCATGAGAATTACTCATCATTTTAACAATTCTGATTCTGATGGTCAACGAACTTTAATTGTTAGGCATTGATAAAATACAAGATGATGGTCAAGCACGGTTCTGACGCTGAACCAGTACTACATCATGTCCGTTGGCTATTGATCATTCTTAAACATGACTGGGTTGGTTCGGGGGAGCAGGTCGCTACTACGTCGCCGCTATGGTGGCTGGGATCCACCATGAACTACTTTGATCAATCGTCAAGATAAACTCGGTATCAACATCAGGCCGAATCAGTCCCAGTTAATCAAAACGATGAGTAAGTAACAAACCATGAGTATCTGAGAAAACCATCAGTGTTTGAGAGTCAGGTTGGTTGTTGAAACTAGGATATGACTACGATATGCATGTTTCTCAAGTCATAGGGGATCCCCCAGTAATCATCCACTATGAGCTATCTATAGCAATAAACCATCAATTGTAGTTGATTAACAACTATTGTTGGTGAATATCCCCTAGTCTTACCCACTATTAGCCACCATCAACCATAATAGGGGATCTCCTGTTAGGGGTAATAACCAACCATTATAATACCATCATATTATCTCCTGTTATGGCCTACCCTACTATTGTTGGTGATCCCCATCCACCATTAATCATTCTTGTTGGTGATTATCCCCTATTATCAACCACTATTAGCCACCATTAACCAACCATTTTGGGGTCTCCTGTTATGGCTTGGGAAGCCACCATGCTGGGAAGCATCAGAGCTGGTGCCCCGCCTGAGGCGACCGCTGCGCAGCAAATGCGACAGGTCCTGGCATCACAGCTGAAGCAAACCCTGAGGCCGCGACGCATGGGTCGCTGGGTGCTGGGACTGGGGCTCCCCGGGGTGGCCCCGAGGGTTGGTTGAGGGATGCCATTGGACTATGGTTGTATCTACCATAGCTAGTACTGTAGGCCCCCAAATTTTGCAAGTTGCTTAATGAGCCATTTAACTATGGTTATATCTACCATTTGCCTAGTAGTTACCCTAGTTATGTTCACCAACTTAGCTAACGATTGGGGGCCCCACCTTGTATCGGAAGGTGAAACAAGTTACAATCCCCATGGTCACATTCAACAGTTACATCCAGTGGGATGATCATCCAAATGGATGAGAAGATTGGAACATGAAGCAAGTTGGGGTTGTATGGATGCGATTCTACCTTGAAGATGGGAACATGAGCCAGAAAGTGGCTTGACAAGGACAGGGATGACTTTGCAAACGTTGCATTGAGATGGTCACATACCGCTGGGAAGGTACGAGGATTTCCCACAGCAATGCCAAAAAATCGTAAATCCATGACTGAGAAACACATGATAGCAATCAAAACAGTTTTTCCCCTCCCGTTTTCTCTCAATTATCATCACCGCTGCTGCAAAAGTCACTACCGCTATCATTCTGCTTACACCCATCATCTCATCACTTCTCCCGCCTTGTCCTGTTGCAGGGGTGTTTGAGGCTCCGGCTCTAGCCCCTAGCTTTGCAGCTCTGTAGTGTCGAGCGAGTCTGGTAAAGAACAACCGCAACTCTTCGGATGAGAAGGTACATAAGTGGGTTGGTTGCAGGATCCATGGTAATGGTTGATTATGATGGTGGCTGATCATAGTTGATAATGGTGATAGCGGCAACGGTTGAGTAGTGGTTCGGAAATAATTTGGTAACGCCAGTATCAACCATTATCAGTACCTAACTATAGTTGGCAAACCATTATCAACCTTTATTAACTATTGCCGTAACCATACCGGGTTGGGTAATCGTTGATGGTTCTTTCCGGTGATTTGGCGACACCCAACGATGGGAGACCATGGGAGACCAAAAAGCGGCGGGCAGGGTAGCACCTGGTGATGGCATGGATCTAGTGCCTTGAGGGCATCATCATCCAACATGGATGAGAGTTCTATTGTTTCTCAAGCCATAGGATTTTAGGGGGCCCCCAAAATGGATGATATCAAGGATGATTAGAGGGTCCCCTTTTGAGAAACACACGTATATTATATACAAATTCAGGTTCACCCACAGCTGTCATCGCTGTCATCAACACAATCGTCATGATTATTGTCATAGACTCACTTCGACTGCAGAGCTGTCCGCATTCGCGATCGTTTCCCGTTCTGCCAGCAGCCATGCTTTGACATAATTGGCAAAAAGAAGAGTGATTAGATGTGGTTGGTGATTTCAACCCCAATTTGGGATGATTGACCGAACCTACTTGGGATGATGTAACAGACCTGATTTGGCTCACATTTTTTGGGACCCCCCACTCCTTGCTGCTGCGAACAACTGCTAGCATTGATTAATCTATAGGTGGTGGTTTTAAGCACTTTTTACTTCTCCCCAATGTTCGGGATGGTTGAGTGCCTAGTTTTTTTGGGGTGGCTTAGAACCACCATCCAATGAGTCATGGGGATTTTTGTTCTGGCCTCAACGCATGATCAGGAACCTTGACGCTGCAAGGTTTTACTTTGGGCTTCGTAAGCTAACTGATTGTTGACCCGAAGTCGGATGAACACCACAGATGGATAAAACCCTGTAGACATGTCATAATGAATAGCTAAAACTGCGCACTCGAGCAGGCTCATGTCCTGCTCATGACTGGTTGAGGATGACCATTTGTGATGCCTACTGTGATTCACTCAACGGGGTCAGAGAAGCCTGGTTGTATCAGGAGCTCCTACTGTCTGCTAGGATTTGATATGGGTTGGTCATAACTTGTAGGAATAGCTGTAGACCAAGCAGCAGCATAAGGCGACAACGTTTTGCTGATGCCTTGGCTTGCGGCCCTTGGTTGATGGTCCTGCTGATGTGTTGATGGTGGATCAGCCACGATTAAGCAGTGCATCATCAGCCATGGTCAAGCAGCCAATCAGTGAGTACTAAGGCTTGCCAAGCAACAGGAAAACAACAGGAGATCAGACATGATCAAAGTATATCAAACTCATTGGCTATTACTCATTAATTACATATATTAACTGGTACAGTAGTGCTGCTGCAAGTCTCATCAACCAAACATAGCCAATACGAAACAGAAAACCAACAGCAGCGCTTTGCAGCGCCGTTGCCGCCGCAGACGTATTGCTTCAGATGGGAACAACTATGGAACTAGCTGTATAGGTCAGCCTCACTGCAGGTCAGTGAACACAGATACCCCGGACCCCTGCCAGGAATTGCTCTTATTTTTGACTATTTAATCGAGTTGTTGACCTTGCAAGAACATGTGCAAGTATGAACCAGCAGCAACACCTGACAAGGCAAGCCGTGGGGCGTCTGGAAGTGTCAAGGACCAGGTTCAGTGATCAAGATTCAGATTGCCACCCTCTCCAGCAAAAAGAATAGCAGGTTCAGAGCCGTTCATAGCCAGCAGAATCAGCAAGTTGTAGACATATCCAGCCACCGTCTCGTTGGTTGACCTACACCAGTTTGACTCACAAGGAACTGACCATTTTCAAGGCTCATTGAGCTGCGAGATCTGGCAAAGCGCTGGTCAAGGGAGGCGCCTGGTCGCCGAAGCGTCAGCCATTCACCATGCCATGAATTCTGCCGCCCAGCCATGGGTTTTCAACATCTCAACCACTTCTTGGTGTTTTGGCAAGGCTTCAAGGATGTAACCCTTCAAGCAGCAAACTCAGCTGAAACGACACGTGGGAATCGAGTCCCGTAACGAATTGGTGCTCGCTGCACCGAGCCGCCATTGGAGATGCACCCGCTGCGCCCCGGTGTCGTGTCGTTGGGGAGCCTGGAGGGCAAGGAATCCTTGGAGATACTTGTACCAAGGGACCTTTTTGGTACTTAGTGATGGTTTATAAATCATAGCTGGCTGGTGGTTTGAGTGGGAAACTATGGGATTTTCTCCGGTCAATCATGCTTAATTAATAGTGGTTCACTCTGGGGGATTACCAACTATAGCCGGTTGGTGGTTTGATTGTCATTTTTGAACATTTCCCTTTGCAGAAATGGTTGGTTGGTTGGATACGTAATATTTTTCATAGGGGTGGTTCAACCACTAATAACCAGTAATGGTTGATGAACCATTTAACTACCAAGACTGGCTGGTGTTTGGCAATTTTTTGTTTTCCCTAGTGGTTATGAACCAATGGTTGGTTGGCAAATACTTTTCATGACGGTTTGATTCAACCACCAACCAGTGATGATCAGTATTAGCCACTATCACCTGATACAACCATTATCAACCATTATCAACCACTATTAACCACTAGTCAACCATGGTGGCTCAGCCACCAACCAGAAGCGAATTACTCATCCAACGCATGTCCTGACGGAACCATGGCTCTGGAGCGTCGATGGGTCCGCTCAATGGCACGGCGAAGGGATGGTCATCCAGCCGCGTCAGGAGGGCGACGAAAGTTGAAAGTCAGGGTTTCGAGCTGGGGCTCCAGTCAACACCGGAGGTTTATCATGATGTTTTTATAAATAAGTAAATAAGTAAATAAATAAATTAATAAATAGATAAACATATATATATATAATATCTTTCTGATTATTAACCCTGCTTAACTAATATGAACTATATCAAGTGTATCAATCATTGTCAACCACTATACCACAATCAATCATCAGCGACTATAGTAACCATTCTGAACACAATAGTTCCATTGCCAGTGTGAAGTAAACCAACTGCTAGATATTAGTGACCAGAATCATTTAAGTTCATCAAGCAAGTAACCATTATGGAATAAATTGTTTCGAAAAGTTCATCAAGTAAGTAACCACTATTATATAGTATCTCATCAAGTAAGTAACCACTATGAAGTAACTACTATGATATGGTATCCGCCATCATATAACCCAGCTGGTGGTTTCCAACTCGTCGATTTTGCCGCGGTGCTCAGGCAAACGCAGAAGGATCTGGAGGCAGCCAACATGCTGCGGAGCCGCTTACACGGCTGGGCAGCCTAGATCGATGTGCCGCGATCGATGGCTGCGCGGCTGGAGGTTAGCACCCCCACTGAACCAACCGATAGCTAAGCATAGTTACAGTAAGGATGGTTATTACCTATTATAGTAGATTACACTAACTTTTATAGCTAATCAATAGTAACTAGTATAGTAGATTACACTAACTATTATAGCTAATAGTAACTAGTATAGTAGATTACACTAACTTTTATAGCTAATTAATAGTAACTAGTATAGTAGATTACACTAACTTTTATAGCTAATTAATAGTAACTAGTATAGTAGATTACACTAACTTTTATAGCTAATTAATAGTAACTATTATAGTAGATTACACTAACTTTTATAGCTAATTAATAGTAACTAGTATAGTAGATTACACTAACTTTTATAGCTAATTAATAGTAACTAGTATAGTAGATTACACTAACTTTTATAGCTAATTAATAGTAACTAGTATAGTAGATTACACTAACTTTTATAGCTAATTAATAGTAACTAGTATAGTAGATTACACTAACTTTTATAGCTAATTAATAGTAACTATTATAGTAGATTACACTAACTTTTATAGCTAATCAATAGTAACTAGTATAGTAGATTACACTAACTTTTATAGCTAATTAATAGTAACTAGTATAGTACTGGGTAGTTGACCCTACTCGTCCCATCACACCGAAAGTCGTCCCAATCACGGTGTGCCTTGCGGAAGTAGTTCAACAACCCTCATCCCTTAGATTAGGAAAGAGAGCATTTCAACGCAAGTCGCACTGGCACACGTGTTTCTACAGTCTGTAAAGGTCATGTCATTTGTTTCTTTCATCACCCTGTACAGCTGCGATTTGCTAAAGAAATACAATTTCCAGCCTTCATCCTTGAGATTACGGAAGAAAGCATTCCAACACGAATCGCACTGGCACACATGTTTCTAGACTGTGTCAAATGCAATGCAATGTCCTTTGTTTCTTTGATCACCCCTTTTAGCTGCGATTTGCTACAGAAATATGATTTCCAGCCCTCATCCTTTAGATGAGGGAAGAACGCATTCCAACACAAATCGTGCTGGCACACGTTTTTCTAGACTGTGTCAAATGCAATGTCCTTTGTTTCCTTGATCGCCTTGTGCAGCTGCGATTTGTTGCAGAAATATGTTTCCAACTCAACTCATGCGTCTACCCGTGCTGCCTACAACTGAACGGACCATAGGATGGAACAAGGGACGGCCAATCACAACAACAACAACAACAACAACAACAACAACAACAACAACAACAACAACAACAACAACAACAACAACAACAACAACAACCCTAAATTGCAACGGAAACAGCACTAACTTCCAGTTGCCATTCCGCACTTGGGGTTGAAAAAGCGTTGATTGAATCTGCCATGCTTGTGCCCAAGGGGTTCTGGCGGCTCTGCCTTTTGAGTGGGGTGGAGCCTCTTTTGGTCTCGTTTGGGCCTCCAGAGGTCTCGTTTTTGGTCTCGTTTTTTCCCCCTCCTATATCCGGGAAGGTGCTGTTCTGTTTTGGGTAGGGAGCGGTGTGCCATTGTGATTTGTATGCTTTGGGATGGTTTTTTCTACAACATGCTGCCAGCCTACCATTGGGAGAAGAATGGAAATGCACATGAACTTTGAGCTTTGAAAATCGGCATGCCAAGCGCGAGGCTGGTCCAGATGTTTTTTTGAAATCTGCTGGATAAGCAAAACGCACTGGCAGACGATGATTCCAGATGTCCAGGAAGGTGACGTTCTGTTTTGGGTAGGGAGCGGTGTGCCATTGTGATTTGTATGTTTTGGGATGGTTTTTTCGACAACATGCTGCCAGCCTACCGTTGGGAGAAACATGGAAATGCACATGAACTTTGAGCTTTGAAAATCGGCTTGCCAAGCGCGAGGCTGGTCCAGATGTCTTTTTGAAATCTGCTGGATAAGCAAAACGCACTGGCGCACCATGATTCCAGATGTCCAGGAAGGTGATGTTCTGTTTTGGGTAGGGAGCGGTGTGCCATTGTGATTTGTATGTTTTGGGATGGTTTTTTCGACAACATGCTGCCAGCCTACCGTTGGGAGAAACATGGAAATGCACATGAACTTTGAGCTTTGAAAATCGGCTTGCCAAGCGCGAGGCTGGTCCAGATGTCTTTTTGAAATCTGCTGGATAAGCAAAACGCACTGGCGCACCATGATTCCAGATGTCCGGGAAGGTGACGTTCTGTTTCGGGTAGGGAGCGGTGTGCCATTGTGATTTGTATGCTTTGGGATGGTTTTTTCCACAACATGCTGCCAGCCTACCATTGGGAGAAGAATGGAAATGCACATGAACTTTGAGCTTTGAAAATCGGCTTGCCAAGCGCGAGGCTGGTCCAGATGTCTTTTTGAAATCTGCTGGATAAGCAAAACGCACTGGCGCACCATGATTCCAGATGTCCGGGAAGGTGACGTTCTGTTTCGGGTAGGGAGCGGTGTGCCATTGTGATTTGTATGCTTCGGGATGGTTTTTTCCACAACGTGCTGGCAGCCCACCATCGGGAGAAGGATGGAAATGCACGTCAGCTCTGAACATTGCAAATCGGTGTGCCATGCGCGAGATTCGTCCGGATGTCATTTTTTGAGGCTGCTGGAGACACAAAACGCACTGGCACACGATGATTCCAGATGTTTTGGCGTGTGATGTTCTGTTTGGGTGGGGACCGGTGTGCCATTGCGATTTGCCTTCCATGGGGTGACTTCCTGAAAGCCTGGGGTGACTTTTGGATAGCGGTGTGCCATGCAGTGGGGTGACTTTTCGTTGGTTGGGGTGAGAAATGTCGAACGCTCGTAGATTACACTAACTATTATAGCTAATAGTAACTATAATCTACTAGTTTGGTTCTCTGAGTTGCAGTAAGGATGTTGATTGTAATCAATCAACGAATCGATTGCTGTGCTAAACCAACAATGGGTAGGTGAACATCCATCAGCAGTCTTAGCCACTCATGATGGAGTCACGTGGTTATGGGTCATGGCATCTAAAGGTAATTACAGGGTTCTGATCCATAGCAATATGGGTGTTTCTCAAAATAGGGGTACCCCTATGGTACTCCTAATCATCTAAGATTAACCATTTGTAGTACTAAACCATTGATTTTGGGGTTCCCTTATTTTGAGAAACCCCAATATAGAGTCAACGCTTGCTTCTTGACTTGGGTAGGCCAGTGGTGTTTTAAGTGCCGATTGAACAGCTAGAATATCCCGGGATGTATGCCTCAAATGGTGGTTTCTTCAGATAGGGTACCCCCAAAAAGGTTGTTTTTTACTAAAAATGGTGAACATAAGCTGGATGATAACTGGGTGTACCCCAAAGTTGACTTGAGAAACCATCAAATCTCAAATGGGTGTGTCTCCAAAATACCCCAAATCATACATGGGTGTTTCCCAAAATAGGGGTACCCCCAAAAATGGTTGGTTTATTACTATAGATGACTACTATTGGATGATTTGTGGGTACCCCTATTCTGAGAAATCACCACATCAAAAACCATTTCAATCGTAGTAAACCATCCACATCTTTAGGGCTCCCCAAACTGGCTTAAGACACCACCAACCAGTTCTAGCAGTAAGCCATCCACAACTTTGGGGCTTCCCTAGCTATTCAGAAACCACCAAAAAACCTGGCATTTTTTTCATATATGAACCACTCGTGAACTTTACGGTGAAAACCACTAAACCTGGCAGTATAGCCGTTTATGGCAGTAAACCAATGATGAACCACTGATGAATTTTCCAGAAGCCTCATGGGTTGCTGAGGCTTTGGGGGCGTGGTGCCTCCGCACATGCCGGGTCATGACATTATCAACTTCCTACAGCAGGCGCAGCCCTGGGACTCTGAAGAGTGAAGCGGTGGGGGCCAGGCGTATCGTCCGCCGATGGCTGGTGGTTTCGACCTAGCGACTTGGGGAGTTGTGCTTGGAGTTTATTGCTATAGATGGTTAAGCTATTGGATGATTTTGGCGTAGTTTGTTACTATACGTGATTACTATTGGATTATTTTGGGTACCCAAATTTTGCGAAACCACCATGTGGTGCCCCAACTTCAACAAGTCTTTACAGATATCAACACGCAAATTCACCAAGATGGTTGTATGATTGTTGTATGTCTCTCTCTCTCTGTCTCTATTGTTGTTATTGTTGTTGACCACCATCAATGCCGCACCAGTGTTCATTGTTGTTGGTTGTCATTCAATGTTATTTCATAGTTTGCCATAAGTTTTTCACCATGAACCTGTGCTTTCCATCACTCACCGTTGTTGTTCACTACTATTTCTTGAAACCCAGTGTTTAATCGCCACCATTAACATTGAACAGCCATCAGTGTAGCGTCAATTGTCATTGCTATGTATTGAGCATTATTACATTCTTTCACTGTCACCAGAAGTGGGTAATATAAAGTAGTCATTCGCCAGGATTCAAAACTATGACCAGCAACTTTGATTGCAACAGCAGAGGAACGTGTTTGGTCAACATCGGTGATCGTGACGCGATTGTCCAAACAGTCATTGTCAGTTGAATGGCAATCGGACATAGCAACGAAGACTCCACTGTTTCTAGTGGGATTCCGACCAGCTATATTTGGCTACAAAAGGGTGGCAATGCCGGAATGCCGTGATTTTCCTCATATCACTATCATCAATCACCACTATGAACCCTTGCAACCGTTGATAAGTGGCCATTGATCGCCACTATCACAACTTTTTCGCCTATGGTAGCACATATGTTCATGGTTTCACCATTTATTCACGTCGATTTCATGATAGCTATTGCAGATCTCATACCCATCTTTAAGCACAGACAAAAGTGAAAACCATCATCATCATCGTCGTCGTCGTCGTCGTCGTCGTCGTCGTCGTCGTCATCGTCGTCATCGCCATCATTCCCGTCATCGTCGTCATCGTCGTCATCGTCGTCGTCGTCATCGTCATCGTCATCGTCATCATCGTCATCGTCATCATCATCGTCATCATCATCGTCATCCTCGTCATCATCATCATCCTCGTCATCATCATCATCATCATCATCATCGTCATCATCATCATCATCATCCTCATCATCGTCATCATCATCATCATCATCATCCTCATCATCATCATCATCGTCATCCTCGTCATCCTCGTCATCCTTGTCATCATCATGATCCTCGTTATCCTCGTCATCCTCGTCGTCCTTGCATCCTCGTCCTCGTCATCCTCGTCATCCTCGTCATCCTTGCATAATCGTCATCCTCGTCATCCTCGTCATCCTCGTCATCCTCATCCTCATCCTCATCATCATCATCATCGTCATCATCATCATCATCATCCTCAGCATCATCCTCATCATCATCTCCTCATCATCATCCTCATTGTCATCATCATCATCATCATCATCATCATCATCATCATCATCATCATCATCATCATCGTCATCCTCGTCATCATCATCATCATCATCATCGTCATTCATCATCATCATCATCATCCTCATCATCATCATCATCATCATCATCATCATCATCATCATCATCATCACCCCCATCATCCTCATCATCCTCATCATCTTGATCATCCTCATCATCCTCATCATCCTCATTATCCTCGTAATCATCATATTCTAAGGCCATTAATCTGCTATAGATTCATTCCATGATTTGTAACCATTCCATTAAGCACTTCTATCCATTAACTGCCGTGCCAGGTGGCAACAGGTGCTCCCACTGTGTGGAAGCTCAGCACAGC
>VSDK01027004.1:765467-811527 GCA_009767595.1 Symbiodinium kawagutii | reverse complement strand
GGTTCAGATGAGTTGTAAAATAAGGGATATACCTGGTGATGAATCATAGATGAATCATGATCATATGGTGGTTTCTCAAAATAGGGGGCCCAAAAAATAGCTGGTGTATTACTATAAATTACTATTAATGGATGATTTGGGTGTACCCCTATGTAGAGAAACCACCATATGAGCACCAGCTTTTATTTATGTATGAATAGTTTCATATTCGGGCGGAAGTGAGAATTGCACAAATATCCAGAATTCGCATGTAAAACGAGTCAGGAACTTCCCGAGAACGAGTTAGGCATTTAACATGTAACGTTTATAAAGTAAAGGCAGCTGCGCCGTTGGAAAACGAGTCTGTTTGTAAAAACTAGCACAGGACTGGAAATCGAGTCGGGAACTTCCCGAAAATCTTTGTAATTGCAACGAACAATGAATAAATTCCACCGTTCATATGGATATATCTGGTGATATACCTGCTGATGAGATGATATGAGATAATCATAGATAATCAGATTTTGAGATATTAGTTCCAGCTTGTTCTATTTATGGGATGTTTTGAGTTGATTAGATTTATGAGATGTCATAAGATGATGTATGAGATCACTATTTTGTAATAGGAAGAACCTGAGGAAACGCTTGGAAAATCCAGATTTGTTAAAGGGAATTCCAGGAAATCAGCTACTTCTATGAATGGTGGATTTTCACTTGCCAGATGAGTTTACCAGCTGGCAATCCGGCACAGACCCTACCCCGGACGTCAGACCCCCAAAATCGTGATTGATTGAAGGGAACCTATGCATAGCTTATAACATTACAAGCAGGCTGCTGTGTGTGGTAGCTGGGAACAGCGAGACCAAGTTTTGGACCAGGAAGCCACACGAGTCTCGCAAGTTGACGGCCCAGTCTGGGATGTCCATAGACCAGTCTGATGATCCCGAAAGATTGGAGTTCTCCCGACCTGATTTTGCTCAGGGATGGTTTTTCGCCACAAACGACTACGGACACATCCATGCGTTGGTTTCTCAGAATAGAGGTGCTCCCAAGTCATCTTGAATATGAATCATTTCCAGTAAGAAGCCAACCATAGCTTTGGGGTTCCCCAATGGTTTGAGAAACCCTCAGATACCTACTGGTCTTGTGGATTGCTTGATGTCCCTACTATGTCTATGTATCAGCTGATCCAACATCAATTCGATCACCATCCATGTGCAGCTCACCCATGTGTTGCTTGGCTCATTGGCTAGTCACACTTCATAGCCACCCTGTTGGCTAATCATATCATTTATTGATTTTAATGCAACAGATCTTCACTATTTCAGATATGCTCATCAGTATATACCTTGCATACTGTTGTACTAGGGCTATACCATTTCACCATACCTGATCATGATTCAATCAACCATACCATCATCAACCATCATTGAAACCATGACTGCCCATTAACCAACCATTTTCACCTTTACTGGCGTTTATTCGCTTCCACCATCATCAATCATCATTAGCTGTATTGACCATTATTAGCCATTATCGATCATCAAACATCACCAGCAATCATCCACAAGAATCAACGATCATCAACGATCGTCCACGACCAACAATCATTAGCCCTTATAAATAATAAATAGTGTATCTTGTAAAATAGCTCCTATACATTCACCATTAGTAGTTACAAACCATCAAATGTAGTTGATTAAGCCATTCCTTTTGCTTATTACCCCCTATTGTTTAACCATTCGTAGCCACTATACACCATCCAGAACTTGGGGGGTCACCAGTCATTATGGGTCATCCGTTGCACCGCCGGGCCGCGCCTGGCTTCAGGCGGCAACGGCAGTGGCAGCACCCACTCCCAAGGCACTGCCACAGGGGGTACCTGTGGGGGTGGCCCCCAGGTGATGGAAAAATGGTCGACTTCATGCTTAGACATGATGGTTTAATGGTGGTTGATACTGCGGTTAGTTAATGGATGTTAATGGTTAGCTGGCTATGGATGGTATTGATCATCGTGGGGGGAAATGGTCAAATATGGCTATGCGTCAAGGCTTTAATCAACCTATTTCATGGGGGATAATTTAACCAACAAAGCTAAAAGGGAAACAATGGTTAATGATAGGGGAACCGGGGGTACAGGGTTTTGACCCACAGCCATATGATGGTTCATTGTGGTGAAAATGGTTAAATGGTGGCTCAATGGTCGAACAAGGATACCTATGGTAGAACCTCCTGGCATTGGTCAATCATGGTTAATGGTTGGTCCATCATAAACCATACGTTACACCACTATCCACCATCATCAACCTTTGACCATTTGCTAACCACTACTTGGGTATAGGAGACAATTCGTTGCCCACCGACTGGCCCTTGTTGGTCATTGTCCCCTCATCGGCAACTTGAACTGTCATAAACACAGGTTTCCCAACGGTATACCATCAACGCACCATGAATATGATCATTGCTCCCAATTGGCCATCACTTGACCATCCTTAACCCATCAAGCACCAAGATACACCATATGATTAACCACTCACCACTATTGGCTAACCACTAGTGGACCGATCAATTGTAAACCATCATGAACCATCCTCGCAACCCATCATGCACCACCTACCTAATCCATTAGTTAACAATTTACCAATGATTTACCGTAGGTAAACCATCAATCAAAGGATGTATCGACCCTCGGTTAATTCATTGAATAATTAACGTTTTTGTAATTTTTACCCTCGATTAATCCATCACCGTCACACACGATCATCAATTATACAATCATCTGTAAACCATGAACAAACCATTAACCATGAATTCTGTCCCCCATTCGCCGACAGACCCATCCAACATCACCATCAACGCACCTTTCATTTCCCCACAAATCATCCAGGATTAATAAACCCTCCATCAACTGCCGAAATGACTGGGAAACCATCAACAAAAACCCTGGGAACGAGGTGATTTGAATGCTTGTTAGTCAAGGAGTCAAGCTGTAAGACAAGTCAATCCCTATAGATTTCCAATCTGTAGAAAACCTTTGCTAACTGGTGGTTTGTCAAAATCGGTTACCCCAATTGTCATCTAGCTATAAACCACTAATAATAGTAATAGTAATTTGGGACTCCCTGTGGCTGGAGAACACACCAACTGAGTACCATCTATTGTTCGTTAGCTAAGTGAGTCATTGGCAAAAAATCTAAACAAATCCGGAAAACATCTGAAAAACTCAATCCTGAAAAATCTGGAAAAAATCTGAACACATCCAGAAACAATCCGAAAAATCTGAAAAAATTGAACAAATCCGGAAAAATCTGAAAACAAATTGAACAAATCCGGAAAAATCTGAAGAAAAATTGAACAAATTCGGAAAAATCAGACAAAAATTGAACCAATCCGGAAAAATCTGACAAAAATCTAAACAATCCATTGTTAGTTGGTAGTTCTTTCCTGCCAGCCCCTCGCTACAGGCGCCCCTGACCGCCGCGCCACGGCCTGTCGTACCGGGGACAGCCGTGCTACCCAGCGCCGCGGGCGCTGCGAGTGCGGCATCACGCCCGGAGGCTCAAGGCAGTGAGCCACCGGGGGGTTTGTCCAGCCCACCATGGTGGAATGAAACCAGGGGAATCCTATGATAGGTCGTTAATAATAGGGGATTATAAGCAAGAACAGTGGTGAAACAACAACTGACTGGTGGTTTGATTGACATTTTTTTATTTTCCCTAGTGATTATGAAGAAATGCTTGGTTGACAAGCATATCTTGATAGGGGGTTGAAACCATCAACCAGATAACCAGGGTAAATGATGGTAAATGGTAACTATGGCGAATAGATTTTCATGGTTAATGGTTAACCAATGAAACCAGGGGGAAACCATGGGTGGGAAACAGTGGGAAAGCATGGGATTTTCTGTGGTTAATAGTGGTCGATAGTGCTTAATTGATTGATGATAAATGATTGGTAATGAAACCGTTGGAAACCGTGAAAAACCATGTTGCCTGACGCCAAAGGGTCTCTCGCAAAGCCAGTAAAGCTATCCACGATCCTTGAGTAGCCAGCATCCAACATCCTCAACTGTGCTTCGCAAACCGCCACTATTATCGTTATACAGTTATACACAGTTATAAACCATTGCCAGTATCACAAAACATCATTCACCGTTGACAGGGCAATACACAAGCATCACTCTCAACAAATTTTGGTGCTTTGTCAAAATTGGGAACCCCCCCCAAAAAATCGATGGTTTAGCCCCCCCAAAAGGGTTGCTTTACTGTACTATAGATGGTAAAGATTGGATGATTTGGGGGTACCCCTACGGTTAATTACTCAAAATAACCATGGTTGGGTGAATTTGGGGGGTCCCCTATGGCTTTTGACACATTCATTTGCCATTCATTTCCCGATCAAACCAAGGCGCGCCCTGGCACCACCAGATGCCCGGTGGCGAAGGTACAGAAGCGGCCGCCCGTGTTTCGGGTGGGCGTTCATGGTGAGTTGATGGTTAAGTCATGGTTCAATAAAGGGTGAGTGGCGAGAACTGATATTCGTGGTGACTAACCATGATTAATATCAGTTCATATTACAGTAGTTCATATTAGTTAGATGGTGATAACTGATACTGATGGTTAAGTTGATGGTTAAGTCAGGGTATGTGCCAAACCATAGGGTAACCAACAACCCACCAAAAAACTCATCATTTTACTAGGAAACCATCGGTTTTGGGTGTGCCACTATTTTGGCACAAACCCATACGATGATTAGTCATTTGGTGAATTGATCCTGAATAGTGGGTTAGCAGTGGGTGAGCAATGTGATGAAAACGATTCTTGCTTATTGATGGTTGATTCATGGGGTCATCATTGATGACGGTGTTGATTCATGAGGGTTGATGGTTGATCGCACATTGATGGACGGGTGATGCTGGTAGCGGTCATCATGGTGAATTCATGGTTAATTGACGGTCAATCATGTGGTTGATGCTTGGTGATTGATGATTAGCCCACCTAAGATGGCCGTTGACCCATTGTCTATGACTCTTAGTGCTGGTTAATGTTGGTTTGCAATGGTTAATGACAGCTCATGACAATTCGTTATACAGGCTTCTTATCAACGCTACCTTTAGAAACGGTTGCTAAGAACGTTTGATCTCTCGTTTTAAATGATGGTTCATAGTGGTTCGCTCTTGTCAATGATTGTCAGTTGCTGATCACAATCGATTGACCATGTGTGATGGATGGTGGTTTGTAAGCAGCAATGAACACAAGGCCGGCGCATGCAACGCATGAAACGCCCTGTCAGTCAATGGCGGCGCCCAGCAGATGACCAACTCCCTGGGAGCTGGTCATCTGTGTGAACACCGAGTTCTCGCAGGTGGCATGTTCATCACCAAAAACTTGGGATCTTTGGGGGACCCATCATTTAACCATTCCAACTATAACCATTTAACCATAATTTAGTCATTTAACCATCATCTAGCCATCATTCATCATCATTCAACCACGATCAACCACCCTTTAACCCACCCTTATGCAGCACAATGCCTATGGCTACCCCTTCTCCACCACCGGTGCTTCCGCAGGTTGGGCGAACAGTTCCAACGGGGCGCCGCAACCTGCCTTCAGCAAGGCCAGGTCAGCATCGATTCCAACTTGGGGTTCCAACGGCCGGTACGCTGTGTATGGAGAGAGATGCCAGTTCCCAACTGCTTGGTAGTTGAATGGCCAACTATTTTATCTATTTGATGGTTGAGAATTGCTGGCTGGCTGATGTTGTATAATCTGGCTGGGTAGTTGGGAGAGAGCCATTTGGAGCCGTTTGGGGTATCCCTCTCTACCCTTAAACAGGGGAGACCAAGAGCTCCCAAGACTTGTGTAGCCTGAAGTTCAACTTGGTAGCTTGCCATAGCCGATGGGGGCATCTGTTTTCAGCTGAACCATCCTGCACCACCAGTCGCCAAGCACTCTTCACCTTTGTCAACTTCGCCATGGTTCGCGGCTGCCACCATTGATGTACCACCAAACGAAGCCCTGCCCAGCACCGCGAAGCATCAGGCGCCCACGGTGGTGCCTCCTCCGAGCACGTCCAAAGCCTCCGAAAGCGCCAAAGAAGAGGAGAGCTGCGGAAGCGGCGCACCGCGCGAAGCTTTGGAGGATGAGGTTTCAACATCTGAGGGTTTCTTAATAGTTAGGGGACCCCCAAGTTATGTTTGGTTTATTACTATAAATGGCTAATTAACTGGGGTGAGGTTTCAACATATGCTTTATCTGGCTATGGGTCAAGCTCTTAACCAACCAAGCAATAGCTGGTTAATGGCTATTAACAGGGGATAAGAACTGACAATTATGGGAGATATACCAGCTATATATGGCTATGGGTCACTATTAACCAACCAATTTCATGAGGGATAAGTTCACCAGCAAAACTCAAGGGAAACCAATGGTTAATAGAGGGGGAACCAAGGGTACTGGGTTTTGACCCACTGCCATATGAGGGTTTCTTAATAGTTAGGGGACCCCTTGGTTTATTAATGGCTATGAATGGTCATTAAATGGGGGAAATAAGCAATAATATACCAACTGTAATGGTTGGTTTATTTCTATAAAGGGCTAGTCAAGGATGATAACTGGGGTGCCCCTATTTTGAGAAACACCGATATCCCACAAATAAGAGGAAAAGCTGCAATTGGCAGTAAAACCAAGGGTTTTAGGTTTTCCCATCAACCGACCCGGTGATATTCACAGTTGGGGGACTAGTTGAAATAGAGACGGAGTTTCAGTTTCTTGTTTTTTTTGTCATTTCAAAAGTGCACACCGATCTCTCGCGTTGGTTGCCAAATACGTGTGCGAACAACCAAACTCTGACAAGTTGTCCGCGTGCAACTACTTCCTGTAGATGTTCAATGTCTTGTAGCACTTGAGGCAAGAGGTTCCCCAGGAGTTTCCTGGACTCCCAAACACAAAATGACAGTGGCTATGGCACTTCTAGTGGCACAGTTCTTACATTTCTTGCCCAAACAGAGGACTGTACATTGTGTTTATGTAATTTGAGCGAGGTCCTGGTCGCCTTTCTTGGTCGCTTCCTTCTTCCACCCGGGTGATGCTGTGCTGTGTATGGAGTGCAATTTCATTGGGAATTGCTCTCTGGCATTTGAGACCGTTTGTGAGGGTTAAATAAGCAACCATGATACTCGGATAGAACCAGTACCAATGCTCGAATATGCCAACAAAAGGTCTTTGGTTGATTTATCGACCTCCTCACGTGATTTTTTTGGATTGATCCCTCATTTTAGGAATCAGATTGGTTGCAAAACTCACTTTTTTAAACTTATCCTGATCTAGCTGGACAATCTGGACAATAGATCACTTCAGCACTTGAACCCATCAAGTGCATAGATTCTGTGGATGTTCTTGAGGGTGCGGCAAGCTATCATCAGCACTTGGGATGAATGTACATATGGGTACATCTATGTTCAGAGAGAGAAGATTATGATCAACGGATGTATCTGTTTTTAGAGACGTGGGTACCTCAAAGGTAGTTTTTTACTATTCATACACACATGGGTGTTTCTCAAAACAGGGGCACTCTCAGTTATCATCCTTTATATTCATCATTCATAGTAATAAACCAAGCATAACTTTTGGATCCCCAAACTGGCTTGAGAAACACCCAGATGTATATGCAGATGGGGACTGCACGCTGCGCAACCCAGGATTTAGCACAGGCGCTTTCCAGCCATTTGTTGGGGATCCCTGGAGTTAGCACCTGCAGCCGTTGATCGTTCTGCCTGCTTTCTGTTTTGACTGTAGTGGTAGAAATTCATTGATTGTTGGACCTGATATGACCTGATTCTTGATGGATTCAAGTTACTGCTTTTACATTCTTGCGGTTGATTCTTGTGGTGGTTAGTTGTTGCCACAATTTGTTGATCCTTGATTTGCTTGTTTCTACGTCGCCTTCTGGTGGATCGTTGGTTGGGAGCTGCTGAACTTGAAGCCTGCTCTACTGGAGCTTATCATCGCACGCTGATAAATGTTAGAAACGTCTTTCAAATAACAACCAGAACCAATCTTCAATATGCTGGTTGACTATTGCTGATTTCCTATTTTGCTTGGTTGATTTGCCGTTGTTGTGGGTTGTTCGTGCACAGTGTACGTTACATAAGTGTCTATGTCCATGTTTCTCACTTCCACACCAGCTCTGGCGCACTCCTAGGTTCAACGGTCAACCAGTCATGGCCCAGTCACTCATCCAATGTTCATGGCATGGTGGTTCTGCAATAGTTGGCCCATGTTGGCCCAGTTGGTTTATGGCCCCTTGTTCAGAAGAAAACTCACTGTGAGGTGCCATACACAGCCTATGGAGACAACTAGTTAATGTGACCAACCAGTGCGGTATGGAATGGCACCAGTGTCTATTTTGAGCACCAAAATGAAGATATTAGAATTTACGGCCAGTCCTGCAGGCATAGATGGCGACTGGTTATCATACAGGGCTGTTATTAGCCGGCTTACTGGTGATGAACAGAACGCTGGCTTCTGCGTGATCCACATTTCCTAGCATTTGATTCGAGAGATCCTGTACATTGATTAAGGGAATCCCTTTCTACCAAGCCATACAAAGGGATCACATCAGGGTGTTTGCACCAATGCGCAAGGCCTCTTTGGCGATCGGAATTCAGCCTTTATGGCTGCTCACATCTTCATTTCTGTAAGGCAAGATGATCGTCAACATCCAATGGATTCTGACTTGAATCACCAATGACAATCTGATCATCTAAACTCCGTAGTTTTTTTCATCAATCGTTGGTGAGTGGATGGTCAGTCATCCGTAAGCTGATGGTAGATGACACATGATAAGCAAGTAATCATGGTAATTCAAACTGATGGCAAATGATCATAATTCCTTATCATCCAAAAATATGATAACCACCAAGCTAGTATTATCCGAAATGGTTCATTCCCCTTCCGCTTGTGGTTTGGCCGCCACCCCGCTGATCCGAAATGGTTCATGTGGTTCAAACAAGGTTTCCAAGGTCGATTTTCCCACGTAAAAAGCAAACCAGTGAATAACCATCACTAATGGCAAATGATCATAAAGAAATCCTGATCATCTAAACCAATGATGACCAATCATTCTCATCAACCTGGTGGGATGGTGGTAATGGTGGGTCATGACCAAGATATTGGTATGATGCATATCAATGTAAGTAAATAAATGATCACCAATGATCACCAATGATCGATCGGTGGTTTACCATCCACCTCTCCCAGGAACGGAAACCGGGCGAAACGCCCAGGCAGAACCCCTCGCAAGCCCCGAGCGCGGAGCTTCTTCAGGAGAGAGACTCACCAGCAGCACTTGAGTGTGTCTTGAGTGCATGTTCACCCTGGATGAAGCTGAACCCATGGTTGATTAATAGAGGGTATCCTCCGAAAGCCTTGGTTTCCCATAAAACGGTACCCTCCCTCAATTAATAAAGCTATGGTTTTATGAAACTATGGTAAAGATGTCATGATGGTCACGTCGTGATGGTTATGATGTGCTGGTTGTGATTCACCACGCAACTTCTATGGGAAGTAGTTCACATCCCCAAAAACAGGATGATCTTCATATTGGGAATGTGAACAGGAAAGGGTACCATGAGAAAACTTGATTCACCACGCGGCTTTAGTGAAAGGTCAGATGGGTATAATACGTGTCTGTTAAGTCCAGGTTGAGCATCACGATTTGGGTCCCGCAGAGACAGTCTACGGCATCCCTGACCCGCCGCAAAAGGACAAGGTTGTTTTTTTGGGGAGGGGTGGGGATGACCAATTCCTCTCATCGTTACACACACACACACAAACGCAGAAGTGTTTATTCAGATGAGCTGTTTGATCAGGAATTTCAGCTACCGCAGCTAGCAGTGAGGGGATTATCACACTCGGGTGGGTCGAATCGGGTCTGAATCAAGCATTTTGTGGCACTTTTCGGAGGAGGTGTTTGACGCCTCTGATACGGTGACAGGTCTTGCAAGCAGAAACTTGTTCGTAAGAACAGAGGCGGCGTCAAAGTTGTGGTTTTGCCACAACAAAGAAGATGCCTTCTGGGGAATTAAGATAGAATCAAAAATCCAAATTGTTGAAGGGTTATTTTTCTAGGCAACCAGGTCAATTTGCCAGAGAGTAATCTTAACAATCCAAGTCTTCATAGACCCTTGCTCACAATAGCACTGAATGATCACGTGCAATAGACCAGGAAGACCAAATACAATGCCAACCAGTGATCACTATCAACCACTGTTCACTCTAATGCCCCAAGCTTTCCATGGACGTACTATTCATCAGTTGTGTATTCATAACAATGATGCTTAAGACTTACCCATCAGTTGTCATTGTCATCAATCAGTGATCTTTATCAACCGCTGATCAATTAGGGCTTAACGCTAACCAGCATTTCCGTGTATGGTTATATGTTGACAGCTTGAATTGATAACCAATGGTTATAATATTTTGAAAGCCTTGCATATAACCATGGATATACTTCCATGCTACATCTCCATGTAGCATTGACGGATGGCATGGCCGCTCGCGCAGGCGCTGGCGCGGGTGGCCAAGATGGAGGAGGAACCCAACCAGGCACCGGGGAGACCGTGGAGCTGGTGGGGAAACAGGCCAGGAGCGGACCCCAGGAGTGCCCGTTCAGCACATGGTAGCATGGTCAAGTAAGAGATAGCATGGTAGCATGGCAAACCAGCAGTTCTCACTAACTGTTAGATAGTAATTGGTATATTTGGCTATAGCTTTGCAAATCTAACAGTTAACTGATGGTTTGCCATCGTTTGGCTGTTGAACTATGGTGTGAACTGTATGCGATGAACTTTGGATGAGTATAATCATGCTAGATTGTGATGTGGACCATACTCGGCATGATTTCTGTTGTGGACTCTTGCCTTGAAGACAGTATGGGAGTTGTGAAACAACATGTTCATCTACAATCCTTCCATCAGTGAACCATATGACCGTATATGTGGAAGCAACATGAACGCTTTGTGAATTGCCGGGTGATCCCAGGGGACTTGGCAGCGCACCAGGGGTGGCCCCGACTTGGCATCCCTTGTCGCCGATCTGCCGGCTGGCTCAGGGCTTCACATGACTCAGCAACTCTTAACTGTTGATGATCAGTAAATATTAACTCCTAACTGTGGCTTGATGATAAATCATCATTTTTAGCCACAAAAAGAAAGCCATCAAAAGTGACCATCAAGTATCCCTCAGAAGTGACCATCAAGCAACCATCCAAAAGTGACCATCAGTGGGTTGACTGAATAATTAGACCATCAAGTCACTTTATGGGTTTGACTCACTAGTACTTGACCATGAAGTAACAATGAACAAGTGACCATCTCGGGAAATGGTCACATCATCAGTGTTACCATCTATATAGTAAGCATCAAAAAGTAACGCCCAATGGCTGGTGACCGGAGGTTTCTCATTAACAACCACTCACTGACCATGAGATACCTGAGAAACCTCAGGGAAACCACCCGGCTCTCATCCCATGGGAGGAGCCTCCGAAGCCTCCACCCTTCGACTCCTGGGATGCCGGCAACAGCACGGTGGGGCGGGGGCGGTGGGGTGGTGGTGGCACTGGGCGGTGAAGCGTCTCTAGGGTGGCGACATGCCGTTGTGGTTGGTTGGGCTGGTCCATTGCCGTGGTGGTACCCCTTGACCAAGCAAGACTGGGCCGGGCATTATTTGTGGAGAAAATATGGGGAACCAGTTTTGCGGGTATACCATTTCTGGCCATTTCACCAGTTCACCCATAGGGTTGCTTTGGACTCCATGGAACCTACCCTGGCACATTGATGTGGCGACCCTTTGGCGGAAAATCTGGTGCCAAAGCAGCCATTTGTCTCAGTGGAACGACCCGTTCAGGTACCTGAATCGGTCTCATTGTGATTTGCGGTTTGAGTTTGGATTGAGATTCATTGGATTGAACTGTTGACATTGGATTTGTGGCGAAAACATGCCTGACCGCTTTGAGTTTGGATAACGCAGGCAGCTATGAGCGTTTGAGATGCTGTGAGACACGAGCTTGGATTCCACGATGATTGCAGTCGACGCTACAAGTAATTAGTGGGTCTGAACAAGTTGGTTGCTAGCCACTTCATGGCAGATCCATGAGGAGCCACATCGAAAGTCTGTCCACGAAAATAGCAGATCTGATGTTGAACATGGCTGACATATTGATGAACAGTGGTTTATGAGTTGTGGGCGTTTTTGTTTGCAGGCCTATAATTATTGTGGTGAATTTAACAATGGTAAATCAAGAATGGTTGCTAATAGTCATTCACAAAGCTAATAATGATTATTGATTAATAAGATAATGAAAATAAGCCAATACTTGTGGTTGATACTCATGAATGGTTGCTCATTTGGGGGTTTCTCAAAATAGGGCTACCTCCAGTTGTCATCAACCAACCAACCATGAATAGCAATAAACCAACCACAAGCTTGGGTACCCCTTTGGCTTGAGAACCCCCCATATTGGTTGTTTAACTCTTCTGGTTTTTGATTACTCTCAATGAAATTCACTATTATTGGCCACTATATAACTGGATGATTTGGTGGTTTCTTAAAACAGCGACACCTCCAGTTATCATCCTGTTTAGTAATCATTTGTAGTAATGATTCCGCCATGTTTGCGGTTTCTAATTTTTAGAAACCCTCATTTAGTTGCTCATTACTAGAAATGCATCCGCTCATGATCACTAGTTACTAGAAATGATGAAGAAACCATGATTCATTGCTTCCGCCATTTGGTTCCTCATCTGCTTCCACGATTAACCACTTTTAACCACTACTAACCATGGGATTTTCTATGAACCCCGGGATTGAACCATAGAAAATCTATAGAAAATCCCACTGTTAACCACTATTAACTTCTATTAGCTACCCTCATCTGCTTCTTCTTCACCATTTCTCAAGCCTTCCTGGTGACCAGCGCCTCTGCCACTGCTGCACAGGAGCCTCCACCAGGGCCCCCGCCTGAGCCCAGCCGGGGCGCGCCCTTGAACCCCAGCGCGGGACATCAGGAGAGCTGGGGGATGTGGTGAAGTTCACTGGTGGTGAACTGGTTTTATAGGTAACTGGTGAAGAGGCAACTGGTGGTTAAGTGGTAGCTTCACTGGTTGGTTAAGTTGGTGAAGTTGATAGGGAACTGGTGGTTGATAGGTTGGTTAAATGATGGTCAACTAGTGGTTAAGTGCGCGAAGAAGTTGGTGAAATGATTGGTAGGTGGAGTCAACTGGTGGTTAAGTGGGTGAATTGGTGGGTAGAAAGGTGATGAAGTGGGTAACTTGTGGTTAATCTGTTGGTTTATATGTTGGTTAAATGAGTTGGTTAAATGATGGTCGATTAGTAGCTAGAATGGCGATGACAAAAACCAGTACCATGCTTATCGTTGGTATCAATTTACTCATGCTTCGTGTCTGAACCAATGTTAAGCACCATATTGACGGATTTCTGAAGAACCATCGAACAATTCGCCACATCAACCATCATTTATCCAGCTTGTATTAACCATCAGTTACCCACTTAATCATCATTCTACCCACTCATTCACTCACTCAACCACCAGTTGACTCCACCCACCAATCATTTCACCAACTTATTAGCTTATTAACCCACTTAACCACTAGTTAACCATCATTCAACCCACTCATTAACCCACTTAACCACCAGTTAACCAACATTGAACCAACCTATCAACCACCGGTTACTTACGCCATTGCCATCCACGGATGGCGCCCCAGGAGCCTCCGCCTCCCCCGGACACGCCGGAGCCCACCCGGGGCGCCCTGCGGGGAGCGGTTGGGGAACCAAGGTCGATCCGTGGCGACGGTTGAGGAACCGTTGAGGACCTGCAGAGGATTTCTTCAACCACAACGAACCATGATCATGGGTATAATTAGTAGGGGACACCAATTAATAGGGATACCAATTAATAGTGGTAATCGATCAATATTGGTACTAGGGGATAACAAGCAGCAATTCATAGGGGATAATAGGGGATAGTAATGCAGAGGATTCACAACCATCAACCCAATGATAGGGGACGCCCACCATGGGTTACTAATGGTCAATGATAGGTTATACTAGGCTAATGGTTTAGCATTAGGGGATAATAAGCAGCAATTAGTAGGGGTTAATGATAGGTTGATAATGGCTAACAATTGTTCAGAATAGGGGATACAAACCCCCATGATAGCGGACACGCACCATGGGTTATTAATGGTTAGTTAACAATGAGAATGGTTATAACCACATTGGTTTGTAATGATAGGATTAACAATAATGGTTGACAATGGTTCAGAATGGGATTTACATGTAACCAACCAGGATTAACAATGGTAATCAACCAACCACTGGTTGACCAGAGGATTAACCATTAACTAAGCAATGGGTCAATAATAATCAACCAACCAATGGTGACCATCACTAGGGGATACTAACCAACAGGGTCCTAACCAACAATAGTTGTTCATAATAGGGGATACTGTTGATTAACAACCTGTTGATTAATTAATGGTTCATAACAGGGGATACCAGCCAACAAGAGTGCTTAAACAATTATCTGGTTGGTGGTTTGAGGACCTGCAGAGGATTAACAAGTCTCTGGGAATTTCGTTCGGAATCATCTGCAGGTCCTCAACATGACCATCAGGTCCTAGGGTTTTGATGACTATCAAGAACTGACCAGTCTTGGAAAACATTGATGACCAAAAACCATCATTGCCTATCATTAATTGTCAAGACTTTCTGGGGCAGCAAGAATCTGAGCATCATCAAAACATATGTTTTCCGATTACATAACCATTCTTGCTGCCCCAGAAAGTCTTAACCGTTCAGCTAAATGACCATTGAATCATTAACCAAGGATTCTTGATTAAAACATCCCATGATGAACCATGAACCATGATCACCATCTGTTAGATCACCAGAGTGTAACCATGATGAACCACTATTGGGCCATCAATTTTCCATTATACAACCATCATTGCCTATCATTAACCATGATGAAGCACTATGAATCCTTGACCAACTGACCATTCTTGGGCCCCATGAAGCACCGTCACCGCGCTCCCTGAGGCGCTGCAGCAACTCACGCGAAATGCCGTGACCGCTGCAGGCAGCGATGGCCGTGGCGTGCCCAGGGAAGGTGGTGATGGGTTGACACAGCTACTGCTCGGGATCTTCGGGAACCCATGGCGGTTCAACCACTATAGGTGAAATAGCTGATGAAAATAGCTGATGGGGAACTATGAAATTCATCAATCAGCTAGTCATTTAGGGAACTATGGCTTGTGTCAATCATGAAAATAGCTGATAGGGAAGTATGGTTGACATAGCTACTATAGGTGAAATAGCTGATGAGAAAACAATGATGCTTCTCACTGTGAAATGGTTCATAAGTTGGATGCAACTTACTAAAGCATAGTCAGGATTAATAACCCCCCCTAATTAATCAACCCGCTCCTGATCCCCAGACCCTGGTCCTTACTAAAGTTAATTAGGCTCTGAATTCACCCCCTAATAAGCCAGGTACAGCCAAAACCCCCCCTAATTAATCAACCCCCTCTGGATCCCTGATTTTTTTAATTTTTTGTTTCTTTAGTTTTAAATTAGTATTAATTGAAACCCTTATCAATCCAATTGCTTCTCATGGCTAGTGGGCTTAGATTTCCCAAAAAGTCTATGTGTTTTTCTTTACTCCCCACAAGCCTGGAACCCCCCTTTTTGAAATCAATTTAAAAACAATTGAAATCAATTTAAAAACAATTGAAATCAATTTAAAAACAATTGAAATCAATTCAAAAACAATTGAAATCAATTCAAAAACAATTGAAATCAATTTAAAAACAATTGAAATCAATTTAAAAACAATTGAAATCAATTTAAAAACAATTGAAATCAATTTAAAAACAATTGAAATCAATTCAAAAACAATTGAAATCAATTTAAAAACAATCGAAATCAATTTAAAAACAATTGAAGGCGTTTATTTCGGGGTGGTCACTTTTGGACACCTATGGTCAGACCTTGTCGACCTTGTCGACCTTGAGGGGGGGTTATTAATCCGGTGTTGGCATTACTGATGTTTCCACCCACAATCATAGCTGGATCTTGCCCAAGAGTGCAGCCATTGTCCCATCCCGAAGCTCGGATCCTTGGTCACAGAAACCACCGCGGCGATGATTTGTATATCATTATGGATGTACCGAGACCCAGCGCAGCATGGATTTTGTTAGTCATGGTGCTTTTCATTGATTGGTTCTGTAGTTTGATGCTGGTCCTTGGTTCCACCAGCAGTTGCTCAGTTGGTTTCCAGGATCATCCAAGTAGGGTCCATTTGGGTCGTACATGTGGGACTTGGCGCCTTCAAATCCATTAAAGCAAGCGTGAGAGGACCAGCTGAACCATGGCCAAGCCACGCAATGTCACAACTCGTGTGGTGCGCCACTCGTAAGCTTGCATAGGATGTTGCTAAGTCAGTGCCTGATGGACCCAGATAGAATGACTTGGTCCTGCTACCGACTTTGAACCTCCGTTACACTTGTTTAGATGGGGCTACTAATTCAGTGTCATCAGCAGCTTTGGCCACTAAATCTAGACGGTCATGGATAGTCTGGATAATTATATCATTCTGAATCATCAATCAACAGTTGACACCACTATAAACCGTGATTATTCATCCTTTTTCACCAGTACTCAAACAAAAACATACTGCTGGGTGGTTTGAAACATTTTTATTTTCCCAAACGCATTACCAAATGTTTGAAAGCACCAAGCAGTACCACCAAACGTTCAACCCCGTTGGTTGGTTGACGAAGGCGTAGATTTTTCATGACGGGCTTGAACGACCACCCAGGTCATCCAGTACGGTCCGTCACCGCTGCAGGCCACAGCCCTGAAGCGCAGGCGCCGCCCGCGACCCATGCGTCGTGCGGATGTGGATGGTGAAACTGGTTTCAGGATGGTCAATGAGTCAGCGATGGTTCCAGGATGGTTTCATAGTGGCTCTCTATGGCCTTGTTTATGGTTCAGGTCATGCTTCCATGATGCTTAATGATGGTTAATGATGGCGAATCACTAGCAACAACAGGCCGTAAGAGGTGGTTTTCATGACGGCGATCACGGCGAAGAAAGTGCCATGAATCTTCCGGGTTGGGTGGCGATGAGCAACGACCAACACGTTGTTAGCATCGCAGGCATGGCTGGGTCACTGGATGACGACGTGGCCTAGCCTGGACGCTATTCAGAGTAGCCGATGAGACCCAGCCAATGTGGTGGTTTCCCAAAAATAGGCCCAAAAATTGTTGGCTGATCAATAAACAATGATGATATGGGATGATTGGGGGGTACCCCTATGACTTGAGAAACACGCATGTGTAGTACACTTTCATATTTAGGCCAGGCTGAGAGGGGCTTGTGTCAGCTGAGATTGATTTATTTTCGTGATCTAAAAAGCACCAGCTTATTCTGGTGGGATTTCAAACTGCTTTGAAAGCAGTAGAGTGTAAAAACTGTAGGGTGAACGTCACCAACCTTCAACTCTCAGTGGGTTCTCATCATCTTTTTGCATTCGGTTTGCAGCAGAACATCAACTGCCACAGACTGCCAAGGTTTTCTTGGAGTGAGGCGGATTGATCTTCATCCAATCAGCACTAGGGCTTTACAACTTCTTGGTCTGTTGAGTACTCAATCTTAAACGCGGCTTCGAACGGGGCATGAGTTTAAGCTTCACATTTCCACAAGAACACTTCTGCCACCTTCTGCTGATTGGTGACCAGAAGAAAATCAACTTGGGAAAACATCAATATTTTACATTTGGAGATAGACATTTCACATTTCGTGGAAGATTTGCGGGGTGACCCACTGATTGGTTGTCCGTGCGATCATCCCGAGGGGTTGCCAGCGGGTATCGCAGTTCTTGGTTTGGCTATCATCATATCTCAGCCATTTGTTGTGGCTTAAGTTATCATCTCGCATCTAATTTGTGGCTTTGATTTTTGATCATGCACCCTCAGCTTGGGGCATTGCTTTGCTCTAACCATCCATTGTTAGTTAATCATTACACATCAATGAGGCATTGTCCATTGACCATCATTAAACATCCTTCATCATTACCATCAATGACTTTCCATCATTCACCACTCATGATTCTTCACCATCATTAATGATGATTGTCCATCATCAATCATTGACCCACTCATGATTTTCCATGATTTTTTCATGATTTTCCATCATTCACCACTCATGATTCATCCCCATCAAAGGCCACCAACGAATTCTTGGGCTTTTGCGGGTTCCAGTCGTTGCTGATGCCTGGCTCGCAGCGCGTCGGCTCCAAAGCCCGGGCCTCTTCTCGCGCATCATGGCCACACAAAAAATACATCTACCAGAAATCCACCATATTATTAGAAACATCTACCAGAAACATGAAACTAGGGTGGTCAGAGAGCCTTCATATTTGGAGGCTATCGCCTTTTTGGCTGTGAATCTCAGGTGATGTTAGTGCTTTGTTATAAGAAAATGATGAGTCTCCTAGTTGTTCCTGTCAAGTGCTGGTCCCATCCCGCCATGAAACATTCACGCCAAGCCACGCATTCAACATAGGTTCGGCCCAGATCCTTGCTGATCCTTGGGATATGGTAGTTTCTTAGAAAAAAATAGATGTACCCCCCAAATCATCTATTATTAACAATTTTTTATAACACACCAACCATAACTCGGGTCTCCCTAAGAAACACCTCAGCATGTGGAAATGTGGGCTGCTTTGGATCCTCGGAGAAGGAGACTCTTTTCTTCCGAGCCTCCAGCTGCCCCAGTGGTGAAGGGGCCAGACATGTCCAGCGCTTCCCACCTGGGTCAGTCCAAAGGGACGCAGCCATCTGGCGCCAAAGGGAAGTGTGTCGACGTGCAGGTCCTATGCCTTTCGGGAAAAACCGTGGATTTTCAGGTTCGGAGCTGTTGAGCTCGGGGTTGACCGGGGGTCGATGTCATAGCTGATGGGCAAGGTAGGGCGTTTCGCTTCATTGCTGTTGGGATGCTGTTCCCTACCCTTCCAGTTATCTCGAAATCGTAGGTAACCACTTCTGGTTTCTACCATTGCTGGGGTCAGTTACCTGTTTTCTACCATGGTAACTGGAAGGGTAGGGGTTGGTGTCCTGACCTCAAAAGTCGCAGCAGGTTCCAGATAGCATGCTGCTTTGGGAGCTGCTAAAGATCCTGTCGGAGCAGTTGCCGGTGCCCGGAGCGCGGCCAGTGATGCACCGGGATGGAGAGAAGCTGTCGCTGAAGCAGAGCTTCAAAGACCAGGGCATCACCAGTCCAACCAGCCTGTCCTGCACCTTCGTTCCCATGGACACTTGGAACTACGTTGGGAGGATTTGTTGGGGACTTGTGGGCGGGTGATGGCTGGTGTGCGTGTCAGTCTGCTGCTTCTTTTTTGGGAAATCGACATGCACAGAGTAGTTTATTGACGTTTATTGTCATTGTAGCTGTGCGTATAGTTTATTGTCAGTTGACCGCTAGTTGCTGGTGCGTTGAGGCCAGTTTCCGATTTGTAGTGCTGAATGATGGCAAGTGCGATCGCCAATTTTGGGCTCAGAAGCTCCGAAACTCTGTTTCCAATTCCCGTCCCTATTGTTCATGTCTAATTTTGGGTCTGTTTTGGTTGTTTAGTAGAATTTTGTTTAGCTGTAGTTGTTTGTGGTTGTTAATCAGGAGTGATTAGCAGTGGTTCAAATGATTCATCCTTAATCTTAGCCCTCCAGCAGCCTCATTCTGGTCGGTAGTCTCTAGATTCTGCCTGGGGACAGCCAGGTGGTAGGTCTTCTGTTTGGGGGAGGCAAAGGGACTAACGGGTCTTAGTCCAGGATTTCATCAAAGAGTTGGGGTACCCCACGTGGCAGAGGCGCACGAAAACGGGATGTGTTCGCAGCCAACGAACTAGACTTAGCCGTGGTCTAAGATCCTCTTGATCTGTTGTGCCACTACTAGGATACATTCTCCATAAGGGTGTTTCTCAAAATAGGGGTACCCCTAAATCATCCCATATTAATCATTTATAGCAATAAATCAACCATTTTGGGGGTCCCCTATTTTGAGAAACCACTATAATGGAAATTTCCACCAATCTGTTTGTAAGGCCTTTGAACACTGCTCCTAGGTGTAGATGTATCAACAGCTTGCCACAGCTCAGTGATCAACTGATTTCCTGCATGCACCCCGGTTGCTGGGTGCAGGGTCCTACAACTGGATGTGGAGCGGCTACATCTAGTGTATCACCATGGTGAATGTAACCAGTTACGAGCAGTTAGGGGCATCCAAGTGTTAAGTTCTCCAAGTTCCACTCATGGAATCCCAACACTTGGGATAGTTCAGCATCAGTTCATCATTTCACTCCAAGCACTCTCTGGCAAACTAGCCTGGAAGCTAAAAATCAACGATTTTCATAGGTACACCAGCTGTAAATGTTGCATTTTCCACTTCAACTGGTTGGTTCACCAGAGTCTAAATTCCAACTCTTCAAGCATTCCAGGTCAGAAATCAATCAATTTCCAACTCTTCAACCGACTGATCCAAAGAATTCCAACAGGTCCATCTTCAGATTCCAAGGATCCAACTCAACAAGCCTCAACAAAAATCCACTAGGTCCATCTTCCCTCAGGTTCCAAGGATCAACGATCAGCCCCAGACCCCTCCCTGGTCCGTTCCGAACCCCGTGGTCCCAGGACGTGCTGGGCGCATGGAAGTTCCTCCAGGGCGGCCGAACGCCATTGGAAGAGCTCAGCTTGGTGGGACTCACGGAGCTTCGAGGCCTGGAGCCAATGGAAGTTGATGGGTCATAGGTGGTGGATGATTTGAGCTTAAGATCTATCTATGTATATATATATATATATATTTATATGTGCTGTATATATTAAATAGATAAATAAATAAATAAATAAATATATATATATATGTTTATATTAAATAAATAAATAAATATATATATATATACATATATGTAGGCGTTTATGCCTATGTGATGGTTGATGATTGGAGCTTGAGATTTATAAGGGTTAATGTGGTTAATTTGAGCTTGGTTCGTGTTATGGTTGATGATCCAGTTGAGTGAATGGTTGATTTAGAAGGGTTGATGATGGTTACAACTGATGGTTGGTGATGGTTATAAGAATGATGGTTGATTTAAGGTTGATGATGGCTGGTTTCAGGCCCCATTGACCCATTTAAGGTTGAGATTTGTAAAACTTAATGATGGATATAACTAGTTGTTGATCATTGTGATTCATGACGGTTGATGATGGCTAAATGGTAAAGTTGGTTGAATGATGGTTGATGATTGTTGATGACGGTGATAGTTGATTCTGGCTTTGGTTTTCGATGGCTACAATGGTGAGTCTCAGTTTTTTCATCTGGTGCTTTTGCATCAGAATATAGGAGCTGATTGATATGGATCTACCATTACAGACCAGCATGCAAAGCGGCCTCAGTAATCATTGTCATGAGCCCTCATGAATCACTCTTAACAATTTCCATCCCTTCTGCAACATTATGAATTATGAATCTTTGTCGTTAGAAAGTCCATCATGAAACGATGTATTGTATTTCATTGAGCATAGACAAGCATTCGCTATACTAAACATTTGTGAACCTGTTCTGTGAACCTTTTCCGTAAACCATTTCTATCAACTAGTATTGTTGATGATCAATGCGTAGCCACGTTGGTAGCTCCGAAACCGATATGATCATGTCGACAATGAGTCACAGGCTGTAGCTATGGGTGACCCCTTCTTTTGGGTTGCCCTGTTCGCTGACATGGTGGTTTCTCCAGTGACAGGGGTACCCCCAGTTATCATCCTTTATATCAATGATTTATAGTAATGATTAATATTTATATTCATTATTTATCGTAATCATTTATGTTAATAATTAATTTTTTTTAACTTATCACCTCAATTCCCATCCATAGCTTTGGGCCCAATGGCCTAAGAAAGCTCCACAGGGCGATGGTCATTCGCCACCAGGTATCAAAGACGTCGACAACTTCAAGCTGCTTCCTTCCACCGTCGAAACGCTGAGCTTTCGACGGAAGTCCTTGCCGGAGGCCAGTGGCTCCGGTCATGCGATGCAGCCAGCATGAGGGTACCCATGGGGACAGATGCTTGGGTGAGCCTTCTTGCCACATGGCTATGGGTCAAGGCTTTAACCAACCAATTTCATGGGGATTACAACCAACAAAACTATAGGGAAAACAATGGTTAATGATAGGGGAACCAGGGGTGACCCCTTAGCCACATTATGAATTATCTTGTAGCCACAGTTAAGTAAAGAGAGAACTCGGAGCCCTGGTTGCTGTATTCGGCATTATAGCAAAGTAAAGCTTCACAACCACCAAGTGAGGTTTTTTGTCAACAATCTAAGAATAGCTGCTAATTGCAGTATCATGTATCACTGTTGATTACTAACACTCTCAACGAACCCTTTCCGACTGCCGTTATATCCATCAACAGTCATCAACCACCATTGCAAGGCCACCGTCACAATTATGAGTCACAACCACAGACATTATTGATCATCGTCAAGACCACCACTATTATGGGTGCAACCACTATTATCAACCATTGCGAACAACTATCAACGTTTACAACCACCATTGCCAGTGTTACTCCATGATTCGCAACCATGACAAAAACACCTTGGACGGGATTCTTTGTTTTGTTGGATTAGGTTACTTGCAGTTGTTATCTCTTTCTAGGGCCTACCTTCACAGCTTCTTTTCACCATTTATGAATGGATTTTGAAAATGGTTTGAAAGAAAAAGGTTGAAAAGTTGAAATCGTCAAGGCACCAGCCTTTTTTGTTTATTTGCAGGGGTTACCGGAGTGCCGCCCAATGCAAGACACCCAATTTTGTTGGGGAAGAGTGGGGAGTTCAGTATTGGCAAGCAGAAATTATTCGTCATCAGGAATTATCGCGATGCAACAAAGAAATCCAAGGAAAATCTTTGGAAAAGGCCTAGAAATGATTTTGAACGGGGCGCCATTGAGTCACTGAGAATCCCCAACCACTTACAGTAATGATTCAGAACCCAAAGTCTCTACAGAAAGGTACCCCCTGGCTATTACTTTGTTTGGAAGCCACACAAGCACACTTATATTTATACCCTAACTCTTTGTTACCCCGCTTACAACCTAAGTTAACTATATGGCTGTGGGTCAAAACCCTTAGTCCCCCTGGTTCCCCTATCATTAGCCATTGTTTTCCCTATAGTTTTGTTGGTCGAAATCCCCCATGAAAATTGGTTGATTAAAGCCTTGACCCATAGCCATATAACTGGGGGGTACCACTCTGTAATGATCTCATGAGAGATTCGAATCATTTCCTTTCCCGAGGCCCTGGACCCTGAGCTACCAGGGCTCTCCCGTGCAACGCGTTGCGCTGCCGCGCCAGGTGACGTGGCCTGCGGATCTGAAGCACCTGACGTTGGGCGACGGCAGCGGCATCGTGGCGCCCAGTGGACTTCACAGCTTGACGTGCCATGGCGGCTGTGAAAAGCCGGGAGCCGTGGTGGAGGATGGGAGGATGGAATGGTGAAGGATGGCGAGTTGAATGATGATGAGTTGATGGTGGTTACAGATGGTTACAGTAGTTAGTTGAATGATCGTTTGTTGATGATTACTGATGATCCACCAGTGATATGATATGATGATCAACTAATGATGGTTCGTTGATGATTGCTGACTTGATGATATTTGGTTGGTCATGTTAAACATCTTTTTTGATTTTTCCTTAGTATGAAACCATGGTTGGTTTATGAACTTGCGCATTTTTTGGGATGGCGAAAGTAACCAACAAGCAGGAGAAACCAACAGTTGTTGGCCCGTTCTTGACGGTGGAGAGTGGATGAATACTGTTGATGAACGGTGCCTACTGGTATGAAATGCACCCTGAACAGTATGATCAACCATGGTGACCTGGTTGATCGTGGCTGCGCATGTCAGAATCACGAGTATATAGCCATGGTTGAAAAATGGATACTGGCTGATTTTAGCCAAATTGAAATGAACACAATGCAGTTGTAGTGACACATCGTTTCAGTGACGGAAATTCTTTACGTTTACAGTGGTTCTTAGTGATGGTCGGACTGGCTGTTCGTACTTGTTCGAATACGTGTAATTAATGGATATTGTTAAGATTTGTACGATTTGCATTGTTATTCATATTGTGATATATATATATATATATACACTGTGACTCAGTGACGTCCATGATCGTTTGTGATACGATGCAGTATCACAGTTTTCTTGTATGACAGCAATAAGTATGTAATTCATAGGGGATTTGACATATACTTCCTTGTATATTATATAGGGGTTTTCATGACCAGCAGTGATGGGATGGACCATCATGAGGGGAACGCACCGATCGTTTCTGCACATGTTTGTTTGACACTAAGTTATACCGATTTTGTTGAGGATCTAAAAATCGAAATGTTCAAAAATCTGCCATTTAGTAAGTTCACCAGCAACTTTCAACCTCCACCAGACATCACGTAACCGTCACGTCACCAGTGCTGTGAGTGCTCTGCAACTTGCCTCAGCTGTGGCTGAGCAGCATCCAAGGCTCGGTGATGATTTCAACTGGCCACTGGAGTGTAGTGTCAGTGTGTTGCCGAGCACACTGCGCAGCTTGACCTTTGGCCGTGATTTCAATCAGAGTTTGGAGCAGGCCTGGAAGAGACACCCTTCGAAGTGGAGAATTTCAACAAGTGCTCGGAACTGGATACTCACCATGGTTTATGGGGGTTCCCTGACCTTGTAGGGTTGATTGGAAGGGATAGAGGTGTTGGCGGCCAATGGTAGCGACCTCAGGTGGCACTTCCGGACACTTTGCAACATTTGACCTTTGGCTATGCCTTCAACCGGAGCCTCAATAAAGTGACCTTGCCACGCAGTCTGCAGACTTTGACTTTCGGATCTGCCTTCAACCAGCCTTTGCGCAAAGTGGCCCTACCACCGCATCTGGTGAGCTTGAGAGTGGGTGACACCTTCAACTGTAGCATTGATGACGTGTGTTTGCCCAGTGAGCTGGTGACGTTGTCCTTGGGCTGGAGGTTCAATCAGCCCGTGGATGAAGTGACATTGCCTGAAACGTTGCAAACCTTGGAGTTTGGCCCCTCGGTCCATCTCGCATCTGCTGACACGTAAGCCACCAGCCAGCTACCACCATGTGGAGGTTTCTCAAACTAAGGACCCCCCCAAACTGGTTTGTTTAGTACTATCAAGGCTTAAGATTGCATGTTTTTGGGGTCCCCTATTATGAGAAACACCCATGCACAAACAAGCTGAGAATCAATGATTTGTAGTACCAGCTGTCAGTCGTCCATCAAGATCCTTTAGGTGCCCCGGGAACCAGCTATTCCCTATCCTTCCACCTCTATAGTAGGTAACCAGCTGGTTTCTACCATTGTTTTTTTGGGGTTGGTTACCTACTATAAAGGTAACTGGAAGGGTAGGGATTAATAATCACATGTTGGTACCACCAATCAAGGAGTTAAAGCTACCCTCTTTAGCTCACGTTCGAACGTGACTCGGTGAGGCGGCTGGTAATACCAAGTCAGCTTGCCGGGAAGGAGGGCTGACGAGGGACATGAAGAACTTGATGCCATCGGCGCTCGTGAATTTGGGCTTGTGCAGCCATACCCACTATATAAATTCCTTTCATGGACAGGCTTAGATTCATGTGCTTGTGGTTGTTGCAGCGATGGGCGATAAAGTGGGTTGCATCATGGACCCGTAAGCTTCTTGTGTGTTGTTTTTTGTTGTGCAAAGATTTTGATTACTGTTGCTTAGATTCGTGGCAACATGCGGCAATCTTTGGTTTAGATTAGTTGGTTAGTTGCTTAGATAAGTTGCTCAAATGCATGGGTTAGTTGCTAAGATATGTTCAAAGCTCGCTACTGGAGGTTTTCAGATTCCTTCGTTTCTGGCCAAGGTCATGAATTCAATGGCAGTTTGCAGCGCTTGAAGTTCCCAGAGGGCCTGAAAAGCCTTACCTTCGGTGAGAACGTGCGGCAGGGACAGGAATGCGTCTTCTTGCCCAGCGGCCTGCAGAGCTTGACGTTTGGCTGCTGGGTTTCAGCGAACATTTGAACACCAGGGCAGAGATGCACAGACGCACAGGTGCGTCTTGATATAGGGGTACCAAAAAATGGTTGGTTATGGTTGGTTTCATCAACAGATAGTATTCAGACGGGTTGAAACCGCCAATTACTTGTTAGCCAACCATCTAAATAACCCACTGGTAGCTGTTGCAACACCATCTAGTTCATTTACCTTGGGTAACCAACCATCTTTTGCTGACTTGTTAACAGTTGTACCATTTGTAACCACTGTTGTACTACTGGTTGGTACTTGTGAACCTTTTGTTGGAAGACGAAGCACCACACTGTTGACGTATACTGGTGATCTCGAGCTGGACCTTGTTACTGCTGCAGTGTTTGTTCCATGAAGGTACAGTAGTAGCGGGCATCGTTCTAACCATGGAATTTCAGAGAAACCCACTAAGCAACCACGAAGCAACTACCAAGCAACTACTAAGCAACTACCAAGCACCCAAGCAACTTCCACCAACAACTTCCAGTAACTTCCACCAATATCTACTTGGTATGAATAGAACGCCAAATCAACTTCATCAACCAAGCGACCTCAGGTTACCGCTTCAACCGGAGCATGCGTGATGTGACCTTGCCCAGACATCTCCAACACTTGACCTTCGGTGCAAAGTTCAACTGCCGTTTGGACCTCGTGAAGCTTCCAGAAACTCTGAAGACTTTGACCACGGGAGAAGATTTCAACCAGCCGCTGGAACGTGTCGTGTGGCCCAGCGCCCTGCAACAGTTGACCTTCGGAAAGAATTTCAACGCCCAGTTGCAGGGTGTAGTCTTTCCAGCTGATCTGCGAAGTCTGGTGTTGGGTGATGGCTTTACTCACCATCTCAGGGGAAACTTGGTGGCAGAGATGCAGATGCAGTCTATGAAGGGAAGGATTGATTGATGGTTGGTTGGTCTGACTCTCGAACTGTTGCCATTTCCAAGTGTAATTTCATCCAATGTCATGTTGAACCAGATCGAAGCCATCCGGAACACCTCGAACGTTTGGCCCCAACGGAGTAGTAAGTTGGACCATGTGCAATCCACCTGGGGGTTTAACGGAGGTCCAGGTCGTTTCAGCAAAAGATGCGCAGCCCAGGTGTGGTGTTTCCCAGCAAACTTGAAAGTCTGACCCTCGGAGGTAACTTGCTCATGGAAGGCGTGCACTTGCCGCAGGCGCTGAAATCATTGACCTTCGGTTCTAGTTTCAACATGGGCCTGGAGGACTGGTGGAGATGAAAAAGAGTCATGGTTGGTGGGAAGAAGTTTTCTCAATAATTTGACTGATCTTTTTCGGGAACAGTATTTCTAGCCCCAGCGACAGGAGTGGGAGTTGCCACGCAATCTTGAGAGTCTAACTTTTGGCTCGCGCTTCAATCGGAGCATAAGTGGCGTGAGCTTTCCCAGCACTCTACGAGACTTGATCTTTGGCGACGCTTTCAACCAGAGCTTGCAGGATGTGACATGGCCAGAGGACCTCCAACATTTGACTTTCGGAACGGAATTCAGGCAATCGTTTCGAAACGTGAAGCTGCCAAGCACCTTAAAAAGCCTGACCCTAGGTCCAAAGGACCCCTATGACCTGGATAACTGGACTCTGCCAGGGAGTCTTCAATATCTTGAGATGGAAGGTCTCGTAGTGAGCGGTCAAAGACCCCATGAAAAGAAAAGGTGCCTCCAAGCCGGCGCCTCCAAGCTGGTCCCGGGTCTGTTGGTGAACGGAAGAATGGGCCTCTGACTAGGCATGGGAGGGAGAACGGATATATATATATATATATGTATATACATAAATATAGATATAAAGATGCAACATATGAATCATTATGGATTTTAAGATTATGTTTCATGTTGATAGATTTGAACATAGTAGTGAATGAGAATTACTTTACAATCAATAACAATAATGATTGACATCAACTAGCTTTTGCTATATTTCACTTCAATGCGAATCATTGTTCTGACCCATCATCCCCCAACCCCTTCAGCAATGAGCTAACAATACTGAAGGTGAAGGGGTTCGTCAATCAATGAATCCCTTCAATTTTCATCATCAACCCCCAATTATTGGGCCTTCAATGATTAGCCATAAGGGATTCATTGATTCATTGATGTATTGATTCATTGACGAACCCCTTCAGCTTCAGTATTGTTAGCTCATTGCTGAAAATTGGACCTTCATAAGGGATTCATTGATTCAATAGCATGAATCCCTTCAATGAAGCCCCAATTTTCATCATCAAGGCTCGTTAAGGCTTATGGCCGTCACAGCCAGGCTGCAGCCAAAGCGGCTGTGGAGCTTGGAACTCAGGGGGTGGGCGTGGCGAGGGTAGATCTGATTCGTAGGGGTTAAGGATGATGGTGAAGTGATGGTTATGTGATGCTTAAGTGATGGTTATTTGATGGTTTTGTGATGGTTATGTGCTAGTTATGTGATGGTTATCAGTGACAGTCAAGTGATGGTTAGACGATGGTTGAACGATGGTTGATCGTGGATTGATGTTGAGCTGGTGAAGAGCTGGTGAGTTGGTACTTTGGGAATCTCGAAGAGCACCCACCGCACCGCCTGGGGTTTGCACCGGCATCGCCGACTGGTTGTGGGTATTGCTGCAGCAAAGATCTGGATTTCAGGGCACCAAACCAGTCATTTCGAGTACCCGTGTGGGGAAGCCCGCCCGGTCTCTCCCAGTGAGATCGCGGTGGAGCTGACTGGTTGTGAAATGGCGAGCTGGGTCAAGGCTTTCATCAACCAACTAATGGGGGTCAGTGATGGGGGACGCAGGGGGCCTAAGGGTTTCGACCCACAACCAAATAGCGATGAGCAGATTGAACTGATGGAACTCCAGAAACAGTGGATAATAATTCAGTGGATCTGACGGATGATTGTGTGATCTTATGCCATGTCTTTTTAAAACCCATCATGGCCATCAAGACCATCAAACAGTAGCTACTAATCATCAATATGGACCAATTTTGTTGCTGAGGATTATTGATAAACATTGACTAGTACAGTACAGAACTACGACCATCACTGCTTACCGTCTTTGCTTAGGCCTGATCAAGCATCATTCAGCAAACAAAAAGTTTAAGCACTTTCAATCATCATTGATCTATGTATGATCATTACTGCTTGCCAACATATGACCATCATATGACGAACACATATAGATTGATTATTATTCAACAATAATTATATGTGATCATTATTGCTTGCCAACAGTAACAATCGTGAAGTGACTTGTTTGTACCTTTGAAGCCGCGATTTCTCGGAAACTTGGCTCTATGAAGTTTCACGGCACATAAGTTTTCCATCAGATTGGTTATGTCAATAGTCGATATCCCACAACGGCTCATGAACGTTCCTTAAGGTTAATGGTCAATGATGGTTGATAACATTTAAGCATGATTCATACCGGAGAACCATGGAATAGTGAACAATGGTTAACAATAATGAATCATGATAGTTTCATTATGATAATCCAATAGCTATTATGGTCGACCAATGATTCATCTATATAATATATTGGCCAACCACGGTTCAATAATGGTAATGGCTAGGGGCGGACTTTTCCCGAGATTGTTCCCGAGGCACTTGGTGAAATCCCTGCGAGACAAGCCGGTGGGGGAGCCACTGGCGTGATGGCGCTTGATGTCATGATGGTGGTAGCTATATCCAGCTGTTCAAAGCCTTAATCATCCGGGGAAATCAGTGGTTAATGTGCTCGTTAATGCTTATATAATACCCTAACCTTCCAGTTACCTCTATAGTAGGTAACCAGCTGGTTTCTACCATTGTTTTTTAGGGTTGGTTACCTACCATAAAGGTAACTGGAAGGGTAGGGATAGGGGATAATAACCAACAAATGCCATTATCATTGGGAAATCAGTGGTTCACTAACTGGTTAATGGTTAGCAATAGGGGATGATAACCAACAAATGCCATTATCAAGCAGGAAACCTACCTTTTTTTGGGCACAGAATTCTTGGAGAAACCCACCTTCATGGTGAAACTCATGAGCCCTGCATTTCGTGTGGGAAATCTCCAGAGGTTTGGAAGTAGCCGAACAGATGAACAGTTGGTTAGGACGGTACTTCCAAGAGCAATAGCTGGATAGACCAAGAAACTGTGTGATGCTTAGCGCTTGACTTTCCTGAGATTTGCAGAACTGATCCAACTTGACCAGCAAGTTCTTGTGAGACGCCGAAGCCACCACAGGAACAATGAATACGTTGTTTTGTAGCGCGGGCATAGCAGGCCAGCCCAGCGGTTCTAGTGATCATTGAGGTGAGTGTCATTTACACGACAGGCCAGTCATATTGGCCAAGGCTACCAAGGTTTTTCCCGAACTTATGTTGTTCCAGCTAGAAAACTGAGAAAAACCGAATGCACTTTCCACTTTTTTGATATGTTTGTGGTTGTACAGAACAGGGGGGAACTCTAAGGGCTCAAGACTCATGGTTTCAACCAAAATCCTGGTGGCAGGTTGGGGGGATACCACCTTTGGTTTCACCAAGGCTCAATCTTTGCATAACTTCCCCGAAAAGCACCTGTGGCAGCTAGCCGGATTCTTTGCCAAGCAGGCTGTGCCCTGATTCATTGCTTTGCATGAATTGGCTGCTGATAGGTGAGACCTTCCTCCATGGATGTGAGGAATATGGTAAACAATTGATTGCCTTTTGGGGTTATTCACAGCTGGCACTTCCAAATCAGCCAGAAATCATCATTTTCAATGCCCCATCTGACTTTCTTTATGGTGACATTCCGAATCTCAGTTTGGATTCATGCCCAGTCATTTACTCCACCCTGAGCGCCTAGTAGTGCCGGAAACCCATTATGTTGCTGCCCCTCCAAAGATGGCAAAACGATTTTATCCCATAATTGGTCAATGGGAAGAATTGCAGAACGTCTCTGGAAGAGATATGCACATGACAAGTTTCCCGCGAACCGCTTCAGTCATGAACTTTCAATCCAGACCAGTTTCCCCATGCTTTTGAGGATGCAACCTCTGGAAGGCAGTAAATTGTCACATCAATGATTTTCTACTCAGAGACTTCAAGGCCAGCATCCTCCGCCGCAAAAAATCATTCGCACTGAGGATGGCTTGGGGGAAGATGCAGGTTCTCCTGTTGCAGCTTGGGACATGATGGATGGCCAGCTAGGGGCCATGATGTTCCTCTTCTCCATGGCGTTTGCGCGCAGGTTGCAACTACAGTTTTGACAAAAGGTTGCCGGGACGGTACCCACATTTGTGAATTGGCAGTGACAACTGCACCCTAGCACAGCCAACCAACCAACCAAACAACCAAACAACCCAACCCAAGCGCCTTGCCAGGCTCTCCGGACGGCGAGCAGCACGTAGATGCCCGCGCTGTGGGCGTTGCCGTGGGGAACCTCGGGGCATGTGGAAATTTGTAGAGATATATTATAGTAAATCATGGTAATAACATTCAGGTTCAGCTGCATAATCTGAATATTCACAACATTTCTACTTCACATTCACACTACGAATCTATTCACATGAACGTCATTCAACGAGTCGGCATGACACATGGCTGTGCAGCACAGCCACGAACGATGACTGCCAGGACGGGACCCGTTGGGTATCTCTGCCAGGCCGCTGGTCCTGAGACCTGCACCTTCCAATATGACCTCACGCCCAACGACGACGCTGAGGCGACCTTCAGGCCCGGTGGATGGGTGGCGCAGCCATGGCCAGGGATTCACAGGATGGCCATAAGGGTAGCTTATGGGGCTACTAATCATGGCTTATAGGCAGGGATGTATGGCCAATCTGGTCGTAACTGATGCAGCCATTTAAATGGCTAATTTGGTCGTAAGTCATAGCTGATAACTTACAATGTCGATGGGAAGCCACAAGAATCGGCAACTTGGAGAGCCAATACACCATGAACTTTCCGTGGGGAGTTCTGTGAGAGTGGCTTTTCCTGGCTGGCATCAGCAAGATGTTAGCTCAGTGCGCCGTGCGGCTACAGATGCATCCATCATCAACTGGTATCAGTTGTTTACCGCTTGGCCAAACTAGTATCAATTGTTTTAGTAGCAAATTGAGGCAACTAGCATCCTAGTTAGAACTACCAGCTTGGCTACTAGCAACCCCAGTGATGTGATGTTACCCTATAGTTGTACCAACTTGGCAATTTTCGGTATCACTTTGCGCGGTGGCGACCCCTTGATTTCTGGTGGACACCGAGCTGTTTGGTGGGATTGCCCAGCCAGCATCACTGATGAATCACCATGAATTTTCAGCACCTAAAAATCGCCACCTGGCTGTGTAGCAACCTGTTTGGATCAGAAACTCGACCCTATTCAATGGTTTTTTCCTTTTTGACCACCTGGCCATTGATTAGCAGAGAAGAGATGTTAGACTGTTTGATGGCGATACTGTTGATGTTGCTCATGATGACGCTGATCCTTATGATGGCGACGAAGTATGACATTTACTTTACCCACGGAGCAGCAAAGCAAGAGAATTTGAACAGAACAGCATCTACGCTCTGGTTAGCCAACCTGGAAGCAACAAAAATCACAATTTTCAATAGGAAAATAACCACTTTAACTGGTGGTGTTCCTGCTTCCAGCTGTTTTTTTGCCAGAGTGCAATTCAGTAGAGGGCATTCGGTTGATGACGGAACGGTGGTTTGCCCAGAAAAGGTTGCTTGCACTGGAATTCCCACAGCTGATAGGCATGCTACACCCGTTGCTATACAAATACAATACGGTTGATGAGAGGTTGATTTCGCGCTTCATTTATGGTTCGATAATCATTGAAGATTAGTTAAACATGGTTATATGATTAATGTCAATTGATCATTGAAGGTGAAAGAGAGTTGATCGTGGTTGAACTGGTCAATCACTTTGGGCATGGGTCAACACCACAGTGCGGCAAGAAATCACCAGGGCAGCATTTGAGAAGCACCCGCGCATAGACTGGGCAATTTCTCTCCTTTTAGAAGCTTTCTGAAAGGGGGCCCGTTGGGACCTCGAGGAACATCCGAAGACGGATCGAGTTGGAGATGAGCGATGGCTGCGTGGTACCGGACTGAGTTGGGACGAGGAACCCTGGTCAGTTGTCAGAAATACATGGTGGAGAAGGAAGATAAAGATGGGGAAGGGTAAGGGGACAATGATCAACACCAAGAAGCGCTAATACGGCTGATACTGATACTTGATGATGAAGTGTGGCTAGTAGTGGTTCATGCTATCAATCAATCGTGCTAAAGCCTTGTACTGATGGTTAATCCTGATGGCCGATGGGTGGGTAACTGTTGCGGCTTCTATTGCTGCAAAACACACCCAAGAAGACCAGTAGACTCACCTGCTCGGGGCTTTTCGATTATGGATGTCTCCTGGTCTAGCAACAAGAAGCTGGTTACTTGCAGCGGATAGTCACCAACAACCATGGGGATACACCAAGGATTCGCACTTGTTGACTATTGTTGGTGATTTTCCACCATTGGTTGGAACCATTGACCATTGTTTAGCATTGTTAATCCGTTGTTATGAAGCAGTATGAGCAGTGATTCACCATTTCCAACGATGAGGCACCATAGCATATCATAGTATCAAGCATGGCCATTGTCAACCACTTCTACTTGTTGTATGCTGTTGAACCACTTCTCCCCACTAGCCGTTCCAGTCTCGCTCCACGTGTCCCACCGTTTTCGCTGCGGTGGTGCGTCGAACGGTTCGATGACGGTGACCTTGGCGCCGAATCCGGTGCCCACGGCCATGTCGGGCCCAGAGGTTTTGAAGGGGGCCAGCTGGTTCGAGTCTCGGCCACCGGTTGGGTTTCACCCAGCTGCCATAGGGTTGAAAGCCATGGAAAGCCATGGAGGTACCATGGAATACTATGGGAAAGCTGCTGGGAGTTTTCCAGGTCTGTGGTTTCACGTGGGTAGAAGTTACCAACATGGGAAGCTAGATGGTTGAGTCTACCGTCCACATGGGAAGATGAAGCAATCATTTTTGGGCTAATAGAAGATCCTTCAAGTTGTGGCTTCCTCATATTTGATGGAAAGCCATGGTACTGTTGAGAGGACGCAAATCTGTGTTCACGGCCATCCTAGCGAAATCATTGCCTGTTCAGGACGCAAATTGGCCTTTCATTGGCAGTTTCTTCTTTCCCATCGCGTTGGTGGTGCCGTTCCTGCCTTTCTTCATCACCAGACCGTCTGTGAATTTGGCTTTCAGAGATGCACTTCATAGTCCATATGCAACTTGAGCATTTGCTTGGCATTGCTATGGCTCAGCACCAAACGTGGGAAACCCAAAATAGCTTCAGAGCACACCATATATGCACAAACCCACATGACCTATACTTCTTCATCTTCACATATCCACTATTGAGGATTTTTGGTAAACATGGAGCGCATAAAATCACATGATTACTTGCTGCTGAGTTGAGCCATAGGTGTTTTTTTTTGTAACGTTTTTCTTGGATCTCGTCGGCATTTGTTCTATCAAACCTTGAGGACTACAGTAGCAGATCAACTTTGTTAGCAAAGTACAAACTATTAATAGCTAACCAACCAATGCTATCGACCAGCTACGAAGAACTACTAAACATCAATAGCCACTACAAAGTTGGCACACCAGTTGGAATAGCTGAAAGCAACAAAGAGTCGTGATCCATTTCCCCACTTTCTATCTACTAGTTGGTTTAGTGGGGAATCATTACAACCCAGGAATACCCAGGATGGGCAACTCTATGTTGATATTCAACCAGTAGATACATGAGATCATGCTACCGGAAATTTGGATATTGTGATCATCCAATTTGCGAATCAACAGTAATCCCATATAATCCCATCCTATGTCAAGCGACACCCCACGAGGATTCTGAGGATGACAATCATCCAACGAATCCTGGAACACGCATTAGATGAGTTTGCTCTTAGATATTTCTTGGAATGTGCCAAACATCCTCTTAAGAATCTCCTCTTGGATACTCTTGCTAGATATGTCTACATATCTGTTTTTTCATGGCTTGATTCGCGTATATTTTCAAGATCATGGCTTGAGACCCAACATCCGCAGGCAGATCCAGAGTGGAAGTATGAATGGTTGATCCTGCTGGATGATCACATGATTTGTTAAGATTCTCATGCAGGTTGGTTGTGTTCAATTGCAAGTGGTGCGAGGGACCGACCTCTATGCCTGAAAATGAAAAGTGGAAATGGATGATCACAAGTAGGGGCACTGATCCGCCTTGCATTTTTCAGCGGAGTACAGAACCTGATTCAATCATTTCCATCAACTCAACTTCATGTCATATCATTTCCATGGTAGATAGCTAATCATTTCCATGGTATGAATTTCATAGCTCGCCTGTTCACCATCCTGCGAGGGGTCGACCTGGAACCGGCTGCCTCCAGAGGTTCTGGGCTGGTTGACGGTGCCCTTCTACTTGTGCCATCAGACAGAGGAACATGCCTACGACTTGCGCGGCTGGCGCTATGCCTTTGTTCCAAACTTCAATCATGGCGTGCCCCGCTGGCATCATCAGCCAGGGATGTCAAGTGCTGAGCTGCTGGCATGGAATCCCAATACTGATGAATTTCCAGTAACATGCGGACTTTCAGAATAATGGTTGGATGGTCAGAAATGTTTCAACAGATTCACACACAGTTTTCAAATTTGACTTCAGCTTCTTGCGCCACAAAGTCTTGACAAGTGTGCAAGTTTTCGGTCCTTGCGGTAGCAAATGGCAACACAAGGGCCTCTTTTCTTGCACTTTGCCGATTAACGTCATTCGAGAACTTTGCGCACATGCATGTTGTTTTTTCATGTTTTTGCAGTATGCTTGTATGGATAGGATATTATATGATTAGGTATATATTACACATGTTGCAGATAGAGATCTATCAGAGAGCTGCCAGTGAAGAGAAAGTCAATGTGAAAGATAGAGATCTACAGTATTTTGCTACTTTTTGCCTTGCATATGGTCACATCCATACTTTGGATGCTAGACTTGATGATGTCCCCGGCAAGCATGGGCACAACTTGGGATACCTATGATTTTCATTGATTGTTTGCATGTCCTCATGTTTTTTTCGCTCGGCCGAGCGTTCACGAGCAAGCACTTGCAGTTGCTCTTTCTCTACACATCTGGTGAGTTGACAACCCACTGCGGGGATTCCTGTGAAAAAAACTGGGGTGGACTCATCTCTGGTCATCTAAGATAGCTGGAAACATCACCATCACGGTGAATCGTCCAGCCCATGAGCCGTTCCATTTCAACGGGGGAAACATGTGTAGCAATTATCAACTTCTATTGCCAACCCTTGCCATCCATCATTGAATGACACCATGAATTATTCATTTTCAGAAATGCCGTCAACCACTATTCATCATGATTGAATCATTATTAAGTGGATCTTCTCAATTGCTGTTGACCAGGCTTGATAACCATCATTGACAATCAGACCACCAGTATCAACCTTTGATTAATCGTCGTTAAGTATTATTTGTAAACCTCTGTCAAGCATCAATTAAGCATCGATTAATCATGTATTAAGCATGAATCAACCATCACTTAATTAACCATCATTTACCTAACCATCATCACCAAGATGTGCCTTGTTGCCGCATGATTGCCATTACTAACCACTTTGGTTTTTTAAGGCTTATTGGCTGTGGGTCAAAACCCCGTACCCCTGGTTCCCCTAGTATTAACCACTGTTTTCCCTTGTTTTGTTGGTGGAAATCCACCATTAGTTGGCTGGTTAATATTGACCCATAGCCTATTGACCCATGACAACTACCATGACTATCTACCGGGTCAAAGCCCATCTGGTTCGATGGCGAGGTCGGGGCCCTGCTCTTCGACTGCGAGGGTCCGGAGGGTCACCTTCGATGCCCCTTGAACCCTCGCATCACGGTGGAACCTTGGTGCAGCTGGGTGTTGGGAGCTCCAGGGGTACTGAGGCTAGCTGGGAGCTCCAGGGGGCTAGCCCTTCTAATGGCTTTGGAGCCAGGAGTTGTGGAATGGTAGGTTGATGGATCTAAGCAGAAGCAGCGGCCGTGGACCTCATGAAGCATCAAAAACGATGGAGGTTTCCTTGTAAAGTCTTGGATTTTAAGTGGAATATGGATGAACAAATCGATGCAAAGTTGGATGAGTGTTCCTTTGGGTGCATGGTTAAACTCCACAACAGCTGGCTTTATGGATTTTCTGAGTCGTGTACAATTCAAAGGATTGTATATAGAACTCTAGCTGATGCAGCCCCTTGAGATGGCACAATGGCTGCCCCCACGCAGGTTCACCAAGCCGTGCTTGCTAGGAAGTCAACGTGGCTTGCGTTTGGGCGGGATTTGTCGTCACAATGCTGGTGGCCCATTACCTACGCGGATCCTATGCCTATGCGGGCATTTGCAATTGGGGCATGTGTGTGGTGAATGCCCTCGGCGGACATTTGATCCCATGGATCGTCATGGGGTACAACCCAGGCAGGGCATTGAGATAATGGGACTGGCAATTCTTTCTATTCATTGGATCCCTTCAAAGATGGTTGTGGATGGGTTTGTGGTTGTCACTGTGAGAGGTGCCAGGACGTACGATCGCCATTTTTTGCAGCTGGGTGCTTTCAAGTTGCAGTTCTATGGTTGCAGCATTGCCGCAATTGTATCATAAAATTAGATGTTCTTCCCCTCAAAGCGTGCCTCTTAAACATCTTGTATCTCACATCGGTATGTAATGACATAAAACCTATTGCTATGGTTGTTCATGATTTCTCAATGATTCCTTGATAGTTCATGGTCAATGGCCCAGGACCAATATCAACAATCATTATGCCGTCATTCACCAGCCATTCACCAGCCATTCACCAGCCATAGCCCTCAAAAAGGTGCCTTCCAGAGCCTCTTCCAGTTCTCTTTCGGAGTTTGGGCACTGCTGACCTGCCCTGGCACGGTCCGCTTCGCTGGAATCAGCCTGTTGAACGGCCTCGTCTTCCATGCTGTGGTCTTTGGGGTGGGCACTAACTTGGTCTTGAAGCTCAAATGGCCCACCGAAGTCATAGGCACATCCGGAGTTTTGGGGATGGCAGCGGTGGGATCAACGGTGAAAGATGTTTTGACTTGATGGAAATCGCATGGTTTAGGGCTTGTGGAAGGCTTGCGAGTGTGGAAAGATGGAAGTGACATGCCATTTAGAGAGTTGGGTTGCCAGTTTCACTGGCTACAGCCTCTCATCATCAAGTGTTCATGTCTCAAACTGCTGTGGCAGGCAAGTGCTTGAAAGCATTCACCCATTAATCAACTTGTGTTTCCACCCTTCTTTTGAGACCCGGCTTCACAAGGCTTCGATTCTCGACTCTTCGATTCTCGATTCTTCGATTCTCGATTCTTCGATTCTCGATTCTTCGATTCTTCGATTCTTCGATTCTTCGATTCTCGATTCTCGATTCTTCGATTCTTCGATTCTTCGATTCTTCGATTCTCGATTCTTCGATTCTTCGATTCTCGGTTCTCGATTCTTCGATTCTTCGATTCTTCGATTCTTCGATTCTTCGATTCTTCGATTCTCGATTCTCGATTCTTCGATTCTCGATTCTTCGGTTATGGATTCTTCAATTCTCGATTCTTCGGTTCTTCGATTCTCGATTCTTCGATTCTTCGATTCTTCGATTCTCGATTCTTCGATTCTTCGATTCTTCGATTCTTGATTATTGGTTTCTCGATTCTTCGATTCTCGGCTCTTCGGTTCTCGATTCTTCGATTCTCGATTCTTCGATTCTCGATTCTCGATTCTTCGATTCTCGATTCTCGATTCTTCGATTCTCGAGTCTTCGATTCTCGATTCTTTTATTCTCGATTCTTCGATTCTTCGATCCTCTATTCTTGATTCTTCGATTCTTCAATTCTCGATGCTTGGATATTCTTCGATTCCCGATTCTTCGATTTTTCAATTCTTCGATTCTCGATTCTTCGATTCATGATTCTCGATTCTCGATTCTTCGATTCTCGATTCTTCGATTCTTCGATTCTTCGATTCTCGATTCTTCGATTCTTCGATTCTTCGATTCTTGATTATTGGTTTCTCGATTCTTCGATTCTCGGCTCTTCGGTTCTCGACTCTTCGATTCTCGATTCTGCGATTCTTGGATTCTTCGATTCTCGCTTCTTCGATTCTTCGATTCTGGACTCTTCGGTTCTCGATTCTTCGATTCTTCGCCTCTCGATTCTTCGATTCTTCGATTCTTCGATTCTCGATTCTTCGATTCTTCGATTCTTCGATTCTTCGATTCTTCGATTCTCGATTCTTCGATTCTTCGATTCTCGATTCTTCGGTTCTTCGATTCTTCGATTGTCGAATCTCGATTCTTCGATTCTCGATTTTCGATTCTTCGATTCTTCGATTGTCGAATCTTCTTTCTTCGATTCTTCGATTCTTGGTTCATCGATTCTCGATTTTTCGATTCTTCGATTCTCGACTCTTCGATTCTCGATTCTCGATTCTTGCATGGATGCTTGGATTCTTCGATTCTTCGATTCTCGATTCTCGATTCTTCGATTCTTCGATTGTCGAATCTTCTTTCTTCGATTCTTCGATTCTTCGATTCTTGGTTCATCGATTCTCGATTTTTCGATTCTTCGATTCTCGACTCTTCGATTCTCGATTCTCGATTCTTGCATGGATGCTTGGATTCTTCGATTCTTCGATTCTTCGATTCTCGATTCTCGATTCTTCGATTCTTCGATTTTCGATTCTCGATTCTCGATTCTTATTCCTTCATCCTGCTTATTCCTTCATCCTGCTTTCATTATAATCAACAACCAGGAATTTCCTCGATTCTCGATCCTGGAATTCGATTCTTCGATTCTGCACAGTTTGCCGCTGGAGGCTTGTCAAGCCAACCCTCCTTCTTTTAGATTTTGTCCCTGTAAAAGTCAGGTGATTTTCTAGTTCTATGTCGAAGTGCCAGACTGTAGCTGTTTTTTCAGATGAAGTCGCATCCTGACGAGGAGTGATGGCCTTCATATTCTCAACTTTGGTCCCCTTGGTCGTGGCGCGCCGATGTGCTCCAAATTTGGACTATGACAAGATGAAGGAAGCAGCGGATGACTCTGATGACGACAGTTCAGCGTGAAAACAGCGACTTCGAGGCCGAAAATTAGATTGGTGATACAGATTGGTGAATTTGAAATCTGATTGGAGATACAGATTGGTTCTTAGATGTTCTTAAAGGTTCTTAGTCCACCGATGGCCAGCTGTTGTTGTTTACCTTTTGCTCTCCTTTGATGATGAAGACAGATTGTAGCAGCAAAAGTGACGGTGAGTTCACCAATCCCCTATGGGTTGTTGTTATCAGTGTGCTACTGCTGGCTTTTGGTGGATCTCATGAGCTAGGGGCATCCAGTGCTCTAAGCACATGGTAGGTTCGTGGGTATTGTACATTATAGTATCAGTGGCAAGCAAGCGTTACCACTACCATCAAGAATATGTATCTTAAATGGATGTCAACCACAGCTAGTGTCACTGAGAACGTAAACACCAAGTCGCTGGAAAGGTACCACCTTTGTATTTGTACAGCGGTGTCTCCCTGTGTGAAGAAGGGCATCTGTCGCTACCTGGGTGTTCCAAAGAAGAGATCCCAGTGTTGGAGGATGGATTGTACGCATGGAACCAGAGATTGCCTCTGCTTATCCGAAATGTGGGATTTTATTGCTTTGCGATGTTCTGGGGACCAAAGTGTGCCCATCTACAATTGCTGATGTATTGCCGCGATATAGCGTGGTGTGACCACGCCTGGGTGGCAAACCGAAAAGTGCTGCCTGTGTGCGCTTGCGCCCCGTCGTTGTGGTTGATGTGCTGTCAGGGCAAGCCCCTACTTTGGAGTACACAACGCATAGTATCCCTGTTGGTCATGGCCGTCACGTGGGGTAGCACCAGGTGCCCTTGGAGGGGATAGGTGGTGTTCTTTGGTGAACTGGGTGCCCTTGGGATCCCAACAAATTTGATAGAGAAAACAACCATGGTTTTTGGTACGGAATCTGTCCATCCTTGGCTGATTTTTCTGGGTTTCCTACAGGTTGGGGGTGCCAAATTCACCCACAAAGATGGGGCGAACTTTGCGCGTTTCGGGGGAATCCCTTGAGCAATGAGCAAGTCCTGTTAGCTGTGGGTGAGTCCACGGCAACAGGCGAGCCTCGTTACTCTGAACCAAAAGCACCAACTTGTTGGTTGCTACTAGGGGCTAGTGAAGGGTCCACCCCACTTACTCCATAGGTGTTCCACCTCACACAAACAACATACACCTCTGTGATTCAATATGATTACATATATATGCATGATACATATATGGGGGCCGTTCTAAACCCCCCCTCTTTAGATTTGAGCCAAACGTGACTTCAGTATATTTGGGGGTAAAATATGGGTCGTTTTTATGTGGGAGGCGCAAGAAGGCACAAGGGCGAGCGCAAGACTAAAGGTACTACAAGGTACTACAAGGTACTACAAAGTACTACAGGGTATTACAAAGTACTACAAGGTACTACAAAATATTACAAGGCACTACAAGGTACTACAAGGTACGACGATGTACGACAAGGCATTACAAAGTAGTCCAAGGTACGACAAGGTACTGCAAGGTAGTAGAACGTACTACAAGGTACCACAAAGTACTTCAAGTTACTACAAGTTACTACAAGGTACTACAAGGTATTACAAGGTACTACAAGGTACTACAAGGTACGACAAAGTATTACAAGGTACTACAAGGTATGACAAGGTGCTACAAGTTACTACAAGGTATTACAAGGTATTACAAGGTACTACAAGGTACGACGATGTACGTCAAGGTATTACAAAGTAGTACAAGGTACGACAAGGTACTACAAGGTAGTAGAACGTACTACAAGGTATTACAAGCTACTACAAGGTACGACAAGGTATTACAAAGTACTACAAGTTACTACAAGTTACTACAAGGTACTACAAGGTATTACAAGGTACTACAACGTACTACAAGGTAGTACAAGGTACTACAAGGTATTACAAGGTATTACAAAGTAGTACAAGGTACTGCAAGGTATTACAACTACTACTCCTGCTCTTGTTGTTTGGGCAGTTTCCGTGTTTGCGTGATGCGGCTGCCGCTTGGTCTGAAACAGGTCTGAAACATGTCTGAAACAAGTCTGAAACAGCTATTAGTATTCTAATTACCACTACTTCTACTACTATTACTTTGTACTATTATTATTGCTGCTATTACCATACTACTTTTAATGTTATTAATATTACCATTATTATTTTTATTACTACTACTACTACTACTACTACTACTACTACTACTACTACTACTACTACTGCTACTATATTACTTTTTTTAAAAAACATGCGTGAGCCTCATTTTTTGTTAAACGCATTTCTTATTGTATTTCACACATTGACTAAAATGTGTAAAAAACGCAGGGAGGCGCAAGAAGGCGCAAGGGCGAGCGCAAGAGAACGAAAGTAACGCAGTGTGAAAAAGGAATTTAGAACAACCCCCATATGAATCTTTATATATCTACACTTGAATAGGAGGAAGGTATCAGTATTTTTTCCATCTTGCTCAGCTTTTAACAGCATCCGTAGCTGACTCACCCTCGCTGGGATGAGGTCCAGATCTGCCTTCAAATGGTGAGGCGGACGACTAGCTGGGGCTGGATTGCCCTGTGCCTTTGAGGTACCATGAATTATGAATCTGAAGGCAATGGTTGTTAAGGTTTGAAGTGATTTAGTGGCCTAAGTCTGGGAAGGGTTGGTGAGGTTTAAGCTGAGTCGCCATCTATGGCCGTACCTACCAGCCATCGTATCTACCGATGCTTTTCCCAAGGGTTCATGAATGATAAAAGGGAACAGCTTCATTCATGTGCGCAAGGAATATTGCACACACCCTCTAAGCTGGTTTAGTGGCCTAAGGTGAAGTCGAAGGCGAGGCTTGGGAGCCTCTTCATTACAGATCAGGTCGCCATCCTTGGCTTCGTTACAGATTTTGACCTAGGCTTCTCCATTTGGGTATGTGCCAAGCCATTGGGTAACCAATGCGCCCCACCAAAAAATGTTCACTTTACAAGGAAACCATTGGTTTCGGGGGTGCCATTATTTTGGCACATGCCGTCACATCCAAACTCGACCAAAGACCTTGGGACCAGTTTGTCAATGCAGCCTTCCGAACTGAGTTCTATTCAGTTCCCTGTCACTCGACCCAACGGTGATGGACGATAAATTTTGGTTAATTTGCATGTTTATACTCTGGCAGTTCCTAACCTGGTTGCATGGAAAAAATTGTCGATTGATGAGTATGAATGAGTCTTGCTGGTTAACCCATGGAACCATGGGTTTGTTTACCAGCAATACTGATTAATACTCATCAATGTTCATTTTAATGGGTTAACCAGCTATTCATCACATACTATGGTGATTTTAGCCTCCAGGTTTGTTTCCCAGAGGGTCAACATGTTCACACATGCCCACGGCCTCGGGGCCCAGTACACGTGCAGGCGACCGAGATGAGTCGTGCCATTATGGCAGCACCCGAAAAAGAATCGTTGCCGGGGCTGGGCGGTGTTCGGGAACGGGGCTGATGTCATCTCCGAAGTGGTGACCCGCTTGGAGTTGTTCCAAAGGGTGGTTTCTCAAGCCATAGGGGACCCCCAAAACATCCAATGGAAACGATTAATAGTAAGAAACCAACCATTTTGTTGGGTTCCATATTTTGAGAAACCACCATATCCGGGATCGGCCAAGCAGACTCCAAAGAAAACCTGCTGGGTGTCATGGATTTGGTGATTCTCCGAAGAGATCCATCACCGTAAAGCAGAACGAACAAACCATGAGTCACCACGAATTGCTCAAAAGATTGATGAGGTTTGCCAAGGTTGATCAGTCAGTGTCATCAATAACCACTGGTAAGCATCAGTATCCAACATTAATCATCAACAACCAATAGAAAGTCTTGCTTAATCGTCAATTAACCGGGCATTAGTGCGTCGAACCCTCAGCCATCAAAGCCATTAGCCCTTAGCCATCAATTGGCCACTCATTCGCCATCAACTCACAGTATTTGTCCATCAATCAACCATTGACAACCATGATTATCCATCATCAACGAACCCTTCTTTACCCTTCACAACGTCCCAGATCTGGACCCCAACATGAACCCAGCACTGGGTGCTTCTGTTCTGTCAACATGTTGCTGCATGTTAATTGGGGATTAGTAGCTTCAAAGTTCGGGGTGGTTGATGGTCAATGATGGTGGACAAAGGTTGGTTGGCGGGTAGTTGATGGTCAATAGTGGGCTATCTGGTATACTGCTTGGTTGAAGGAACAACGAACATTGAAGTATAACCAAAGACTTTCTTGTGGTCGCCAAAGCATCAAGAATGACAAACAAACATAGGTTCTTTGATGCTTTCTTGCATATGGGCTCGTAGGGGCTTCAGAACAATACGATGAAGTAACCATTGGATGCACCTGGCAGTGGCGAATCACCGGTACAGCACTGACAGGACCCCCCTCGCGTTGAAGGTCACAGGACCCAAAGACACCGATGAATCCCGGATGCTCAGAGTCTGGGCTGAAAGCAGAAGCATCAACCCCCACCGGGCCCCCAACCTGATCCAACGTGACCACTCACTGGTTCACCCATCACGCAGGATTGGAAACCATTGGAAACCCATAAGAGTTGCGAGCTGAAGCAACAGCCATGCACCAAGCGGCGGCTGATCCAGTTGTAGCGCTTGCCTAGGCATGAAGCATCATGGTACCCCAACAGGCTCCTGAGCTCACAGAAACGGTGAACAGTGTCATGGTCAGCCGCTGAAACGCGAACGTGCCATGGGCAGCCAGGGGCTCAGCCATCGGTCATGAACTCTGGGAGGGTCACAAAATGGCCATGATGAGATTTGGCGAGCTGGGTCAAGGCTTTAAGCAACCAATTTCATGGGGGATAATAAACAATGGTTAATGATGGGGAACCAGGCGTACAGACTTTTGACCCACAGCCATTTGACGAAGATCATTTCGAGCATTTGAGCAACACAACTCTCTGGAGCTAGTTGTCTCGATATGCTTCAGATATCTGATCTAACGCCCAAAATGACGACTGCAACGGGGAAGCTCTCAGTCTTTTTGGGCCAGCTGACTTCCCCCATCGATTGTAGTTCCGGAAAACCATGCACATCCATGAGCAACTTGAAACCAGGTTTCCACAGATATTGAGCATGGAACCATGACTAGATTGATTGACCTTTAGCCATCAGCCGTCATTTGCCATTAGCAAGTCATTAGCCATCAGTAAACATCTATAGTTGGCGGTTTTTAACATGTTTTGTTTGTTTTCCCCATCATATCAACCAATCGTTGGTCGATTGACCAATTTCTTTTAAAGGTTAAACCAGATGAAATCTCATAAAACCAACGGATGAAACCACCTGAAACCAATCATAGGGGTTTCCCAACCAACAAATGGCAGTGGGTCAGTTCACTCTTAGTCCCCTTGGTTCCCCCATCATTAACCATTGTTTTCCCTATTATTGTTGGTTCTCATTCCCATGAAATTGGTTGGTGAACTGCGGCTGACCCACCATCTATAGCTGCTATATCCCCTATTGTTGTTGGTTGTTATCCCCTATTATTAACCATTAACCAGCTATCATCCCCTATCATTAGTTGCTAGTTGTTATCCCCTACCAGGAGATGCAATGTCCCACGAATTTGTGGGTTCTTGAAACAAGATGAAGCCCACGAACCCGAATGCTCACACTCTTGGTCGGACTCTCTTGGTAAGACATTCTTGGTGAGACACTCTTGGCAAGACACTCTTGGTGAGACACTCTTGGTGGGACACTCTTGGCGAGACACTCTTTGTGAGACACAAA
>VSDK01027004.1:695503-762289 GCA_009767595.1 Symbiodinium kawagutii | reverse complement strand
GGCGACGGACGGTTGCGAACGGTTGCGAACACAGACGCAACGTCCAGCGAACACGTCTCCACCCCCAGACCCCCACTATGAAACGAGAACCCGTGCTACGCATTCGGGAAAAAGACAGTCTTTTCTTGAAAAAGACAGTCTTTTCCAAAAGTTGGTATTTTGCAAATTCTGCAAAATCAACAATTTCGAGATTCTGGTATATGATCATCATGCAAGTGTGTTGAGCATACGTGATCAACTACAGTAATCAACACAATATCTGTATATCAAACCCATCCACTGACTCCATAAACTCAATCTTCTGTCTTAATTCTGCAAAATCAACAATTTCGAGATTCTGGTATATGATCATCATGCAAGTGTGTTGAGCATACGTGATCAACTAATCAACACAATATCTGTATGTATCAAACCCATCCACTGACTCCATAAACTCAATCTTCTGTCTTTTTCCCTCCCAATTATCCTTTGAGCATACGGACTCTTTACAAGACTCCCCAAAACCAAAAGTGCCCAAATGCTGCAAAGGTAAGTCACGATTGGCAGTTCACAGTGCATTGGAAATATGCAAAATGAAAGTGATCACAGTAAAAGGGCTGGAAGGTTGTTGTCTTCATCAAAATCGAGCGCAGCCTGTGTTTGAAATGGAGGTTGAAAAACCAATATTTTCCCTACGGGTTAGTACGGGTTAGTACGGGGTAAATACGGGTTTTTTATGGGTTAGGAAAATATTGTATTTTCCGAGTTTGGGGAAAATACGGGCTAAGTACGGGATAAATACGGGTTAATACGGGGTAAATACGGGTTCTACGGGTTAGCGATGTTTTCCCGCAAAAAAATCATGAAAAAACATGTTGAACTCCTTTTATCTGGATTTAGGATGATGTGGCACTATCAAAATCCATCAAAATATAGGTCAGCACCTCCAGTTCACACAGGTTTGGGAGTTGGGTGTTTCCACTCTTTGGGAATCTGCAAGCTCTTGGAGCGGGCAAGGGGTTGTATACTTAGCCCATATATTTGTAAATTCAAAGGCTGGATGATCATCCAGCATGGCAATCGGCACTGTGGCACAATCACTGAGTTTCTGTCTGAAGTGGCAAGACAATTGGGACTGAGTATAGACAGCTTAAGATATAGGAATATAGAAGCCAAATACCATCTAAGACCCCCAAAGTATGGATTTGGGGGAAAATACGGGTTTTTTGGGAAAAGACAGTCTTTTCCCCTAACTTAAGGGAAAAGACAGTCTTTTCCCTTGCGTCCCATAAATTCTTGGTACATAGCTTCTTTAGGTACTACAGTATTAACCATTAACCATTGGTTGGTTGATTAATATTGAGAAATACCCACTAAACCATTGGTTGGTTGGTTGGTGAACTGCGGCTGACCCGTGGCTCACCGGCCTAGTGCGGGGCATCCGAGGCCAATGCTCCGCACAGTTGGCTGCCGGAGGCGACGACTCCTCGCCGTCAGGCGCGGAGGGACACCCCGGACAGGGGGAGGGTAAGGTGAGGTGAGGCTGGTGGGGTGGGGTAGGGTGGGGTGGGCATGGGATGGGGCATGGGGCATGGGGTGGGGTTGGTAGGGCATGGGATTGAAATTTTCTGTGGCAGTGATGAGGGGATGATTCACAACGATCATGAGCCGATAGTGGAATGGAAGAAGCACCTGTGGAGCCTCTCAGCCGAATTGGGTGGATATGAGGTACTGTGATGGGTACTGTGATGGGTCGTAGTCATGAATGAATTCACAGTCTTACCTTTTGGTCGTCGTTACAGATTGGTTGCAAGCATGCCTAGGCAGCCTTGCTTCACGAAGCTAAAAGGGCTTCCGAGCTACAAGCGACTCATTCTGCGTGTGATGAACCATCGGCTGCAGATCGATTTGAAGCCACCTTTTTTTGTTTTCAAATTAGGAGCGCACCACCAATCCAGCAGAGTATTTGTAAACACGCATGCATCTTTATGTTGGTTGTAGTCGTACTGATGGCACCGCTCGTAGCCGTAATGTGTCAATTGGATTTTTCATAAACTTCTGGACACTCCCAGTTTGCTGCTTTTGGTTACCTTCCGGGATGTGCTGATGATATAGATGAAGCTTACCCAAGAATGACTCAAAATGTTCAGGTGAATTTATATTCACAGTTCGGAACCTTTCTAACATTACAAACAATTATTATTGGTGACCATCAATAATATACCAGTGACCATTAATCATCATGGACAGCTGCTTACGCATTATTCAACCATTTTTAGCTTACGATGATTAAGCATTGATATCATCAAGCGTCAGCAATCATTATCAACTATCATTGATCATGATTTGCCATCAATAACTGTCATGAATTAACAATCACTAATTAATCAGTAGTGACCCCACAGTAATAAGCATCATCAACCATGATTTGCCATCGATAACCATGACCAATGATTATGAACCTCTTAGCTATCATTTACGGTGAGTAATCCTCACTAGCTATTCTTAATTACTACTCTACAATGAACCGAATGGGTCTTTCTCAAAATAGGGGGAACCCCTAGTCCAGTAATAATCATTTTTAGTAACAAACCAACCATGGAGTTCCCCGATGGCTTGGGAAAGCTCGATACCACGCATCATCGATGATATGGCTTTGGGTCAAAACCCTGTACCCCTGGTTCCCCACTATTAACCATTAGTTTCCCTATAGTTTGCTGGTTATCAACCACCATTATTGGTTGATTAATATATTGACCCATAGCCATATGTTGATTGCCCATCATGAACCATCATGAGCCGCTGATGCGCGTTTTCCGCCTCCAGGATGTGTTCGACTGTCTCTCCCGCGAATTGGGTGCCAACTTGTGGGGTGTGCAATGGCGCGGGGATCAAACTGGGAGGAAATGGACAATGGTCAACAACTTTAAATGAATGCTCCATAATAATGGTATTAACAATATTGGAGGAAATGGACAACAACTTTAAATATTGGTCAACAACAACTTCAATGATATTGATGGGCAACAACTGTAAATGAATGCTCAATAATCCATAATTGCGAAACAAATTGGTGGTGAACGGTCTTTTGGTGGCTCGTGATTGCTAAGAAGGGTAAATTGATGAAGTGTACAAGGCTTTGTACTGGCGAGTACTCGTTGTAACGAACAACAGTCATGGCTGATGGTTGGCAGATCATTTGGATAAACGACCATTCACTCTGAGGGTGTAAGGTGCCCAAGATTGCGGATGACGATGCACCGGCAACATGCAGTATGGAGCAGGGTTTGGCGGAGTTCTCACAAGTATGTTATCCTTACATGTTGCAATGCTTGGCCCGGTGGATTTCTTGGGATGAGGTATGGATTGCTGTTGTGTGCAGAATTGGCTCGATAATTGTTGTATACCTCTTGCATACAACCGAAACACATCAGAACACTACTTACACCGAAGCTTGCGTTTGCAGTGGATTCTAAGTTTTTTATTCCTGTGCAGGCGACTTTTTACAGGATTTCAAGCCGTTGATGATGTCAGCGAAATGATATGCACCATTCGCCCATATTGCAAATGCCATCATTTTGGATCAGCGCCAGTACCAATTATTAGCCGAAGATTCGCGATCTGACAAACGATTTTCACAGATCTAAGATGACATAGCACTCAAATAAACAACTACATTATGGTACATCACTACACTAACTGGTAGTTACTTTAGTTATGTTCACCAACTACGGGAGGGCCCAGATTGAAGATCCGCAGGCCATGTTCAACCCCCGCTAGGGCTTGACCCCCCTGACAGGCGATGCGAGGCCTGGCATTTTCGATGGAACTGGTAGCTGGCATGGGTTTCACTATGGCCGAGTGGTTACTACTGTGGACCTATAGTGGGGATGACTATGGAACTATAATTTCACTTGTGACTCTAATTTGGTTTCAAATATTTCGCCATTTTTTGCAGTATTCATCGCTGCATTCCGTGCATGCTTCATGCTTTGGGCTTTTCGGATGTGGCTACACTCTGTTTAAAAAGAAGGGATGCTGGCTGCGCTCGTTTGTTTTTTGTAGGAGACCGGCTGCGGTCTGGATGCGTTTTTCTGTAAAGGAGAAAGGCTGCAGAATTTTTGGCTGCCACTGTTTAGGGTAGAACTTGATGCATCTCTATTTCACAGGAGAAGCGAACAGACGGAAGGGAGCGAAAAAAGACAAAGACACTTTCGTTCTTCACATTTTGGTCGCCATAGACTGGGTGTTTTGCATTTGATCTAGTGTTTTTCTGTAATTAAGCAGCTGATGTTTCATATTGACGCGATGGGTGGGCGGTCTCCCTTAACTGGGCCAGTTCTAACCAGTTATCATCGTAATTTGAGTATTGTCAGAGGCTCTCATGGGGTTGTCCATAACTGGTGGTACCAACAACAATTCCCAATGATCACTGATAGGGAAACAAACCAGCCATGGAGGTGCACCGTTATTTTGCTTTCCTACGTGAGTAGTACGAAACTCAATTTCGAATCCAGTTTGAACTCATGTGTTTTCCAATGACACTTTATTTTGAACATTATGCACATTCAGCCGTATTATGTATTGCATCCTATTCCTTGCCCCCCCATTTTTCTCTGACATACGTACACTATAGTTACATTATTTGACATGGTCAGCTATAGTGATTCTTTTTTCAGCTATAGTGTACGTAATTGTGCAATTGTCTAGAATACCTGAAACTATATAAAAACTGTAGTTTTCTTGAACATGTACACATATAGTGATTCTTTCAGCTGTAGAACTCAGCTACATAATTGTACACGATTTTTCCGCTCATCCCCAAATCTCCCAGATGAGTTTTCGCACCTGTCAGGAACAATGCGATCCTTGTGATAGCGACGATGCTCCCGATCTGTCTACAGAGCATCCCTTGATCTTGCGCATGCAGCAGGAAACTGAAGTCTTGTTGCTGGGAAAGGTGCAGACTCATGCAATATCAGGCTTCAAATATTTTTGCTTATGCCATCAAAATGAAAAAACTAACTCAGCCTTTCAAGTGTTTGATCGGGATTTTTGCAACCAGTAGTCAATCCTATTGGGGTGTCACTGACTTTCAGCAGTAGCACAAATAGGAACCATGGCCAACATGCGTCTAGTGAGTGTTGTGTAGTTTCGGTTTAGCAACTGCTGCACGGCTTGGTCTTGTCACCGAAGGCCATCGCAGGTTCCCGGTGATTGCACCAGAACTAGATTTTCCAGCGAAGGAATCTCAAGGTCATTAACACTATTGCTCACTCCACCCGTTCTTTGAGATTCCTTTTCTTTTTTGAGATTCAAACTCTTTTTTGGTGTTATGAGGAATCTCAAACTCTGAGTGAGAAGATTGCCCATCCAATCACTTGAGGTGTCATGCGGGTTTTCCATTGCAGGTAAACTGGTCCCACGGTATCAGCCGCTGTTCATGCTGTTTTGATGATCTGGGAGCACGATCATGTTCTTTGGATAGGTGTCTTCTGAAAATACTTGCTTCCGTGATAGAAATGGCAGTCAACAGACGGCAGACCACCCTTTTCCTTTCTTGCAGTTCGGATCTAGACATGCATTGGCACGTACATGCTGACATGTGGGTGTTTCCTGAAGTGGGTTGACCCTCAAATCGATCCAAAATTATCGTTTCTGAAACGCTGGCTTACCCTCTGGTAAACTAGCAATTCAAAATCCACCAACTCTCAATGGTTTCCCAGGGTTTCTTTACAAAACATGGTGATTTTCCATTGCAATGTTAGTTTACCAGAGCTGGTCGGTGGTTTCAACCCCTATGAAAAATATGCTTGTCAACCAACCATTTGTTAATAACTACTAGTGAAAATGAAAAATGTCAATAAACAAGGTGCAGCATGGAACCCATGTTGGTTTTGTGTCCGCAATCCTCAGTTTCTCAGGAGATGGATGGTTCCAACACCACGCCTCGTGAGCAGCTGAGTACCGGGTGTTGGGGTGTGAGCTTGTGCTCAGGATAGGCTGATATGGCGAGCTGGGTCAAGCAGTTAACCAACCAATGCTAGGGGATAATAACCAACAATAAGAAGGGAAACAATGGCTAGTGATGGGGGAACCAGGGGTACAGGGTTTCGACTCATAGCCATATAATTGATGTGATATGATAACACATAGAGACTTGGTTCATGGTTGAAACCAACCATGACCATCATCAATCTGTGGCCATGAACCATTATCAACCATCAGTACCTGGTACTCAGCTACGAACAACTCTTCACCAATGATTCACCTGCTAGTGATCACTGTTTAAAAGACTACCAACCACCAAATAACCATCAACTAGGCATCATTAGCCATTGTTCAATCTTGATCAAGCGTGGACAAAGAATGTATTTTGGATAACCACTATCTCATCATTGTTGACCATTTATCAACAACTATGAACCACAAATCAACTATTAATGACTGTAAGCAACCAGAACCACTTCTTCAACTATTATCCACAACAATTCACCACTAGAAAAGCCATTGTCACTAGTTAACAACAAGTACTTCACCACTATTAACCACTATTAACCACCATTAACCACCAGTTGACCATCATTTAACCCACTAATTAAGCACTATTAACCACCAGTCAACCACCAGTTCACCATTCCTTCGCCGCGCCAGTCCCCGCGGCGCTCGCTGCTTAGGCACTCCCCGGGGTCCGGCGCCTCCCTGGGCGACGGAGTTGGCGGAACGAAGGGACCGGGTGCTGGGAGCGGCTGCCCGGGGGGGTGGGTGCCATGGTTGTAGTGGCGAGGAGTGGGTAATGGCGAGCTGGGTCAAGGCTTGAACCAACCAATGGTGAAGCCTAGCTGGTTTAGCTGGTTCATAGTGGGGGATAATAAGCGACAAAGCTAGGGGATATACCAACTATATGGCTTTGGGTCAAGCAGTCAAGCAACCAATTTTGTGGGCGATAATAACCACCAATAATAGGGAAACCAATGGTGAATGATAGGGAACCAGGAGAACTGGGTTTTGAGCCACAAACTAATGAATGAATTCCACCATGCTCTTCATTCCACTATGGTTGTAGTGAATTTATGCTTGATAGTGGTGAAGAGCATGGTGGAGTGGTGAAGAGCTACCACATACTAGTAGCTTAATGATGGTGAAGAGCATGGTGGAATGATGCCTTAATAGTGATTAATACTGGTTGACTATGGTTGAGCGTGGCTGAATTATGGTTCATAATGGTTGATCATGGTTGAATTCATGCTTAAGGATGGTTGATATTGCTTGAAAATGGCTGGTACTAGTATGTAGCAAGCCTTCATAATGGTTGAAAATGGTTGAGAATGGTTGACTAATAATGATAGTCACCGAGGAACAATAATGCTTGATAGTGGTTGACAATGGTATTTATGTTGATCATGACGGTTGACAATGGCGGGCAATACTCGTCAATGATGGTGAATGAGATGGTTAATGATGATTGATGAATCTTAAAGCACTTTTCAGCAGTGATTGATTGATGATTGACACCCGGCTTAATCATGATTGATTAGAAACAGTCATTTACTAATGATTAGAGAATGGGTAAGCATTGGTCAATGATGATTGAGGGATAATCATGGGAAGTGATGATTCATGGTCAATCATGTTTTAAGTTTGATTGATGGTCAGTCATGTTTTAACAATGCTTACTAGTGATTCATGCTGCTTATTGATGATCGGTCATGGGACGATGGTAGACATGTGTCCGCGGACTCAGATTGCTGATGGTAAGCAACCACACTTGGTGACAGTTTCCAGATCGCCTGAGAGTCGTCGTTTTGATTGGCAGGTAGGTGTACCACACATTGGCAGGTCAGGCCCACTTGCGGCAATTAAGCTGGCCTCGCTGAGTGTAGCATCCATGGCAGTTGGGACAGAGCGATTCGAAGCCAGGGTCCCGTGTTGAAGGGAGAGAGGAGCTGCCAGAAGCGGCCACCGAGCAAATGGAAGCTGATTATATAATATATAGTGTAGCCACTATTTATTAGTAAATCTATATACTGCAACACTATTCATTAGTTAATTATATATTGAGTGAATTATATAGTACACGATTAGTTAATGAACTGACAATGACTTAATTATGAATACTAGTTGTCAGTACCCAGTAATAGATGCACATAGTATTTATCACCCAATGGCTAATTCTATAGTGTTTATTTGCCAATGACTTAATTATCAATTATAGTTATCAGTACCCCATGATAGATGCATCTATAGTCTTTCTTAGCCAATGAGTAACACTTTTCAGCAATACCAAAGAAGTCTTAATATATTTATCAACCATTGATAAACCAATGCTGATTAACCACTTAATCAGTGGTTGATCAACCAATACATGTGAGTTGATCATCCTGTGACAGTATCAACCAGCAGTATTAAGTACATTTGAGTTGATCATATCAGTGGTTGAATACTTCAGCAATACCCAGTGTATCAACCACTCTTAGCAGCCACTGATCATCCCGTGTCAGGACCGCACTGCCACCGGTGCCACGCCTCCCCGCACGCCGACGGCGGTGAAGACGGTTCCACCCGGCCTGCCAGATGAAGAGGCCAAAGACACCGGTAGTTCCTGCAGCAACTGACGGTTGGTCACGGTCAGTGGTATTGGGTTGGTGGTTTCAAGCATTTTTTTTCCGAAATGTATTGCCAAAAAATTGGTTGGTTGACTTGCATATTCTTCATGACGGGGTAACCACCAACCAGGTATGGTTGGTGCATGCCGACAGTTGGTGCCTGCTACTGTAGTTGTTGGTGCAACTGGTGGTACTCATGATCATGGTTGATATTCCAGTTGAACTGTTAACAGTTTCTTTCAGCATGCTTCGTAGTGGTAATCTGTGCTAAATGATTGGTCGATACCAATGATTCAATAGTAACAATGATATACAATGATATAGTATTGGTAATTCTATATCGGTCACTAATGCACATCGTTGAACATGGTTATTATCGATTGATACTGGTGTACAATTGTGAGCAATCAGCTCATGACTGGTTCACAGTGGTGCACTGTTGAGGGTGGTTAAGCATGGCTTGGTTGTTTGTTGGCAAAGGTCACTCATCATTTCAACCATCAACCATTCACCAACCATGACCCAACCATTCACTAACCATTCACCAACCATTCACCAACCCTTCAGCAGCCAGCCGCCTTCGTGGCGGCACCTGATCCGTCCATGAGTCCAACCATGCCCGGCTCCAGGCGCAGGAGAGCGCCATGGCGCTCGCTGGAAGCTTCGGGCAAGACTTCCTGCAGGAGAGCGCCACGTGCGGATCGGTGGATCCGAGGGGTGCCAGTGGCGTTTTTTGGGGATGGGTTATGGTTGGAGTGTATGATACCCTAGTGTTACCCTAGTGTATACCTTATAGTTTCTTGGGGATAGTTATGGTTATAGGCTATAGTTGGGTTATGATACCCTAGTGTTACTTTGGTGTATGATACTCTTTTTTATGGTTTTATGGATCACCATCTGTGTATACCCTAGTGTCGGTTGTTCCCAACAGCAGGATGCAAAGCTGGGTTTCGATCTCTAGAAGCAGGTGGTGGTACAACCATTTTCCGAGAATATTCTCGGCGGACCCGGGTTCTGGGAACCTTGGAACCTGCTGTTGGGTTGCAAAGCTGGGTTAATGGTTAACTCCGTTAGAATTCACAACAAACCAATGGTTGGTTTTTGGGATTTTAAGTATTGTCACTGTACATGACAATAACTCTAATGATAGTTAATTGATGTTAGTTGGTTCAGTGTCGTTGTAATTGTTTATTATTGGTGTTGTTTAGTTGTTGATATTGAAATTTATGGTTAACCCACCGGCATTTTTGTTGATAGCAATGATACCATAACTCCATGACTGATGGTCGATGGTTAAGGGAGAAATCACCAAGAAGGATGGGGAGTATGATCTGGTTCATTGTGGCTCACGGGCTGGTTGTGGTTGATACTGAGCAGTGCTATTTCAGAATCCATTGGGAGTGAAGAATGAGGACTCGATGGGGATCGATTGTAAGCCCAGATGTATAACTTGTAAATAAATCCATAGGCAACTTATGCCAACTCGTGATGATAGGGATGATTCTTCGGGAGCATTGTTGATTTTCTAGTTCTTGTTTGTTAGTAGATCACATCGGATGCAGACCTAGCTATTGGCTTAGATGAAACCTGATCGGGCATCCTGATATTTATGTCGTGTGAAGCAACAATATTGATGATATCGCTCGTAGAGTTCATTGACAACTCACGATTGACCTTTGCTTATACTATAGTATCAATCCACGTTTGGCCTAAAGCCGAGGCCGCTGCAGATGTGCAATCAGATGGGATCGAAGGTTTATAACATGTTTAGCTTCTATAGATTGGTGAGACTTGCTGATGTGTCAGTGGCTCATATGGGTACATGCCAAAATAGTAGTACTTCAACAACCATTGGTTTATCTTAGGTTTCCATTGTAAATGGCATATTGGGGGATTTGGGGGCCGATAATTTTGCATATAGTATTATATATACATATACATACATATGCATAGTAAAATATAACAATACAACAAGAATCGTCATTTACAATATATTCCCACACACTATTATTAAAAGAAAGTATGGTAATCTATTATGCACATTTATGGATAGCCATTACAGCAGTGACCAATGCTATACCAATGCTTGATTGCCATATGGCTGTGGGTTGAAACCCTTAGTCCCCCTGGTTCCCCCACAAAACCATTGTTTTCCCATTACTATTGTTAGTTATCATCTCCCATTATTGTTGGTTAATATTGACCCATAACCATATGACCTTCCACTTTTCAACTCACCAAAATCGGGGAATCCCAAAAGTCGGTGCTTTATTACTAGAATGAAATTGTTCACAGTGGCTAATTTAGGGGTCCTATTTGAGGAACCCTCTATATCACATCTCCTATTATTGTTGGTTAAGCATTAGGTTAACTATTAACCATAACCATTGGTTGGTATCAATCCCTGTTGGTATCCCTGTGGTTAACCATTAGCCAGAACAAGGTTGATCTCTATATCCCTGTTATTAACCTGTTATTAACCACTGACCATTGGTTGGTATCATCCCTTATTATTAGCCATTAACCAGCTAGTTAACCATAATAAACCACCACATTGGTTAATGTTATCCCCTGTCATTTGGTATCAATCCACCACTGCCTCTGAGTGGCCGCCTGCGACCCCATCAGGAGCTCTTTCGGCAAGCGCGGCAAGGTGTGCCGCCGTGCGGTGCGACTGCTCCCAGTTGTCTGAGGGGCTGATCTAGGTGGCCACCAGCAGAAACGGGTTAAGTAGTGGTTTAATAGGGCTTAATAGTGGTTAATAGTTGTCAATAGGGGTTTATTAGTGGTTCATAGTGGATTGATAGGGGTTAATAGTGGTTAATAGTTGTTAATGGGGGTCAATTAGTGGTTCATAGTGGTTTAATGGTGGTTAATAGTGGTCAATAGTGGTTATACCAATAGTTAATTATATATATAATTTCATAGGGGATGAAAAACAACAAGAATGGTTAAACAACTACTGGTTGGTAGTTTGATCGACATTTTTTGTTGTCCCAAATGTATTCAAGAATGGTTGGTTGGTTGGTTGACTATTTTTGGTGCAGAGGGGTTGAAACCAACAACCAGGTAACCAGTAACCAGCTCAATTAAGCTGATTGCCATTTAGTTTAGCTAATTGACCAGTTAATTCCTCAGCAACAGTAAATAACTAATGGTTGAGAAGCTGGTTACTGGTTGACAATTGCTTCTTGCCGGTGACTCTCCAGCAGTAAAAGGGGGTCATAACTGACAATAATACGGGATATACCAGCCATATAGTTGGTTTCTCAGGTCATAGGAGTCCCCAAATCATCCATTATCAACCATTTATAGTAACAAACCAACCATTTTTGGGGGATCCCTATTTTGAGAAACGCCCATATAGGGATGAGTCCCCAAAAAATGGATAGATGAATATTCCAACCAAGGTACCTACTTCGGTCACGGCAGGGGGAAGGGTCCGAACTGAACCGGCGGTGGGGATCACGGATGCGCGGTATCCGTGTCCCCCACTGTTGGCTGGTTGCAGCAGTCTGGCATTGCCGCTGAAACATTTCGAGTGCATTGGAATACCAGCCATGTTTAATACATACATCAGCAGAATTCAGCAGACCATATGCTTGTTGGGACTGTTCGAATTGATGTTCTGTCAAATGGCTGATCAGGATTTGCTATTCTTTACTTTTCTTACCCTTCTTTCTGATGGTCCAACAATCATCAGCACTGATTATACTACTATTCATTGTTTACTATGGTCTAACAGTTATTATATCAAAATGATTCACTATATTGAAAATGAATATTCTTTACTATCATTGCATTTAACATTTCAGTGGATGACTTGTCTACTACATTTCGGATGACTGGATCATGATTATAGTCCAGTATGACTGTGACTTAATTGACGATTACTCCAGGAGAATCTACATGGGAGTTTCTCAAAATAGTATCCTGATGGATCCTCCTATGTACTGAAAATATCAACCATTAGTACTACGTAATTGTTAGATAAACCACCACAAGTCAAAATAGTCTCCTAATGGCAGCCAATGGTTTCTCAAAATATAAATCATTAGTACTAGTTGGTTTTGAGAAACCATTAGTTTGAGAAACCATTAGTTGAGAAACCACTAGTACCATTAGAAATCTATTATTTTGAAAAATCGTATCCTCATGGTACTAATGGTTTCTCAAAATAGGGTGGTTTCTCAAAATATGGGACCCCAAAAATGGTTGGTGTAGTGCTACTAAATGACTATAAGTGGATGATTTCGGGGTACCCCTATTTTGAGAAACCACCATATAAATCATTAGTACTAATGGTTAGTACCATGAGGTGCCCCTGTTTTTTGTTGATGGATGACTGGACGTCAGGTGATGCGGCTCGGATGTCCCTGCAACTGCAGAAGGCAAGGATGGTTTCGGGTACCCGGCGCTACCCGGCCGGGCTACCGCGGCTTAAAGGGGGAGTGGTTTGAGGTGCTACAAGGAGGGATGTAACCAATTGATAGATAACTTTAGATAGCATAAAAACTGAGGGATGACAACTTATGGTTTAGAATTTTCACCTTGAGTTGATAGGTTCTACCTGTTTAGAATGATCATCAACTGTGTTGGTCAAATTTCTTAAATAGAATCACTGAAGTTGGTCAAAAAGCCGCTGACAACTTTGTTGGTCCGATTTCAGTTGCTTGCTAGCTTGCTAGCTTGGTTGCTTGCTTGCTTGGTTGATTGCTTCCTTGCTTGCTTGGTTGATTGCTTGCTTGCTCGCTTGGTTGGTTGGTTGGTTGGTTGGTTGTTATGATGGTTCCAACGCCCCCTGGGATCCAACCGGGCATATCATGGCCGGGCTCGCTCCGGGCGACGCGGGAGGTGCACAGTGCGGCCTTTTCGTTGTTGGGTTCGGAGCTGAGCTCGTGACGGTGCTGCTGGTGGTGGTGAACGAGTGGGGGTTTATATTGGTGCATTTATAGTGGTTAACAGTGGTTCATTGGTGGTTCATTAGTGGTTAATAGGGGTTAATAGGGGTTATCTAGTAGGGGTTGATAGTGGTTAAGAGCGATGAAGAGAGGTTCATAGTGATTAAGAGTGGTTGATAGTGGTTCGTAGTGATGTGGCCGATGAACAATTACTTCTTGGACGTGGGAACCCCCCAAAAATTGATGGTTTACAATGGATGGTTTATAGTGGATGGTTTTCCGGGTGCTCCTATGACCTGAGAAACCACAGGCTATGCATAAAAGGCTTAGGTGGGAACAGCATTTACCGTTTGAGAAACGCTCCCCGGGAAGTTAACAATTGCTATTTTCGATAGGAAAAACAGCTACAAACGGTGGATGTTGCACGCAACCAGATTGGTCTACCAGAGCTTAGATGCATGTACATATGCGATGATATATATAGGTGCAACGCAGACACGCACAGAAAGTAAAGACATCCACACGGGAACATGTATAATTATCAGAAAACGTCCTCGCACTGCTGAATAGAATTTGAATATGCTATACTATGATGTCAGGTAATCAATACTTTTTCACATTTCATGTTATTGCATCATGCATAGTATAATCTGGGGTTCTCCAAATGCGGGACCCCCAAAATGGTTGGTTTGTTATAGATTTGGGGGTACCCCTATTTTGAGAAACATCCAATTGATGACATACATAGTAATTACACTGGAACAACACATGTGCAAGACTGAAATGGATTCCAGTACACAGAAGGACGTTTCGTGCAGCATGGCACGACACTATCACTGAGGCGGTTCTGGCATTGGCTTTGCAGATGGAGGTGGGGCAGTCTATCGGTTGATTGGTCAACATGTTTACCCTGTGAACATATAGGTTCAAGCTTTTCTACCAAGGGCATCATACCTGGTGTCCACATGTTCTCACGCAACGTGCAATCTCTTCCCGGTAATATTAAGCGCTCACCTCACCACACCCTAAATCCCGCTAACATGAATAGATTCCCTGCTGAACCACTTGTGTTTGGAGATGACAATTGTTCAGCCTTTGTAGCTACTAGCTCCTAACAAATCTGCATTAGTTGGCACATGGTGATTAACCATTGTTAAATTGATTGTTCATGATGCGAAACAGTAACAAATACTTTAACCACTTGATCAACTGGTTGCAATGAATGAAACTAGTTGGTTGGTGCCAAGAAGTATAAGTACTACAAAAACCAACGGTTATTGTTTAGTCATTACCTCATTGCTTCATTGCTTTCCGTTCTTGGTTGGTTCGGTTGGTTCCTCGGGTCATCTTGGGTCCCACCTCCCTACAGCTCTGTTCGCTCAGGGAATCACTCCGTGGTGGAGCAAAGTGAAGGCGCAGACGGGATCCTCAGCTGGCAGAGGAAGCTGTCAAGACGTTTGTTGGGGGTGTTTGTTGTAGGGGATTTGAAACCATGAGGGGGGGGTGTTTCTCAAGCCATGGGGAACCCCCAAGTTATGGTTGGTGACTACTACTTTGAGACTATAAATGGTTTATGAAGGATGATTTGGGGGTACCCCTACTTTGAGAAACTGCCAGTGCTTGATGATATGATTGTGATCATAAATCGTAAATGATATGATTAATACTTGGTTAACATTTGTTGGAAATCGTGGATATTATGGCTGAGAGTATGGTCCGTTGACAATGATAAATCATATGATTGTTGATATGGTCAATCTTTCTTGGAATCCCAGTAGTCAGTAGTCGACCACGTGGTGCCTGGTCCCATGGCAGGAAGTTGTATGGAAGCCAACTGGTTTGCCATGGCCTAAAGGCCTTCTGCACAACGCCACGGACCTGCTGTGAGGTGGCGGCACCCCTCAATGATGGCTGATTTGCATATATAGATAGGTAGACATAGATTCTGATAGATGGGTAGATGCATGTATGATTAATTGCGTATGATATATATATATACATATCTATATTATTTGTATCTATATCTGTATTGATATATGTATACATATCTTAGAATAGAGAGAGGGGTAAGCATCCCACCTACCGGTCTATCGGCGGCTGTTCAACTGAGGCTGAATTGACCGCTGACTTTCTAGATAAGGACCGGCAGAAGAGCGCAGAGTTTTTGTGGCGGTGGATAGCCAACAAGAGGTTTTGCACAAGAGAGATGGCTACGGGTCAATATTAACCAACCAATAATGTGGGATAATGACCAACAATAATAAGGGAAACAATGGTTAATGATAGGGGAACCAGGGGTACGGGGTTTTGACCCACAGCCAGATAATGATGATTGATAAAGGTGAACCAGCATGAAGAAATATCAAATAGTGACCTCAAACAAATCCACAAATACATGTTGATACTCACAAACAATCATATGGATAAAGATGCACGGTTCATATCAACTGCTGATGTGAGATTATTGATATCCATGAATGGTGAATCAAAGGTCAGTCCATCACTGATAAGTGCTATGGCCCTGGGTTGATAAGTGTAAAGTTACTTTGGTGAATGGCGAACAAAGCAGCAATCCTCAACAACAACTGTTGGTTTTTGTTGCGTATCCCCCGTATCACAATTGTGTATAGATGTGTCTAGATCAACTATTATTGTTCACACAGACATATGTATATATATATACATATGTTTCTTTTAATATGCATACATGTATATTACTATTGATATGAATATGTGCATTTATACGTGTATTTATATATTTGTATACATATATATACACCGCTGTTAACCATCAGCATTGTTGAACCAGCATCACCCCCTATTCCGAATCCTTGCGCTCCTTGCCAGTGGAGCCAACAAGTAGAATAAGTAGGACCACTGCATGTGCGGCAGGTTCGGGATTCCGAGAACTGCACCTTGTTGGGAGCTGGAAACTCAGCTGGACTTGCGACTTGGAGAGCGCAACGTGGTTGAAATGCCTTGGATCAGCAGCTGTATCAGAGCAATGTGGGACCAGCAGTTTGTAGATTTCATAGATAAACGTGCTACAGTGATGGAATGAATTCTCATGGCCTTTGGATAGCTACATCAGAATATGTCAAGTATTCGGACGAGTTCCAAACAGAGGCGGCCAATCTTGAGGAAGCACCACAAACGGCTCTAGATGATTTTCTGATCGGTGACGGATTCGCACAAGCAGGTTATGTATGATATGAACTATATAACCATTGTCAACAGCAAGCTTTCTTTGCATTCCTTTGGAGCAGAAGCAGCGCACACCATTGGTGACGGGATGATGCGGAGAAAACATGACAAGACCGTTTTTGCGAGGATGCTTCTGACCCCAATACCACAGTTGACCAACCGTTATATAAAGCTCTAAGTCTTGTCTGTTGTATTGTCAGCATCCTCCGTTTGACTGATTTTGGTGGTCACATGACTAGGACTAGGAGACGGGGAAGCACAACACTCTAGTCATTTCATCCCTAGCCATCCCTGCTCATCCCTAGTCATCTTTATGGTCATTGGTAGTCTACATGAACAATAAGAATAACTTGCAGTGCCTATAAGGGTGGCTAACAATTCATTGGTTGTATCCCTAGTCATCCCTAGTCATCCCTATCCCTTTCCTCACCAATTCATCGGTTGTGCCTCCACCATCGACGGCGGCCGAGCAAAGGCCGCCACCCAGAGCCCTGGCGTCTCGGTGGTTCACATGCTGCTGCATCACAAGGCGGGATCATGCAGAGTCGATGTTCCAAGGATGATCCAACTGCCACGGGTCAAGGATACAGTTGAAGATGGCTCACAGCGGTTGAGCTCAGTCAATTTTTAGCAATCAACAAATTCAACAGGAATGGTTAATGTTGCGTAACAATCGAGCTATGAGTGACTAGAAGTGATTCAAAATAGTTCAGATTTCAGATTGGTTAATAGACCTGCTTCATGGTCAAGGATTACGACCAACTCACTAGACTTGTTGGGTGTCAGGCCATTTCACAACCCAGTTATTCTTTTATGCAGCATAAACTCTTGTTTTTTCCGTGTTTTTCCAGTTTGTGCCCCACCAAAATCAACTTATTCTTGATGTTGCCAGACAACGGTTCGTATAAGCCAAGCGCCTACACGTCTACCCTGCAGGACACCTGCACAAGACGGGGCATCACTTTGCAGGGGAACATGCCTCTACCCAAGTCATGTCGGCAGTTGGCAACACACTTCCGAAGTTTGGCAAATCTCAAAGCAGTTTTTTGTAGTTTTTGTTATTAGGTTAACCAATTTGATAGACAATGGTTTTGCTCAACGATATCATGGAAATATAAATATACCCCAAGTTCCAAGAATCATTGAGGCATGAGAATCGGTTGTGACATGTTGCGATGGCAAAGGCCTTTCTGTGCATCCTTTCACTGCTGGTCAGGCAAGCCCCAACGTTGCCGATCGCAAAGGCGGGCCTGCAGCCCTAAAACAGCTAGGAATGGTGGGTTCTCAAGTCATAGGGGGACCCCCTTGGACCGAGAAGTTCTTACCCATGTCTCTTACCCTCAAGACACGCCTTTCATTTCTGTGGAAAAAACAAACATGCTGATAACGGATGATCAAGGTCTATTTTCCGCAATTCTATACGGTCTGTATGGGCCTCTGCAAAACCAAGGTATGCACAGATTCTTCTGCATTTGAGTGGTATCAATTCTCGAATTCCACTCTTGGTCCATCTTCATCCTTGGATTCCTTGGCGCTGGAAGGCCAAACGCCTCTGCACAAAGCGGCAGAGCACGGAAGTGCGCTCGCTGCGCTGATGTTGTTGGACCGGATGCAGGCCCTGCACTGCTGCAACCCAGGTTGTGTGGTTCAAGAGTTGAGATGGGGGAATTACTTGGTGAATAGACATGGATTTTGGAACAGGAAAAGTTGTGACGGAAAAGTAGGATCAAGAAATTTGCATTTATCGACGTACTAGGCTTTCAGCATTTTTAAACTCAGCTTTTCTGTTTTGCAATTTGTAGTCCAGCAGTCTGATGGTACTACCCAATGTGCCCACTGCGGCCTCCAAAAAGATGACCGTTACCACTTCTGTGTACTGACAGCAAGCCCATGGAATCCCCAGCATATCAAGTATTGTCAACCGACCCTGACTAGCCTTGCTCATGCTTGAAACCGTGCTTAGCCGGGTCGCACAGAACACCCAGCCAGAATGGGTTGATCAGGGGAAGAGGTCAGGTCAGGGCCAGTGAAGGAATGTGAGCATGACCCGAACAAATCATCCAGTTTATTTACATCCAATTTATTTATGATCAAATGTGAAAGAATGTGAGCATTTTTCTTTATTTGCCCAATTTACCCGTTTTGATCGGAAACCAAAATGCTGGTACCCACAGAAATCGCTGATTTGCCAGATGAAAGTTATCATTTTTAGGTAGCTGAAGGGTGCCCTCATTTTGGAAAACACCCATATCTGCTTCAACTGGGCCGGTCATGGATCGTTGGTTGGTGGCGGTTCACAATCAATGATAGTCAACAATACAAATTTTGATATAATCATCCATGGCAAGGCTTCACCGAAAGAAGAGAGATACTGATAAATATCATACTCATTGCTACGTGCTTAGCTTGGCACAGTTCACCATGAGAAGTTGCTTCCCATACGGATTGCCTCCATGATGGCTTCACTTGGGGTGCCAGCTCAGCCACCTTTGAACTCCCCGGGCGTATCATACGCTTCCGGCGCAGGCCAACGACCGGTCGGTGAACTTGCACGACATGGCGAACTGCGATGGGGAAACGCCCGAAATGCTGGCGGCCATGGCGGGACACACGGAACTCTGCCACATCTTGGAGGCGGGATGTGGATTGTGGGCTTGGTTGGTTCAAGGGATTCAACTGGCACCAAGTGACTCCAGTAGCACATCCCCATGGTGAAGCTTACGAAAGTCTGAGCTACCAAGTGACTCTAAGAAAGTGACCTGATTGATTTCTTTGTTGATTGGTTGGTCAGTTGATGAGTCGGAAGCAAGAAATTTGGACAGGTACAGTCTTTGGGATGCCTCCAACTCAGGAACTGCCAGCCGTGAGATTGTACTAGGCTTGGAATCATTGCTGGGCTTGCTATCAATGTCTGAAACCATGTGGCGAGCTGGGTCAATATTAACCAACAATACTAGGGGATAGTAACCAACAAAACTATAGGGAAAGCAATGGTTAATGATTACCTGGTCGTTTTGGAAAGTTTTGGTTACAAGATTTCTTGTTTGGTTTGGGACACTTTGAAAGGGGGCCAGAAAGGCACGGTGCATTTCCTCAGGATGCCTTGCGGCGTTGTGGTTTTGGTTTGAAAGTCCGATTGTACCTTGATGAAGTCTGTCTTTTTACATTGGCTTCTTGTCAGGGGGGATTTCATCACTGAGACTATCCTAATTCGTCAACATCGATGGCCATTATTGGCCGTGGGATTTCCCACCCCCGCCCCACTTGCAAACACCACCTTGGCAGGTCTTCAAGAAGATGCAAAGCGATGCTTTAACGCGACAGCTAGGCCTGCGGATCCAGACGGAGAAAGGTGATTATTGTATGTCTCCGGCATGTCTGGAGAACGTTGGTTACGTTTGTTTACCTTTGTTTAGGTGGGATTCACTTCTGAAAATTTTGAACTTATGCAGGGATTAGTTGTTGAGCCGCAATATTGGACGGTGATCCAATGTTTGATAGGGATGGCCAACCTTCATACTATGTTCATATGTCAGTTCTTGCCACTATCCTGTGAGATAGAGGGGCTGGTACGGAACATATGTTGTGTAAACATATGTTGTTTGGTGTGCATGACAACTACTATTCTGCACTGACTGAATGGTATTGTAATACTTACGATACATTCATTGTTATGCTTTGATTGAACATTAGAACACAACAATGATGCAGTAGAAATCAACTTTTAATCCTGATTAGCAGTGGTCGACAAGTGCATCATGTTCCGATGTTCAATTCTACCCAAGTGCTACCCCCAAGACCGGGATGAGTCTTTGACTATCCTCATTGCCCATGCATGAATTTTCCCGAGTAGTCGTTGTTGGATGTGGTTGGAAGATATGGAGTATTGTGATACATTCTAAAATGGATATTACTATGATGTATATGATGGACATTAGTATACCCAATTTGTTTTTTTTGTTTTTAGTTTTTACTTATTGCATCTCATAGGTATATATATATATAACGATCACATAGTCACAAGAATTCATAAGATGATAATCACACAATCATACCGTCACGATGTAGCCATCATTTATTTTTATTTCCTATGCATCATACAAGGTGGGCCCCTTAGTCATATGTTGGTTTATAAGCCATTTAAGTATGGTTGTATCTAACATAGCTAGTATCCTCCGGTAAACTAACTTAGCAATGGAAAATCCACCATTTATAGCTGATTTCCAGGGATTCCCCTCAAACAAGGTGAATTTCCATTGCCAGGTTAGCTTACCAGAGGGTAGTTACCCAACTTCGTCCCAAGCTCTCCCAACAGGTTCTGCCGTGCAAGCTCCAGATACTTCAGGCGGCCATGTTGGGCAGGCTGGCAGACATGCCCAAAGCATCGGCATATGACGCTGATGATATCCCAACCAGCTTGATACACCAGGTTTTTTCACCAAGATGCAATCAACCTGATGATCATGTGTTCAGGTTCTATGTTTGATTGATGAGCCGTTCATGTGATTGACGCGTTTCCTGACGGTATCCCTGTATCTCCCTGGAATGTGAATTCACATCATTCACCGTGTGTATTCAAATCTTCACCAACTAGGCTAGTTGAGGAGCCCAGGGCAATCGTTGCATGGCCCCTGGTGACTATTTCCATACCCCTGGGGACATCTCAACGGCTCTTGTTTGTTTTGCCATGATGTGCTACAATGGTTTGTTTGTTTGTTTGTTTGTTTGTTTGTTTGTTTGTTTGTTTGTTTAAGAACCTGATTAGCCATTAAAAAAAAATCATAGCGGGAATGATGATTTGTTGTTTGGTTCGATTAGATTCAATGGCAAACAATGTTCTTTATCTAATTGATTGGATGTACACAATGGGAAATAACTGCCTTCAAAGCTAACCAAGCAAAACTAGATGGTTGCAACGAACAAGAACTAGCGTCCTTGCCAAAGAACCAGGTAATCGTTTGGCAAAATGATACCACCAATAAAGGAATCTGGTTTGCGTCAAGCCGCCATCACGATTTCTGACACACCAGGACCTGGATCAAAACTTCCACACTTGTCCAGGGTTTCCCATTCCCATACCCAACGATGCGTCGGTTGGTTGATTAAATTTGGTTCAGGTTGCTTCAGGTTGGTTCAGGTCGGTCAAGGTTGGTTAAGGTTGCTTGCCGCAAGGTTGGGTAAGATTGATATCATAGTCGTATGCAACCTTAACCAACCTGAACCAAATTTAACCAACCTTGTGGTAAGCAACCTTAACCTAAGTGGTTCCGTAAAGTTGAGGAACGTCGTTGATATCACCATCCCAACACACTATCCACGAGTTGATTTGTCAGGTCAGCGGCTGTCCACAGGCGCGCGTTTTTTGCCCGCTACGAAGATAGCGAGCTATGGATGTTCAACGGGGCTACTGAGTGGTGTGACGCTTCATGAATGGTTCATTGGTGGTTAATGGTTCAATAATTGACCATCAACCATTCTATAATGGTTACTTAGGCTTCATTCATTACAAATTGCTGGTGATGGTTGATGATTAATGGTTCACAAATGGTTTATGGTGCTTTTCAGTACTGTTGGTGATGGTGAATGGTACTGAATGCTGTTGGTGATGGTGAATGATACTGAATGCTGATTGATGCAGATGTCGAGCAATCACGATCAACAGTGAAGGCTTAGGGAGCAACCATGTCCAGGATACCACTGAAGGTACAGAGGATCCAAATGTTTTTAGGTTGATCTTGAACCTTGACCAATGGTGATTGCAACGATGTCTACCACACTCTTGCCAGTCATGGTTTCAACCGCGACCAATTTTTTTGTGCTTTCCATGAATTAGAACTGCACTCTTGGCAGTATCGTTTTGTTGTGGCGCTCTGTGCCTTTAATGAGACTCACTGTTCCAAGAATCAGCCCCACTAGAGCTCATCCACAGTATGCTTGTTGCTGGCTTCGAGCATTTGGTTCCACACCTGCGCTCACGAATTTGACGTGCAGATAACTGCCTGGTGGATTGAAACAGATTTCATTTCCACATCCCTGCACAGGACACTGGGTCGATGAACACAAGTGAAGATGCTTAAAAGGACAAACCAGCCATGGGATGTTACCAGCGATGCTGGACTTTGGTCTCACCATTGGTTCTTTGAAATACCAAACTGCTGCCAAAGTCATCAGCATGGTCCTCCCAGCTTGGAAGATGATTAAACTCAGACGATGGTTTAGGTTGACTAGCTAAATAACTACCTACCTGACTGACAAACTAACTACCTGACTAACTAACTAACTAACTAACTAACTAACTAACTAACAACCTTACTTGGGAGACGATTTCGGTCTTCCCAGGTCTTCACAGCTGATGTGCTTCCCCCGCGACTCGTGACGACCAATGACAGGCTCATCATGTAATACAGTGGTGCAGTTATGATCCACCAGAAAAATGGGATTGATTACATGTATGTAAATCAATGCTGATTTACAACCTATACCCGTGGCACCAGAAAAAAGGATGGATTCCAGCAGATTGAGTGGAATTTGTACAATACTGATGGCTGTACATAAATCAATACTGATTTACAACCATTGATGAAATAATGTTGATACTTGCGATTGCTATACTATTAACTGCCAATCATCATACAAATTTTTAATTCCCCATACTTGCCAATTATCATAACTATTAACATTTGTCAACCATGGTTGTGACTGAGTAATGAAAAACTATTAAATACGGCTAGCTGTTAACAAGTATTCCCAACATTCATTATGAGCATAGTTGATTATTACAACAGGCTTATTGCTAGTAACAAGTAACAAACATTAGCCCAGGTCGGATAACCCTAGTTATCATGACAACCACTTAACAAGTATAAACTACATATTGCAAAGTATTCGCAACTATTAACAGCTATCAACAACCTATGAACAACCAGCGACAAACTATTAACAACAACCATTTTAACAACAACTTTGCCCTCCAGGATACGTCACTGCCTGGATGATCCAACCTGTCCACCGCTACTGGGCAGGTGACGTGCTGTCCCTGATGGACCTGGAGGACCGGCATCAGCTGGCTGTGCCTTGCCGTGAGGAGTTGGTGAGGGCAGGTGAGTTGAAAAATGGTAGGTCGATGTAGGTTGTATATAGTACTGGTTTATAGGATGTGAAATTGGAATATAGTTGTAGGAAGGTTGAGTTATAGTTATGATTATATAATGATTATAGTTTGGTTGAGCTATCCTTATAGGATGTTATAGGAATATAGTTATAGTTATGATTATGTGTATAGTGATGGTTATATAGGGAAGCAGGTGAGTGAATGGTGATCTAGTGATGGTCATATAGTATTGGTGAATGGTTACAGTAAGTAGTAGATTTATACAGTGAACAACAATGGTTATATAGTGATTTATGGTTATATATCGATCATATACTAGGTTTATAGTAATGACTATATACTTAGGCTATTGGTTGAAATGGTTGTTAGTCTTTATGTAGTAATTTATGGTCAATACAAGTCAATTAGCTGATCCCTTTTACATATTGAGAAACGGCTTCACCATCAGAGGATGACGGTACTAAAAACCAGATAGCTATGGTATTAGGTAAGTATCAGCGTTATGGGTGTAAAATTGGTGTCATAGCTACCACTAACAAGCGATATTGGCGTTCATTTGTTAGTTGAGGTACTGTTAGATGCTACCAATCGCTATGGTCAATAGCTCAACTAACAAGCGATTGTTATAGCTACGACTCACCAGCAACTTTGATACCTGGTGCCCAACCTTGTAAGGGTGGCTAATGATTATATAGTGGTATGAAACAACAGCCTAGGGCAAACATAGTCAGCAACACAAACCAGTGTTGACTGGTTGATTGAGCAGACGGGTACGGTATACGCACTGCACGGCTTCAGGTGGAGAGTACAGATAACATCAGGTAACCAAGCATAAGCAAAATCATCTCAGTTGTACATATTACATATTACTTTGGCAACCACAGACGAACACATTGCATAGATAGAGTAGTGATAGGCCATGTGTCAATCATATCTGAAGTACAAAAGAAGAAAACCCAGAGTTGGCGGTGAATACAGGTCCCCGTTATTCAATTTCACATCCCAATGAACAGAACCTGTACAACCCATTTGCAGGGTCCAACCACAACCACCACCAAAGTTTGTCAGAATACAAGATTGGACCAGCTTCTTGCATTTTTGAGCGACTCAAACCCAAACACTGCCTTAATAGTGCCCATGATGGACTCCTTACCATGGTCGGTCTTGGAACATTTTCGAGAATACAACCAGTGGCCGTGGCGAAGCTTCAACCCACTGGAACAGCAACTGGCGCATCATCCCTCCTTTGTGTTTGCAGAAATTTTGTTTGTTGTGCTCTCCGGCTTCGCCTTTCTTCATGCAGCCTGCGAGTCCTATGCTAAGGAGGAGAGGAGATTGCTCCTCATTTGGGTTGCTACTTTCATAGTGGGCACTGTCAATGACTACATTTTCATGCTCCTCCCTGTGGTTGACAATTTCTGGCAGGCTCAGGGCTTGATCATGTTGACTCCTCGGATGCCTTTGTACATCCCCTGTGTGTACAACGGCTTCATGTATTGGTCGACTGTTGCCGCAGCCAGAGTCTTCCGGCATAGGAGGAACTGCGCATTGGCAGAAGCAAGCTTTGCAGGCCTACTAGCTGTGATCTTCTATGCTCCCTATGACATGTGTGGGGCAAAGTTCCTTTGGTGGACTTGGCATGACACAGATCCTGGGGTAGCACTGCGCTGGTTGGGAGTTCCAGGAGGAAGCACAGCTTGGACCATCACTTTCACGTTTTGCTTTTCGCTCCTGCTGCGTCTGGGAGCAGACCTTGGGTGGAGTCAACTCAAGACGTTGGCATTGGCTTGCTGGTCCACCCCTTTCATGCTGATTGTGCTTAACATGTTCACAGTGCTGGGCCTTGATAAGATCGGAATGCCTGGCCCAAAAACAGTCGTGTCAGCTGCGACTTTCTTCATGGGCCTGTGCATGTGGCAACCGAAGCCGAAAACTTGGCCTCAAAAGCAGGCACAGCAACTGAAGCATCCTGAGCACTGGTCGGTTCGTGCAATGCTTTGCACGTATTTTGCGGTGCTTGTGATGGTGGGTCTGTTCTTCTCTCCTGAGAAGCAGGTGTCCACGGGCGTTCATCAACAGTTTGGACCCTGTGATGCTACGGACATTGACCTGATGGGTTATGAACGCAAGCGTTATATTTGCGCAGAGCGTTTCCCAAGAACCTACTTCCACTTTGACTGCCAAATGCCCAAGGCTGGAATGGAAAAGATCACGCCTGAGGCAGCCCTGATAGATGGAGTGGCCTCTTGGTACACTGTTTGTGGACAGCCGCATGCAAATTATGAGCAGTGGCTCTGTGGCTTGCTGGTCCTGTGTGCAACAGGTTCGTTGCTATTCTTCTTGGCTCTCACGACACACTGCCCGAAGGAACCTGGAGAGGCGCCTCTAGGGGCGCAAAGCGAAGGATCTAAGGTCGATGAAGCGTCTCGGTTACAGATCAGTAGCCAGCACCATTTCGGCGAGTTGCTGGGGTGTTATACATGTACTCATGGGAGAAACACATCCACCACTCTGGGTAGATCACCATCATGTGGGTGTTGCTCAAAATGGGGTATGCCCCAAAAATGGTTGGTTTATCATTACAAATGGTTAATACGGGATGATGACTTGGGGTACCCCTATGACTTGAGGAAACACCCATGTGGCAGTGGGTCAAAACCCTGTACCCCTGGTTCCTATCATTATTGACCATGGTTTCCCTTATTATTGTTGCTAATGTTGCTGGTTAATATCGACCCATACCCATGTATGGGACAAGTTGTTGTGCTTTATTCCTCTGGATCTCGCATCCATTCACCTGTTAACATGACGCCACTGAGAGTGGCCTCTTCACCTGTCCCGAGGCCCATGCAGCGGTGTTGCTGCGGCATTCTTCCATAGGTGCCGCTTGGGATGGCACTGAGGATGGGGGGTGAAATCTTGTGGTACAAACCGTTTGATTGGCATGTTTGATTTTCCCTAGCAATTATCAACAAATGGTTGGTTGACTAATGCTTTCATAGGGGTTGAAACCACCAAGCAGTGATTCTTGGGCATGTGATGAGTCCCTGTATCCCAGAACGCACCCCACCCATCGTGGCTCATGAAGTGGTCGGGAAAACAACCCACGAACAGCGATAAGGATAACCGCATGACCTGTGCAGTTGTCCGAGTTTGAGTGCAACAGTTTTGATGGATTGCCCCAATGGATCATTTACAGCCACTCTGCGGCATTTCTAGTTCCGGCAACTAGGAAGAAATGGGAAGTACTCTTTGTTTAACTGTTTGTTTCATTCACATTAAACAAAGAGCAATGAACATTAGACGTAATCAATCATCAGTAACTAATATTTTGGAATGGGTTACAACCACCAACCAGTTGTGTTCTCCACTTGTGACTCGGATCTTCGCAGGCATGGCTGAGTGTATAGATGTTCCACCTCTCTGGAATGAACCCGACAGATTGGGACAGAATCTTCCCATTCTCGATCTACGGCATTCTACAAGAGGATGTGCCAGGGAATCTACAACTGTTGTAAAATCGATCAGCGATAGAGAGAGTGGCGGATTGTTGCAATTGTGAGGTCTGTACTGTAAACAACAAATAACCGTACGATTCTTGTAAAATCATCTTTTTAAGGTTGAACAAAGACCAACTGTCGCAAAATTAATCAAGATCATGCTTTCTCGGTTTCCAAGGCCACGTGAACGGCTGGTTTTAACCCGGGGTCAACAGGGGCATTGTGGCGCTTTCCGCTTTCCACCACCACGGGAGGTTCGCAGATGGTGCCAAAGCTCTTTCACCGCATCCCCGATGAGCAGGTGCCCTGAGCAGTTGAGCCTGTTGTTGAGTGGTGAATCATAAGTTTTCCTTGATATGGTGCACCCAGTATTGGTGGAGGGCACCTTAAGGGGGCCTCGGGGACCTGTTGAACCATCGGCAGATCAAGGGTGAAGCATCTCTTGTGGAGCACGGGTTGTAAGGACCCATTTGGTAGTTTCTCAAGCCATAGGGGATCCCAAAAATGGTGGTGGTTGATTAATGTTGGTTTCTGATTAGTATCTACCTGTTGGTTTCATCTATTTTCATTACTTTAGGGGGGGTTACACTAATCAGAAACCAACATTACTCTAAAAGGTTTCGAGTGGATGATTTGGGGGTCCCCTATGGCTTGAGAAACCTCCATGAATGAGTCGCGGTGAAGAATCGTTGCTTCATTGTGAAGCATCATGGTAGTAACCTCAATAGTACAGTAGTTGCCTTACTTATCATGACATGCCCTCCGTGGAGGTTGATGGTGAAGAACCCTTTGTGGTACTCTGTTTCTGGAGGAGTACCTTTCGAAATGGTCGATGCCTGGTGGGGCTTTACAAACATTGCTGCGTTGATATGTGAGCACCACTGCGAACCAGGATCAACAGTAGATCTTGCTTACCTCAATAGGTAATTGATGTTAATTGATGGTCATGTATAAGCACCTTACTAGCGGTCCTAAGACTCATCAATTCGGTGACTGTCCTCAGTCCTCAGCTACTCGCCAGATCTCACCAGTATTGACATCAAACACTATTACCCAAAACTACCATGAACATCCATGAACTATCAATTCAACATCATTGGAAAAAACAACCATTTAGTAGCCAATGATATTCACAACCATGAATCAACCATTGATGAACCATCAACTAACCATTCATGAATATTGGTTCATTCATCAACGAGCAATATCAAGCAAAATGAACTATTCATTAGCCATCATGAACCCTCACTTAAATATTAACGAACCATTCTTAGCCATCCATCATTATTAACAAGGGCTAACCATCAGGACAAGCCATCGATTCACTATTTTCGAACCATTCATTCACCATCAAGTAACCAAGATCAGTAGCCATTAAGTAAGCAATATTGGCCAACAATAACCATTAAATGACCATCAATTTACCCTCAATCAACCATTCTTGAGCACGATCGCAAAAAATCAACGAAAATACAAATCGATTGATCCTCAATCAACCATTCTTTAACATCTTTTCAAATATATAATCACTGAAAATCACTGAACATTCCCCCAGCATTTTCAGCACCGCAGTCTTTCCTTGCTCTCCAACAGCTCAGGAGGAGCTGACGGCCATGGTGGAGAGGCGACCGTTTGACATGGCCAATCCTCCGTGTAAAGAGCAATATGGGGCCCCCCAAAAGGCTGGTTTTACTACACTATAAATGGTGGTTTCTCAAGCCATAGGGGACCCCTCAAAATGGTTGGTTTACTAATATAAATGACTATAAATGGATGATTTGGGGGTACCCCTATGGCTTGAGAAACACCCAAATGGTAAATATTGGATGATTTGGGGGTACCCCTATGGTTTATTACTCAAAATTAGCATTGTTGGATGATTTTGGGGGTATCCCTGTTTTGAGAAACCACCATATGGTGGTTTTGCAAGCCATAGGGGGACCCCAAAAATCATCATTTTTGAGAATCTACAACAAACTACGACCGGGGATGACAACTGGAGGGTACCCTATTTTGAGAAACCACCATTTGCAAAGAATAAGCGATTGGCGGTCAAATAATATTCATCAATGCAATAGAATCCAATTTGTACAAAAGAAATCAATGAAATGATTGTTGATCCTCCTTGGGATAATTCCTAGGGATCATTCCTTGGGATAGTTTCCTAGGGATAAGGTAAATAATTGGGTGCCAGGGAGCAAATATCTATACATCTTGGCAGGCAAATGGAGCTATGCTATGGCTTCGCACACATCCAAGAAAGGACATCGGCACTTGGTCATCCTCAGGAGGGCTCCCATACGCAACTGCCTGCATTATCACTTTGGCCGTGATCAACTATGGGCTACCGCAACCATGAATCAACTACAATGAGCCACCAATCAAATATTGCTTAACCAGTACTTGTATGAACCATATCCAACCATTCTCCAACTATTAATATCAATCATGATCATTTGGTTGATGTATACAAATGTAGTTATGAACACAATTGGTTGGTTGACTGAAGCGTATTTCTCATGACAGGGTGGTTCAACCACCAACCAGTCATCTATTGTTAGCCATCACCAGCATGAGCCAGTTTGGAATCATGGCTATCCATCATGAACTGTCATGGCTCAACATAGAAACTAGGGATCACGCGACGTAATGGATCAAGCATCAACCAGCATCCACGGGTTTGGCTCACCTGGGGTTTGCTGTCATCTGTTGGTTATCAACCAGCCATTCGTGAACCATTCTTTGACCATAATCCAACCACCGTCAACCAAGATGCTCAAACAATAGCTATGAATAATCATCATTGATCATCATGAAGCATACATCAACCATCACCAACCCCACATGGGTGTTTCTCAAAACAGATCTACCCCTACATATGATCCACTTTATTAACCATTGACAGGAATAAACCAACCATAACTTTGGGGTCCCCAAACTGGCTTGCGAAAACACCCCTGTTGGTCTTATTGTTGGTTCTTGGCCCCTATCATTATCCATTATAAGCATCATTAAACTATGATTATATAACTATAATCCACTATCATTATCCACTATAATTAGCCATGACCTTTGTTAAAGCATGATAATACGTATCAATGATCACCAATCATCATTCATCATCATTAATCATGATCAATATGGTTAATTAATCATAATTAACATGATTTTCATGGTTAATCATCACTAATCATCACTCATCATCACCAAACATCACCAATCATCACTAATCATCACCAACCCCACATAACGCATCTTTACCCATCCTTAGCCGTCCCGATACGCATCCCTACGCATCCCGTTCCGCCGCCAGGGTCTGCCAGGGCCTGCAGACGGCCGAGAACTTCCTTCGGAGCAGCCTGGAAGCAGCGCGGGCTGAGGGGTTTGTTGGTGGTGAAGTGTGAAGTACTGAAAGGTCAAACTAAGTTAGCTGGTTAATAGCTGGTTTATATGATGGTTAACTATTTAACTACTAATTAATTGGATGGTTAATATGCTGGTTAATAGCTGGTTAACTAATCATTAATGGTTAACTAAACCATATTTGACCATCAATTATGGTTAATTCAATGTTTGATTCAATGGTTAATTGAATGGTGTAATTAATTCAACCAGCTATTAATTCAATGGTTTTGACCATCAATTATGGTTAATTCAATTGTTAATAGCTGGTTAGTTTAACTACTGGTTAATTGGATGATTATTTAACCATCAATTATATGCTGGTTGATAGCTGGTGAATAGCTGGTTGATGGTCAATATAGCTAATTAATAGCTGTTAGCTAATCGTTTAACCATCAAATTATATGCTTAATTAGAGGGTTAATAGCTATAGTTGATGTAACTGCTAGTTAATTAAATGGTCAATAGCTGGTTGATGATGTTGGGTTAAACTAAATGTACTTGATGGTTGATTGATTGTTAATGATGATTAAATAACTAAAATTGATGGTTAGTTTGTGACAATTGCTTACAGGTCAAACTGGCGGTTTCATAGCTGGTTGATGATGATGAATTGATGGTTCTTTGGTATTAGCTGGTTAATTGTGTTGGGTCAAACTATACTTGATGGTTAGAATAGTGGCTATTAGCTGGTTGACGATGGTTCAATAGTGGTTAGTTGATGGTTAACTACAGGGTGATTGAGGGTTATTAGATGCTTAGTAACGGTTAGTAGGTGTGAATTTTCATGCTGCACTGATGGATCATTCATGGTGCATTGATGATTAACTGAAAATTAATGGTTCGCCGGTGGTGTATGTTAATGGTTGATAGTTTGTTTTGTGGTTTGTTGATGGTCACTTGACGGTCAATTGATGGCAAAAAGCTGACAATTGACCGGGTAACTGCTGCTTAGTTGATGGTGAATGGTGAGTTCTTTTGTGAATGGCTGATTAGGGAATGCAGGGGAAAAAATGGTTGAGAATGTTTAGATAATGCTTAGAAGGCTTAGTTCGGCTTTCGAACGGTTGATACTGGCTAAAGTTGGTTCAATTTTGGAACCCAGCGGTTGTTTTTTTGTAAGGGGGAGGGTGTGTGAACCTACTTGCTTTGGCCTGATGGGCTGTTAGCGGTGGGGGGTGCGCCTGCACCTGCTTGGTGTCTCTTGCTTCATTGATCGGCTTGTGGGTCGATGATTTGACCGCAGGAAATACCCCATTTCACTACCAGCAGAACTGATCCACAAATTGGTTGCGTGCATTTCCGCTGCATTGGATGGGCACTATGTTTGCTTTTTCGGCGGGAACATCGTCATGCCTCTTGACGCCTCTACTTTTCCCAGTCAAGTCACATCCATAGATTTCCCACAGGGTGCTCCATCTTTATCTAGCTGGTGGTTTGAAACATTTTCTATTTTCCCTAGTAATTATTAACAATGGCTTGGTTGACTAATATTTGTCATAGGGGTGGTTCAACCACCAACCACTTATTATACCATTTTGATTTTCACACCAAATCCCTGGATTGCTCTCGGCAGCTGAAATTGCAATGCCACCAGCAAATTTGCAGGTCATTTTCAAGCTGCAACATCCCAAGCAACCGAAACTACCCATGGATTTCCACCTCTCAACCATGGGCATATCATACTTGCTGCCTCAAAGGGGCCTCCAAATTCGCGGTTTCCCCTATGAGGTGCTCCCTGGGATGGTTGGCTCACCTGCTTGGCTCACCCCTGAGGTCACACTTGGGACACATCGGACCCCGGCCTCGATCCGTCGTTGAGAAGGTGCCAACTGCAACGGTGTGGCAACGGTGGATGAACGAAGATGTACCCCTCCACGGGCACTGTCCGGATGATGGCTTCCTTGGTGTTCCATTGGATGTTATCTCATGTTTGATGTGGGTGTTTCTCAGAGGGGACCTCCAAATCATCCTTTGTGAGCCATTTTTAGTAATAAACCAACCATTGTTGGGGTTCCCTATTTTGAGAAGCCACCATGGTTCAAATGGAATAACATGTTGATTGGATAAAATATGGTACTGGTATCTCATGAAACGTTTAGCCTCCTTGGTGTTCCCATTTGCTGTTATCCACTTGATGTAAGGCTACGTGCTGTTCACATCCACCTGAGATGCTTGAAACCTGATTCAGACCAGAGATGCTGAGCCATCCTCTCACCCTTCACGTTTTGTGTGTGTCTGTCTTACTCGTACCAAACCTGGCTAAGCACTAGCAGTAACCACATGTCACAAGATATCTAGCTATTCCCCACCCAAGACTCAATCAAGTCTGGACAAGTTTGTATCAAGAAGACGGTTGAGATTGTTCATTTGACCATATATTTTGTGCTTTGATCTCTGATCAGAGGATTTAATATATAGTCATCCTCAGCTACCAGCCAAGTTCTATATCTAATAACATATAGTATCATGTACAGTTGCCATTACCCAGTTATTTGGATATTTAGTAAGTCAACGAAGTAGATAGGATTTGATAGTAGACAACTAGTAGTATCATCTTTATTCAGTTAGTTTTAATTATATATCAAGATATCTGGACTACAAACCCAGGCATTAAGCTGATAGACATGGATCAACTGGTGATTGCAAATAGAATATACGTACTTTCATTATCATCCCCCTAATAGTCAAGCAATGTTGACCATTGCTAATCATTCTCAACTATCGTTGGTTATTAATCATTACCAACCCTCACTATACAATTATAGTTGAATCTGAATTAGATATCCAACTAATACAAAGTATATATCTAGCCATATATCTAACCATATATACTCACCATATATCCAACCATAAATCTAACCATAAATCTAACCATAAACCTAATCCATAAATCTAACCATAAATCTAACCATAAATATAACCATAAATCTAACCATAAATCTTACCATAAATCTAATCCATAAAAATCTAATCCATAAAAATCTAACCATAAAGTTCCTATCTAAATCTTTCGATCCCTTGGCCCGCCACGGTGCCGCTGCACGCGCATCGCATCTCACGGCCTCTGCAGCTTCGTGGCCACGGCGGAGTTGCGGAGCCAGTGGCAGAAGATCCGCCGGGAGGCCGGGCGACGGTTGAGGATGGCGGGTGGTTGAGATGCTGGTGAGTAGCAGTGGTGGTTAGTGGTGGTTAGTGGTGGTTAGTGGTGGTGAATAGTGGTGAAAATAGTGGTTAATAATGGGTCGTAGTGGTTAAGAATGGTTAATTTGGTGAAAATCGTGCTTAAGGATGGTTAGTAGTGGTGAATGGTTGATAGTAGTGGTGAGTGATCATTCTGGTCAAGAACCAACAATATAGTGGATAACAATGGTTGATCATGATTGATCGTGGTTGACTATCGGGGGGAATCACCAATATTACCAATAAGAATGGGTAGTAATGGTTAACTATTAACGGGGATGATGGGGGATAACAATACGAGCACATATGTACAACTTGTTCAATCAACGGTTCATAAGATTCATTGGTTGGTGGTTCAACAATCATGAGGTGGTTCAAGCGACATGTTTGCTAACCACTACTTGACATTACAAATCATCATTAAAGACATTTGTTTTGTCGTGCTGAAGCATTCAATGTGCACCATCATTTAGCCATCAGTTACTGTAATTAACAATTATTTGGCCGTATCAAACAGCATGAGCCATTAGTTGACCATCATTTGAAAATCGTAAAGCATCATGATTGATCATGATTGCAATCATTCACCGCACTTCAACATGACTAACTAGGATCACCTCTCGTCATGTGGACGTGCCCGGTGTAACCAACAAGCGATTCCTAACAAGCTGAGCGATAGTTCACCTGTCCACGTGGCGAGCACCCACGTCACCACGTCACCAGCTACCCATCAGTTCAGCATGCCCTTCCTCCCAGTGCAGCATGCTATACCCACGTTGGCAATTTACCAGAAACCCGCGTTGCCACATCCCCAATCAGCACTGCGAGGTTTGTTTGGTATTGATGAGTTGTTTTTTTGGATCCTTGGTCCTGGTGTGTTACCGGCCTGCTGGGTGTTGTATCAGAGATGTGGTCCAGTTGTATCCCATGTTTGTTCTTTGTTCATTCGGTGATGTCGAACTCATATTAAGGCCTTCATGTGTGTTGGCGGTATCCTTCATTTTGCGGGGGATAGATCGAGGCCATACCATGACATCCCGTTGTGTTGAACAGGTCCCGCTACCTGTTCGTAGATTTGCAACGCAGCACACCCATCACGTTGTTTTCAGCCTGGACAATTCATGGCAATTCGATGCCGTAGGCAGTGACCGCCAAAGGTGCAGATGTGGGTTCTGTTGCAGGGCGCGATGAGATGCATAAATGTCACTACTATGGTTGTTATTATCTGGTTGGTGGTTTCAAACATTTTTTATTTTCACTAGTAATTATTAAGAAATGCTTGGCTGACTAATGATTTTTCACAGGGGTGGTTCAACCACCAACCAGTTGTTATTACGGTTTTTTATTGCAGCATGCGAGCTACAGATGTGCTACATAGACCGGCTGGCCATCCAGTTGTGGTGAAAGGTGACTCGAGTTGAGATCCAGCGGTGCTCGTGACACGCAGTTGAGAAGGTCTGTGTGTGGCTCAGCTGGGTGTTTCTCAAAATGGGGGTACCCAAAAAATGCTGGGTTTATTACTATAAATGACTACTAATGGATGATGGGGGGGTGCCCCTATTTTAAGAAACCACCAGCTGACCCTCTTATCCAGTTGTTCGCAGTGCAAACATCAACAGAACCGAACCTTCATCACTGCTGATTTTGGCACGCCAGACAGTTGTTGATATTTGTCGCTGATTACATTCCTGCCATTGTGAGCCAGCGTCATCCAGTAGCATTTTGAGCCATGATTGATCATTGTGAAGCAGCATCGGCCGTGAGTCATGGCCTTGGGTTTGCAGGGCTAAGGCCATGTGCCATGTGGGTGTGGGTCAAAACCCCGTACCCTGGTTCCCCTATCATTCACCATTGTTTTCCCAGTATTATTGTTGGTTATTATCTTCCATTCTTGGTTGGGTTATATTGACCCATAGCCATATTGGTTCCCTTGTAGTCTCTAGGCCCTGGAGAGTTGAACCCGCGTTTCACATCTACAATTTTTCGCAGCTGCTGGACTGCTCAAGAGCTGAGATCGGAAGGTGAATCAGAGCAATCAAGATGTAGGTGCGTCATCTGGTGGTTTCTCAAAATAGGGAAGCCTCAAATCATCCAAGATTACTTCATTTCTAGTCATGAACTATCCATTTGTTTGGTTCCCTATTTTGAGAAACACCGTGTCCCCAACCACTCAATACTAATGATTGTTAATCATAATTGATATGGTTGCGGGTCCTTACAAACGAACCAACAGCCATGGGTAGTAGTGACACCAGCTGGACTGGATAGGGGATGTGAACAGCTGGGGTATGGCTTATTGACCCACAACCATATTGTGTCCAAATCAGATGGAGGACTTCGCGTCAGAGAAGCATCAGGAGGTGCAACAAGCAGCCAACTTGACATAATTTAGCGCCAACTTTGGCCGCATGAGTTCTTCGGTATCACTGTTTGATTCGCCACGCACACATAATTTTCCAAGACCTGCAGCTATTGGGGAGGGTCCCAAGGGTCATCATCTCCAACCCTGGCTGTAACCAAACAAGACCTGGCCATCCCGGGTAGCAAAGCACAGCGCGGCCTGATGAACACATGGCTGGATGTGAAAGCTTTGCCGCTGGAGGGCTTGGACGAGGAGTGGTTGAAGCAGTTTCCTCTCAGCGCCCGGGGAAGACATATCGCCACTTGGGTTGCCAGGGCTGGAAGCCGAGATGATTCAGTGCATTTCGCGGATGATACGCTGGGTGGAACCAACACGGATGTGGCGAACCGAATTGCTGTTTTTTTTCCTTTTTTCAGTAACACTGGTGAAAACCTTTCAACAGTGGCATGTTAATCATTGATCAGGCACAGAAAGACAGGAGATCCTTTGCTGGCGCTTCTTGACCCACCATGCACGGTTACGTACGGCATGTCCGGTACTCCTGAACCCCTGAAAGATGAGCATTGGCAGTTTGGAGAGGGTAATTGCCAATTCTTGGGACACCAGCATGAACTGGTCAGGAGCCTCTGGCATGCTTGTGGAACACCCGCAATTTCCAAACCCTGGGCTCGGACATCCGCTCCGATAAACTAATCTGGAAGCTGAAAATCGTCAGTTTTCATAGGTCAACCAGTTATTGTAAACCTGGTGATTTTCAGCTTCCAGCTTATTTTCCCTATCACCTGGTGATTTTGCGCCTAAATCCAGGTATATTTTCCACGCAGAAGCTGTTGTACATGATCCAGTATCATGATCTACTATCATGATCTAGTTATATCGACATATTCAGGATAGATGCAATGGATAAATGACAAACTGCTCAATCATGAACGGCGCAAAGCAACGGGAGAACAGCGGTTGTACATCAGTGGACACTCCCTGGTGGCGCGGCTTGAGGTGACTCAGAGCGGCGAGAGATTCCGCTTGCGCGGGGTGAATTGGTATGGTGCTAGCGATTGCAAGCATGCACCTTGGACGTTGCCAATGACCATGATCATGGTTCATGTTGGTGAGTTCACCCCTGGTTGCAATCCCTGACGCTAGTGAGCTTGTTAATGAATATGAATGATTCATGCTGGTGGATAGGCTAGGAGTGTTGAAGACTTCTGCAAATTGTGCAACAACCGTGTTTCAGCCATGTGATTGGTCTCCCTTGTGGCAATTTGGTGTGTACAGTAAAGCATTTTGCGTCACAGCCATGGGCACGTGTCGTGGGACAGGATTTCAACGTGATTCATTCCTTCCAAGCTTCAGCCACGACATGAATATCCTCCATTTGCCCTTTGAAAGCTGCTGAATTTCAGCAACCAGATGGTGTTGACCCGATTATATGGTGGTTTTGAAGGCTTTTGAATAGAAACGATGGATTCATCATGATTAATTGCATACTCAGAATTGGTAGCCATCATCACAACTATGCGCCATCATTACCCACCATCAACCACGGTCAGGCACAATCCCCGCAATCATGTGGATTCCGGGTGACCCCAATTTCAGGCTCCCCATGGTTTCCCCTAGCGTTGACAAGGTGTGGAAAACACTGGGCCTGCCAACTATTGATAATTGCCCTAGATGCTGGATGGGAGAAATAGTCATGATTCATGATAATTATCATCGATTTGCCATGGATGTTGGTACGTAAATTGATATCCAGTTGATTGATGTTGTCATTTGTCATCCATGTGTATGGGGAGGATGAGAGTGACATTGGCAATCATTAACCAACAGTAAGACTTTCTCACTCATTTGAGTACAAGCATCATGCTAGCATTCAACCGTCCCAAACTGTGATTGTTTTTGTGGGTTTGTGGGGGGTGAACCAATGCTATGGACCTATGCGCATTGCTAATGTTGCCGCTTACTGTACCATCCCCTTTTGTCAGCACAACAACTATTATATAATGATGATAAGCCAGTAACAATCATTGCAAACCAGCAACCAGTATCAACCATCATGAGCCACTATTTATTTAACCATCAACTACAGAGTATAAAGACCAGTATTGACGGCCATGGAATAGTACCACTATAGTGCTCAACTATGATTAACCATCAAATTATGGTTATTCACGACTATTGACCATGATGACCATAAATACTCGGAAGCATTACGAACCAAATTATCAACCATCATTACACTCTGCTGAACTAACTTGGCAATGGAAAATCCACTCATTATTGATGGTCTCCTAGGGCTGTGTGAGTTTAGCAGAGTGTAACCATCAATATGGCAGTGGGTCAAAACCCCATACTCATGCTTCCCCTATCATAAACCATTTTTTTCCCTCTCATTGTTGGTGAATATCCTCCATTATTGGTTGGTTAATATTGACCCATAGTCATGTGAATGGCCATGATTGGCACCGTTTTCCACGTGACCGAAACGTTTCGTTTCAGGCAACGACATGAAACGGCTCTGAGGTGGTTGGAGGCCTCGATGTGCAAAACCTGGAGACCATTTGCTGCTGGGCGCAACGTAGCCCTGGAGCAGGGAGGAGTTCTTAGGCTTAGTAACAAATGGGCCAAAGTTATGGCCGAGTAATGATTAGGAATGGCTCAGTAATGCTTGGAAGTGGGCTTAGTCATGTTTTTATAGGTTTGTCGGGCAACACCCTAGCTCATCCCCTTGAATGCAGGGGTAGAGTAGCTGCCCGCCTGTCCGCCTAGTATTGCACCCGGGGATTGAACCCCAGATCCAATGCTTGAGGGAAGGCGTCATTTCCACTAGACCATACCGGCCCCCTGGGCTTGGCCATGTTTTACAGGGACGAGAAACTGATGGGCTAGTTGGAATGATGGTTGGTAATAGTTGGTAATGCGTGAGCAGCAGTTTCCACGGTTCTTCATTAATGACAGTTCTAGGCTCAGTTTATAGGATTGGGTTTTCCATTCATGGTCAGTCATGAAGCTTATTACCCTTTTCTGGGCCTAGTCGTGGCTAGATGGTTAGGAATGTTAAATGTTGGTGAATCAATGGTTAACCATGGATCAAAACCACTGTGATTGCTTCGGCTTAGTCATGATTAAGAATGGTTAATCAACAACGATTGACATGGATACTCGTGGTGAATAAGAATTTAGAATGGCTACGGTGGAAATTACTCTCATAACTCATGGTTGAATTAGTAACATAAGTTAACATTGATGAAATGAGGGTTAGGGTGAGTAGTGGACAACAGTGGTGGATTAGGTGAGTAATGATGTTCTATGATGTTGACACTGGTCATTTACCGTGAATAAGCAGATACAATTGTTGAGGATGTTTCGTTGATGTGGACATTCTCAGATGCCCGTTGAGGACTGCTGTATTTAGGGTCAGACATAAATAGCTAGACCATGTATCGTGGTTGCATCTATGGAGCATATTGTTCGTTAATGCTAGAGAAATCATTGCTAGCGGACATGACGTATTTCACCAACCAGAAACTAGTAAAGAATGAGTTGAGACTCACAAGTCGTGCTTATCAGGAGAAATACTCTCTGCCCAGATATCCCCGAACATGGCAGGAATCACATGGGTGTTTCTCTGGCGTCATAGGGAATCCCAAAGTTATGGACGGTTTATGGCTATATTATAGGATTTGTAAATAAACCATAGCTGGGGGCACCCCAAGTTGACTTGAGAAACCACCACATGAACCTGCGTTGCAGGCACGGTTACCCGTACGCCGCGGCCGTCTCTGAGGTTCCAGCATTGTATCCTTGGGCTTCAACACTGCGACACGGCGGTTCCGGTCGCGTCGTGGTTGCTCTTGGGATGACCAAGGCTGTTTGGTGCGCTCGACAGGACAAGGTCAGTAGTGGGGCCCCTTACTGAGCTAAGTGGCTATGGGTCAATATTAACCAACCAACTAATGGGGGATGACAACCAACAAACTATAGGGAAAACAATGGTTAATGATGGGGAACCAGGGGTACAGGGTTTTGACCCACAGCCAAGTTTGCTTATAACCTGGGTAACTACTAGTTATGGTAGATATAGCCATGCATAATTGAAAGGCCCATTGACCGACTAATAGCTAGGGGGCCCCATCTTGCAATGGTCGGTAGTGCCATGTAATTCATGTAATGCCTAAAATTGGGTCAACAGTGGTTTTGAAAACCTCCAACTGGTTGGTGGTTTCAAACATTTTTTATTTTCCCCAGTAGTTATAAACAAATAGTTGGTTGACTAATATTTTTTTTTGGGGTGGTTCAACCAACAACCAGTGTTGGTTTTTGGAACAACCTCGTGCGAATGTTTTGCCAAGAGGACATCAAGACCAAGCTGGTGGTGGATAGGCTATGCCAGTGAACAGTCGCTTGCCGCGACGGCCAAGACATGAATGTTAACTCACAGGCTGCTCATTATGCTATCATAGACACCAGATGTTTACCCCAAACTGAACAAATGCTAGACACCAGAGGTGCTTTGTGCTGAACTGCCATGTTTGATGGATGTTTATTGGTACTCCGAAGTGGGTCGATGTCAGCAGGGCGTTCTCCCTGAGTGGCGCGGAGATAGAAATGTCCCTGGTTTGTGATAGTTAAAATGACGCTAAAATGGACATCTTGAAAGAATGCTTCAGTGAGGATGATGATGCCAGTGAAGGTGAACCTTGTAAATCTTACAAGCCATGGATTCAATGGTTGGATAAACATAGCCAGCTTCATTGGATGTTCATGGTGACAATGATGGAAACTGTGATGGATAGCTGGTGGATAACAGATGGAAACTGTGATGGATAGCTGGTGTTGGTCAGCCATCAAAGCTCAAGCAATAGTGACAGTACCAATGATTAATTAATTAATGGCTAAGTAATTAATGGTTATCAGCTATCCTGATCATTGAGTAATGGTTGACCATTGATAGCATCCATCCTCCCTGCCTCAGTTGGTGCACCTAGCGGCTCGCTAGGTGCGTTTGCCTTTCTCCAACGAGATGTTGCGCTGCGATTTCCTCGTGCCAGGCGGAACTGGGGAAGGTTTGTGAATGGTCAATGCTTAAGTTAATCAGGGTAAATTAGCTCACGTTGATCAATGAACTAAGCAATGAATGAATTAGCTCATGTTGATCAATCAACTATATGTTATACATGTTGATTCATGGCTATCTAATGGCAATCTGAGTCTAATTCGCAAAATTGTGAAATTGATGGTAGAATGCATGTTGATTCAAGGTAATCTAATGCTTAAATAGATGGCTACGGCAATCAATGGGTTCAGTGATCGCTAACGATTCATCCATGGTAAGCAAAGGGCCAATCACTGTGGTGATGATGATTGAAAATGATTGATGCTGATCATCAGCATCGTTTTCTATGTCGTGTGCATTCCCAAGAATCTATAAGGAAAAGCAGCCCTTGGGTTTGGGCTGCTGCCACTGCTCTTTCATGGGTTCGTTTCTGCCATTGCCTTTGGTGTTTCTTCCCCAGTAGGATGATTCTGTGTGAAGCCTAGAAACGGTGGTTTTCCTGTGGCAGACGGCAGATGATCATTTTGGGATGGTCTGGGGCGGTTGGACAATGCCAGAGGTAAGCGCTGATCCATGGTTTCGCGCCTGGGACGTGCAAGGCAGCATCGACTTCAAGAAGAATCCATCCCTGTACGGGAGAAGTTCTGCCTTGGAAGTCTTGGACGCCGTGATCAACGCATTGGGCCGACACAAACTGGTGGTTGTGCTCAACAATCACACCAGCTGCTCGGCTGTTCCTGCCATTCAAACCAGCTTGGCTGAAAAGGGATGTTGTGAAGATGTAGGGAATCAAAGTTGGAACAGGGGGTTGCCAGCTCAACTAAAAACCATGGGATTCCGCATGATGTTCTTCAAAAGTGATGTGCATTCTGATTGGGAGAAGTTGGAGCTTGCCAAGGACAGAGTCGGCCGCACCAGGTTGTTGAAGAGCCTTTCTTGTTGATTGCCGTTTATTGTTGAGGATCAGTGTGCATCACCCATCGGGGTAACCCCAATCTCACGGCTACAGTTGCTGTCTTCATTGTTACAGCTCCTATGTTTGACTGTTGGTACTAAGATGATATCATGAGGCATGGTCATCCAAGATATGCTGTAACAAAAACATGTTTATCATTTTTTGTTTTCTTGGACCCTTGGATGACCCTTGGATGACCCTTGGATGACCCTTGGATGCCCCTTGGATGGCCATCCTCGTAGTCGAGCGCGTCGACCTCCAGCATCAGGTCACGGCGAGTGGTGTGGCGGCCCTGACCGCAATGGTCTGTGGTACGACCCCGGCAGCGAGATCTATACGGAGGACAGGGCACCATGCGCGACGGCAATGCGGGGTCAGCAAGGCAGGAAAGCAGGGCAAAAGCCGATGGTAGCTCCCTGGTTGGGAATCATCAGCCGGTTTTTTTTAATTAATGTGGTTCTCAAGTCATAGGGGTACCCCCAGTTTTCATCCTTTTGAGTCATTTTTAGCAATAAACCAACCCTTGCGGTCCCCCTGTGGCTTGAGAAACCCGCTGATAAACTGATGGAAACTGATGGAAAGTATCAACTCTGGAAACAAATGAAGTCAAACAGTTTCCCAAACAATTATTTTCAAGCCACGTTTGGTGGCAGTCAACAGCAGACCCCACCGCTCATGTGTTGCCACAAAGACACTGGGATGTGGCAGAAACAGGGCTGTGACAAAGCAGGCCCCAAGCATTCCAAGCACCGTCTTTCATAGGCAACCACCCACTGAGATTATGATAAATGCGCAACTTAGTAAAGGGTCTTATCATCATGGTAGCTGCCATCACTCAAGCTATCGTGACTAGCCATGATGACTCTATACTGGTACAGTAGTATAGTGGTTGCTGGTTCCGACATCTTGCATTTATTTTTCCCGAGTATCTGGGATAATGCTTGGAAAATTGACTTTTTTTTTTCCGAGGGGATGCCGCTCATTTTGTATAGAATAAAGTGATGGGTTTACCATCGACCCATACAGGCAACGTGAAACCGGCATCGTTTGTTGCGCCAGATCTACCTTGTTGGCTTCAGATGGCTCACACGGGCCCTCACTTCGGTTTACCGAGGCTATGACTATATATGGTCAAACTCCTGTGCGAATCAAGCATCATTTTTTGTTTATATGCTCGGAATCTATCTATATATAATCGAATCTGCCTGGAGTACATCATATTGTTGGTTCTTGGTTGCTTGCCACCTTCGCAGTTTCAGTTGCTAATACCCAGAATGTCGGCTGCTAGCGGTTGATTATCCCTCGTTGTTCCACTGTTCTGGTTGGGTCAATGCCATGTACCCCAGCTGTTCACATCCCACAAATGGTGGTTTCTTAAAATAGGGGTACCCCTAAATCATCCATTAATAGTAATTTATAGTAATAAACCAAGCATTTTTTGGGGTCCCCTATTTTAAGAAACCACCAAATGACCAGCTCACCTCCCCGTTTTCCGGATGGTCCTGGCCTGTTTTCGCGTCTTGGTGAGGACCAATGGATCGAAGATTGGGCCATGTTAGCGCGACGTTACAGACACTGGCCCCATGTGGTAGGTTTTGACCTTCGCAACGAGGTGTGGGAAGCGGCTCGTTGGGATCTGGTGCATGGCATCCAGAGATTGCACAGAATAGTTCGTTGGGATGTTGCTGGATCCATGCATTTTCCTTCAGGCATGTTCTTTCAGGAGAAAGCCAGAGAACAGGGCCACAAAAATGCTGCAGTATGTCCAAGCCATGGCAGTTTTTCATTAGTCTAGTCTTGTGTGCAGTGGGCATTGCAATCGGCAGAGTGAATTGTTTAATTATCTCATACCGTGTCAACGTCAATTCCGCAGTCATCGCGCCTGCCGCCCTACTTGGCACCAGCTGCGATGCAAGAGTGTCGTTCCCGCTTTTCCGCTTTTGAAGTTTATGAGAAAACTTTACCAGCACCACCGAAGTGCCCTCCATTAAGTGACCATTCACAATGTTGGTAAGTGCCCTCCATTGAAAAAGGTTTGGGATTCCAAGGGTTCAACCCCATCATGAACTTATCCAGATCTCACTCAACAGCCCACTCCCTGGGCTGCCCATGCGCTTCGTCGGAGCTTTTGTTCCCACCATTGGCCAATCATTGGTTCTGCTGGCATGTGTTGCATTTTTTTCGGAAGTTTTAGAAATTTAAAATATGATTCTGCAGAGTTTTGCCTCCTCAATCATGAGTTCGTACACCATTCCACAGGTTGACTCTTGCAGCAGCGATTGTAAACCATGTATTTCTACAAAAAATTGTTGACTTAAGTCGTGACATTGCCAAAGCAGCAGTGGCACCAGCCATGGCACAGACGGGCGATGCGCCTGATATCGAGTCAGGGCTCCTTTCTGAAGCTGGAGAGGTTGCCCAGGCGGCCTCATCCCAAGCTCCAGCAGCCAGCGGACATCGCCGTGTACCTCCAGAGTTGGCGATGCAAAATGCCTGCGCCATGTGTTGCTTTGCATCGCTGCTGTGTTTGATGACCATTTTCAGTGCTTGTCTTCTGGCCTATTTGCTTATCGAATTCGTCACAAACTGGAAAAACACTTGTGACGAGCCGCTCCAGTTGTGGGTGGTGGTTGTTTTACTCATTGCAGCCTTCAACTTGGCGTTGAACCAGCACGATGGCAATGGCTCCCGGGGTGCCAGGTTTTTTTGTTGCTGGTCCTTCGACCCGGAGAACCCCGAACGCATGCCTGCGAGGGTGAAGGTCTACAACATGATGGTGCCGATGTTCACAGCGATGTGGAACATGCTTGGCCTTTTTTGGGTCAGCATGGCACATGATCCCAGAGACGGATTTTATGCAGGTGGCAACAACACCGTGCACTTGGAGGAAGAAGTGAGTTCACGTTGTACAGAGGTTGCTCCAGGCCTGCTGTCGGCCATACGTGTCTATGCGGGCTTCAACCTCTTCTACTGCTTTTTCATTCTGATGGGCGTGACTGGCCTCTCACGGATTCTACGTTATCTGAAAAGGAGGGATCTGCGGAAAGCTTTGGGTCCCATCTTGGACAATTTCGAGGACGTTGGAATAGATGATCCAGCCACCGTGGATCATCCCCAGTGCCCAATCTGCTTACAGGACTGGCGTCGTGGTGACTACCTCCTGAAGGCAAAGGCCTGTGGTCACATCTTCCACGAGGAGCATATCGGAGAATGGCTGATGGTGCGCAAGAGTTGCCCAGTGTGTCGCGACAACATGGGCGACAGAAGCACCGAGCCGCAGCAACATAGCGAGCTGCAGCAAGATAGCGTGGATGAGGTGCAGAGTGGCTCCGCGCTGATGACTGGGTGATGACGTTGCTGAGAGGTTACTGCACTTGTGCTAGGTGGAAATTGGGGCGCTGATGACTTGTAGTTGAGCTGTAGTAGTTGTAGTTGTAGTTGTAGCAGTTGTAAGTTACAGATCATAATTCAATTCCCTCCATCTTAGTCTGAAGGGTCAGCAGCCTGATTTCTGCACCAACCGATCTCCGGCGATGAGTCTCTGCAACATTTGGAGGATTGGAGCATGCATGGGCAAAACTTTGATCAAGATAGGTGTAATGGAATCGATACTTGGATGACTTAGATCATGTCTATAAGCCAATCCTCTAACGCGCAGCACTCGCGCTTTCGATTGCTTGGAAGGCGCAGTCTCTCGACTCCCGTTGCTTGATGAGCGAAGATTCAGACAGCTTCACATGAGCAGCCAGAATGCAAGGCAGACCTGGCTGTGGGTCAAAACCCTGTACCCCTAGTTCCCCGTCATTAACCATTGTTTTCCCTACTGTTGTTGGTTATTATTACCCCCATTGGTTGGTTGATTAATATTGACCCATGGCCACCTGTCAATTCATGTCGGCTGTCAATCTTTGCTCATCTGCTGTCATCCGATCTGTGAAACTGCCAGTTGCATAGCTGAACATAGCTGGCAGACCAATCATTGAGCAGAACTTGGCCGGGAACATCAAGGTTAAGCACCGTAGAATGAACATGATCCACCATCCTGAAGAAACCCAAGCGATCAGACTACACGCAATCATGACCTGGCCAAGCTCAGCTCTCTTGGTCGATTCGTCGCAGAATGCCGGGGTGATGAGGGAGTGTGGGACGTGATGAGTGACTTCTCTGGCGATTCGTGGTGCAGTCACATGCTCTGCTCAGAGATGTGGCTTTGCTTGTGATTCATGGCATCAAAGGTATGAAACCATGCTGGTAGTCATTATAATGTAAAGAAGCGTGGTATTCATGGCAACCATGGTTGATTCCGAATCCCAGCTTGAAATTTCGTGCCTTGAAATCCAACCGTTGCGCAGAACCTTGGCAACGGGCAGTTCCTAGCACAGGATCGCGTTGGGGACGTAGATTTGAGATCTCATGCAGCTCACCGAGACCTGAGATCTCATGCAGCTACTGCTGCAGCTCGTTCCTTCGAAGGATTTAGTGTTCGGAGTACCTTGAGACTCCTTGAGGAGACTCCCATGTGGTGTGGGGGTGGCCAACGAACTTTGTTTGACATTGCTGGACCATTTGAATGTTGCAAATCTGGAGACTGACCAGTATAAAAACAGTCTGCCAACAGACAGTGGCCTACGGTGGAGTCAAAGAAGTGCGTGAGGAAAAAGAGGAAGTTTAGTTGCGAAGTGTCGAAACTTCAGTGTTGCGGAGATTCAAAATCAATTCACGATTCAACACCACTTCTCACAATTCAATTCATCATCTCGCGATTCAACATCTTACAACACTACTTCTCACAATTCAACATCTGACAACACCACTTCTCACAATGAAATACCTCGCAACTCAACATCTCACAACACCACTTCTCACAAATCAACATCTCACAATGCAACATCTCACAACGCCTTTTCTCACAACGCCTTTTCTCACAGCACTCACAACTTGAGTATCCATTTAAGATTTTCCATTGGAAGGGGTTCTTCCATCCATCATAATCCATTTCACCACCATTTCACCTCACCACGAATCAATCCATTTCACAACTTCCATCCACAGCTCCCCACAGCTCCATCCACAGCTCCTCCGTTGTGAGGTGCGCTTCTGTCCTTGGCCCTTCCGCTGGGTGAACGCCTCGTCGTGGCTGGTGGCTGCGCAACGTTGCGCGGAGCGGCTGCGCAAGGAGCTGCCAGAGATGCGGCTGCTGGTGGTGGAGCGGATCATTTGGCCCATGCGATCCTTGGAGGCCGGGAAGGGGGTTCCCAGGGACGGCAGGGTGGTGACAATGACGGGGTTTTGTTAAAACAGGTATATGGAAGTTTCTCAGAATAGGGGGCCCCGAAAAATGGTCGGTTTACTCCTCGATTAGCAAAGGATGATTTGGGGGGTCACCCTATTTTGAGAAACCACCATATGGTTTTGAACATGTTTCTATAGCAGATTTGCAGATAGATTTGATTCGGTTGGGTTACGTGTGGTTACATTAGATTAGATTATCCAATTAGTATTGACAACTAGTGGTTGATGACCAGCTAATAATTGGTTGACGATAATTCGTATCATCAACCAATCATCAGCCAATACTTAGTATTACCAACCAACTATCAACAACCATTAGTTCTTGAAATCTGGTTGATAACCAGCCAACAAATAAGGACTTATGACTTATCAATCAATCATCAACCAATGATCATTTCCAGAGTTATCAATCAATCATCAACCAATGATCATTTCCAGTATAATCAACCAAGTGTTTGCCATCCATGATCTCAGCCCAGGCGTATGCTGCCGAAGGAGCTCTGCTGCCAGAGTGGAAACAGCACTTGGTGTTGGGAGTGCATCACTACAGCACCTTGGTTTGCCACGTCACGTTGGGATCTGTGGGTAAACCTGGCGAGCTGGGTCAAGCAGTTAATCAACCAATGGTAGGGGATAATAACCAGGAATAATAGGAAAAACAATGGCTAATGATGGGGGAACCAGGGGGACTAAGGGTTTTGACCCATTGCCACCTAAGTTCTAATTGCCTTAAAGTACATGGCTGTTTGGTTAGCCCAAGTTCTAACAAAACTGTAGTCTGTACAGCTTGTCAATTCGCGGTGTTGCTCATTGCGCTGTTGGAAACTAAGATCGGAACCCAACAAATCAACGGTATTGATTGGTATCGAGCAATGGACATCACCTGTGTTCCCAAGCCATTTTAAGCAGGTTCGATGATTGCAAGTGGGTGTCACTAATGCGTCACCATACATCAGTTTCCCAAGCCGCTGGTTGAATCGCTGCTCCAACCAGGTTGGAACGGTCCTGGGCGATACTTTCCTTTTGGACACAGGAGGAGTGGATGCCTTAGTGGCTGCATGAAGAAGCTGTTAAGGCCTGCGGAAGGGGGCCACGGGACAGGGTAGTGCTGGATTTGTTTCAACTATGCTCATGCCAGTCATCGATCTGAATCTGTGAGACGTGCAACATGAAAAACATGGGAGTCCTGGTTTTCCAAGTCTGAGATTTCTGAATAACCAATTAGGTATCCAATTTATCTGCCCGGCCCGAACGGCCGAACATTCTTCGTCACCCAGAATCTTCGCACCAAGAGCAGCGCTGGTTTCTGAGAGTACTTTGATCACCCAGACTCCAATCCAGGAAAAGCATTGAATGACTAAACCATGAGCCGAAGGCCACTGGCACTCGTCGCGCAAGAAGCCCACAGTCTTCTTAGTGTTGAGGGCTTTAAACTTCAGAATCTACAGGGATCTACAGGGGTGGTCAACCGATAAATACTTAACACATCGTTCTCCGAAGCTTTGTCGTGACCAAACATGGGGAGACTTGCGCGATGCGTTTGAAGACGGAGCACTGCCAACATCGACAGCCAGGCTTGTGGGAGTTTTTTCGAAGAAGAACTATGGAGATATGGACTCCTCCGAACTCATGGAAGCTTTGCTGGGATGGTGTTAATGGGCTGTGGGAGGGGCAGGTTGTTTTGCTGAGGTGTTTTCTTGTTGATGCACGATTCATGAGATATGTTGGATCGCCTTCACCATGCTCATCCTTGGGATGACTCAGGTGTTTGGGAAATGAATCAGTAAGCCCAGCATGTGCAGAGGTCAAGACTCAATGTTTGAAGGTAGCTGGGTGCATCACGCACATTTCCGGAATAGGAGTTTGATTCGCAGCGCAACAGCTCAGGATAACTTTGATGCGATCATGAAATTTTTGTTTGTTGATGTCACCATATTGGAGTTTAGGGCTGTTGAGGAGCTAGAGGCGCAGTACCATTTTGCTCCATTTTGTGAGCCTCAAGAGGTCTATGCGGTCTATGTCTTTTTGGCATGTGAAATCAATAAGTAGCCAACAACCAGGGTATCATCAGGCGAAGATAGGCGAATCATTTCGTGGTAGAGCTACACAGCAATGGGCTGGCTCACATCGCGTCCAAATAATGCATCAATCAAACATGGTGGATGCCCATGCCAACAGCCAGATATCTAGGCCCATTTAGGCACTTATTCAATGATTTTGTTGTTAGAACTGAGGAGTTCGAGATGTAGATTGGTTTCGGCGGGTGGTTTCACATTTTTTTAAAAAAATCTATACATATATGCCATACTTGGGTTGTTTTTTTGGTATTCAACAATACCTGGGTTTGGTTGGTGATTGTCCGAGTAATGTGTTTGAGATGGGTTGTAACCACCAACCAGTGTGACAACCGCATCGACTTTGTGAAGCCAACAGTGAACCACACTTGTCAGAGGTGCACTTATCGTGTCGATGGGTTGCACAAACTTGCACAGGCCACACTGTGTTGGAAGTAATCCAGCAACCAGTTCCAGCCGTGTCGAGTTGATTGTTCTCATCATTTGGCAGTGGGTCAAAACCCTTCGTCCCCCTGGTTCCCCCCCCTATCATTAATCATTATTGTTGGTTATTCTCCCCCATTGGTTGGTTAAGAGCTTGACACATGGCCATTTCTCATCCCGACCAGGAAGAGATCTATGGCCAGTGGGCCTATCTGTTACAAGCTGACGCGTGTCCCGTGTGGATCAGCGAATTCGGCACTGGCGCCAAAGAGGGCTATGACCTGCGCTGGTTCACGCGCTTTCTGGAGATCTTGGGGCGTTTTGAGGTGCCAACAGATGGGTTGGTTGGGGGTGGTTGGGGGTTTCTCAAGCCCAGGGAATAGCAGGGTAATTAAGGGTTATAACTAGCTTATAATGGTTGATAATAGGGGTTAATAAGCAACAACCCGAGGGAATCTGGCTATGGGTCATGGTATGTAATGGTAATCGAATGATTGTAATATGGCTATGGGTCAATATTGACCAACCAACAATGGGGGATAATAACCGTAAGCCGTAAATGTTTGTAATCCTGGTTGGTGGTTTCAAACATTTGTTATTTCCCCTAGTAGATGATAAGGGATAATCACCAACAATCATAGGGAAAATCTGATCATCAGTTTGGTGGTTTTAAACATGTTTTATTTTCCCTAGTAGTTATTAACCAGTGGTTGGTTGACCAGCATATTTTTCATAGGGGTGGTTCAACCACCAACCAGGAATAGCAGCAGTAATAATCCGAAGCCACGAGATATGATGATTTCTGAAACAAGGAGACCCCAAAAATGAGACCCCAAAAATGGATGAAAATGGTTGGTTTATTACTATGCAAAACTGATATGTAATTAGGAATTGATGCCATTTGGCTTGTGGTTGTTCAGCTGTGTCAATTGTTCAGCTGTTTTTGGAACGGTTGGAAAGGCTTGGACATGCTTGGACATGTTGAGACATGCTGGGACACGCCGGGACAGTTGTTTGCATCTTTTTGGGATGGGTAGCAGCAACCAGGGGGCCCCACTGCCAGGCAATCAGTTCTTGACTGATGCAACGGTTTGAGGATCCTGTGAGGAAAGTAAACGAACCTCCAACCGGAAAGTACCACTCACCACCATAGTGGTTTCTCAAAATAGGAGTACGTACCCCCAAATCAGCTAATATCAAGCATTTATATTGATAAATATTAAACCAACCATTTTTTGGGGTTCCCAATCTATTGCGGTTCCCCAAACTATTTATCAACTAGTTGCTGGCTATACACCTCTCCTTCCACTGAACTGCTCCCAATAGTTGCCCTGAAAGTGGAGCTCCGCTAGAAAATGACGAAGAGTAATGATGATTGATGCTTACTGTTGAACTGGTATCGTGAATAAATCATGGGGCATACTATCAATGTTATGATGTTTTGTTAAGATAAGGCTGCAATATCATTCAATCATTCATGTCAATGAACATTCATTTGTGGCTATAAGTGTCATAATCAACCATTTACCCCTGATTCACATCACAAACAAAATCCAGGTTGTGGCTACACTCATTCTAAGGGGTATGGGTCACGTTTCAGCATTGCTTTATCAATGGTTACCATGTATTTCTAGTGATCGATTCAGGGTTTTCTTAGGTATGAGTCAATCAATACTGTAATAATAATCGCAATCTCATTGTTCGCGATCACCATCACTGATGACATATCCACTCATTGATTATAATCATAACAAATTATCCAAATCATAGTTAATTATCAATGGTAGCATCACTGGTTGTATGGTAGTTTGTCAAAATAGGGGTGCCCCCAAATAATCCTTTTTTGAATCAATTATAGTAAAATCATTCATTTTTTATCATTCATACAGGTAATAAACCAACCATTTTGGGGGATTCCCAAGCCGGCTTAAGAAGCCACCGTAGTCAGCCGACCAGACTCCTCTGCACCTCGCAGTTGTCGCAGGTGGATTTCGCCTACTGGCCCTTGAATGTGGGCCCCAAACCCAGCTGCGGCGGGGATGAGCAGCTTGGTTTTGGCTGTTGGCATGGTGAATCATGGTGGTCTAAGGATGGTTCTCAATGGTTGAGAATGATGGTTAAGAAGGGACAAGAATGGTTGATGATGGGTGAGAATGATGGTTAATGATTTTTTTTTAATGGTGAATTGATGGTTCATGATGGATGCTAGTGATGAACGTTGGTGAATTGACGGTTGAGGATGGCTAGTTGATGGCTAGTTGTGGCAATGATGAACCGTTGGTTCGCCGGCCCGGCGTTTCCCTCAGGAGCTACGGCATGCTCTCGAAGTCCTGGACGCCGTCGAACAAACGTGACAAGCGCATCGAGCTGCTGCGACAGTATGGGCTCTTGCCGAGCGGTGCGCCAGTTGGCTATGGGTCAAGCACTTAACCATCAATGGTTAACCAACCAACCAACCAATGGTTAATGGTTAATAATAGGGGATAACAACTAGCAACTAGCTTGGGGATATACCAGCTATGATATGGCTATGGGTCAAGCACTTAACCATCAATAATGGGAGTTAGTAACCAACAAAACTATAAGGAAGGTAATGGTTTTGACCCAAAGCCAGTTGGAGCAGCTTTCCGGGCCATGGCCTTGAGCGGAATTCCGGACAGCTGTCAGAGCAGGGTGTGGACTTCCACGCCTTCCGTGGATTGACCCAAAGGGTTAGTCAGAAGCCGATTGCCATGGGGAAAAATGGCGAGCGAGCGATTGCGGAAATACCAGAGGGATGGAAGCAGGCGACTGGGAGAGCCTAGCGCCGGAGAGAACTGAAGGCCTGAAGATGCGATGCTGTGACGTCATGTTGATTGGATCTCAGCAGCTTCTGACTCACTTGCATCAGAAGCGGCAGTTCGGCTACTTGGATACAGTGGCCCAGTGCTGGGGCGGGATGAGGCGTGATCGGTGGCAGCTCGCGTGTCACCGATGCTTTTTTTGCCAAGAAAAAGTTCATCTTCGTTACGCGGGATCTGATGTGCATGCAGTTTATTGCCATGGACAATGACTGGTTGGTGGTTTAATTGGCATTTTTCCATTATTTTCCCACATGTGGCCGTGGGTCAAAACCTTTAGTCCCCCTGGTTCCCCATCATTAACCATTGTTTTCCCTATAGTTGGCTGGGTAATAACTACCATGACATTGGTTGGTTGATATTGACCCATAGCCATGTGATTGGCCATGATCATTAACCATTGTTTTCCCTATTACTGTTGGTGGATTATCCCTTTATTATCCCTCATTAATGGTTGGTTAAGATTGACCCATAGCCATATGCTTGGCCACGATTGATATTGACCCATAGCCATATGCTTGACCAAATGCTTGGTTGACTTGCGCATATTTGTTCATGGCAGGGTGGCTGTTCGCACCACCAACCAGACATTCGAAGCCCGCTGGCTGGGGGAAGAGGCTGACCAGAGGCCCCTCCCAGGGTGGGAGGCCCCCTCTTCTCCGAGGGGAGACATTCTTCCCCCACCCAGGGGGACCCCCAAGTCATCCAATATAAACACCATTTATAGTAATGAATAAACCCATAAACTCATAAATATTAATAAGCGGAACTTTTTTGGGGGTCCCCTATTTGGAGAAATGTAAGGCTCCGCCCTGCCGAGAGAATCACCAAGTGACGACCAGGATCCAGGCGTAACATGGCGTAACAACATCAATCCTGGATTTGTGGCGATTCACGACGACCAAAAGCTGGGAGCTTGGAGTAGCTGATCTGGCGAACTGGGTCAAGCCTTTCAATCAACCAAGTAATGGTCAACCAGCTGGTCAAACCAACCAGTTGGTTAAGTATGGTTGATAATGTTTGACTATGGTTAGTAGTGGTCAATAATAAGTGATAATCACCAACAGCCAGTCATCTTAAAGCATAGGGCATAGGGAAAGCGCTTAATTTATGTTGATGGCTTTTTATCCTATGATTGAAACCAGCTGATCATCACCAACAATCATAGGGAAAAAGTCTGATCATCAGTTTAGTGGTTCTAAACATGTGTTTTTCTCAGGAATTATTATCAAATGGTTGGTCGACAAGCATATTTTTCAAAGGGATTGAAACCAACAACCAGTCATGATCATAATCAACCATCGTTACCGTATATAACCATTATTAACCAGTACATGGGTTGAAACCAATAACCTGTCATTTTCTAGCTTGTCTTCAAGACCACCTCGACAGTTCTCACATCACGTAGACACTCTTAGGTTCCCGGGAGGGATGTGATAACTTCTTTGGGTCAATAGCCAAACGGAACCAAATCCCTGACTTTTTTGGGATTAGAAGGGATTAGGCTCCCTCTTAAGATGATACAATAACATACAATAACCACATCCCTTACTTTTTTGGGTGCGTCCGCATCATCACATGCTGCAATTCCACGCGAACCACCAACTCCCCGGCCAAAACATGTCAACCCACCCAAAGCACCCACCCAATTCAATCCAATTCAACTCACCCACCCAATCCCGCCTAACTGAAGGTTGGTAATATTAGGGCATCTACCAGGTTTTGTTCAGAAACCAGCTTGTTCAACGGCTTCATCAACCACCGAATCGAACGAACTTGGCAGATATGGCAGTGGGTCAAAACCCTGTACCCCTGGTTCCCCTATCATTAACCATTGTTTTCCCTATTATTGTTGGTGGAAATCCCCCATTAGTTGGTTGATTATGGTTGATTAATATTGACCCATAGCCATATTGGTAGATACGAGTCCCTTGGAGGTGCCGAAGTGGAGCTGGAGGAGTTTTGGCAAACGCATCTGACGGCGGAAGCCATGGCACCGAGCCTAGCGGCGCTGGGCGCCCCACCAAGCTGTACGGTTAGGAGAGAATAGGATCATGGTTAACATGGTGGTTTCTCAAAATAGGGGTACCCCTAAATCATCCATTTATAGTCATTTATTAGAACTAAACCAACCATTTTGGGGGTCCCATATTTTGAGAAACCACCACATGGGTTTAGAAATTAGGGTATAAGCCTCGGTTCATAAGGGTTGATCTTGGTTTGCCTATGGGGTTGGTAAGTAGGCTATCACCTATATCGATGTTTATTTATAAGGGTTATAACCCCTTGGTGTACCCCCCCAACAATTTCAGGGTTTTGTTTAAGGGGTTGATGGCCACCTTCAACCACAAACAGGGGCTTAGAAGTAGGGGGCTCCCAGCTGATAGGGATTTGTTGGTGAACAGAACTAGGGTTAGTACTAGGCCCATGGTAGACGTAACTATAATTGGCCAATTCATCAACTTATCACGTTTGAGGGCCTCACCTTGTAGGCCACCATGAACAAGTGGGCTATACTGTAGCTATACTGGCGTATTTCGTGGTTAGCAATGATGGCAACCATCAAGAGCTGGCTTCAGTAATTATGCATGAACCAAACAGCAAATAACCAATCATGAATAGTTGGTACTATGAACAGGCGGTGAGAAAAATCGAGATCATGGTTTTGTTCCTGGCATCGATGAGGGGGATCAGGACTACGAAAAAGCAATCATCACATGAGAATGCTCCGCAATTCAAGTTTCATGGGTGGTTACCATTTGTTTGAGCCTAGATGACCCTAGATGACCCAAGATGACTCTCAACTGTATCATCCAAGTCTTTCTTGCAGGTTTCTGAGGTGAAAGGTAAACCCTATGCTTCCAATTACCACCATCAGACGCAACCATCTGGTTTCTACCATTGTTGTTTGCGGTTGGTTACCTCCTACCCTCTGGTAAACTAACCTGGCAATGGAAAATCCATCATTTCTTGGTGTATTCCCAGGGTTTCACTATAAAATATGGCTGAAACAATGGTACAGCAACGGCCAGAAGCATAGGGAAAGGTCACCACCTCTCTGTGACGATTTGGGGCTCGGCTGGCGAGGCCAGTACCATCCGAAACGCGGTGGGCGACACCTTCCAGCTGCTGCTCACGGCCTTATGGCGCAGCGACATGGGACATCATGGGACCACAAGGGGACCAAGATCAACCTGCCACGCACGAATTGGCCATCAACTAACTGACCATTAGCTAAGCATCATGTCACCATCGATTAACCGTCATTGCCCATTGATGAAGCGTGAAATCAGCATCAACGAATCATTAATCAACCATCATCAACTAATCATTAATCAACCATCACCATCATCATCATCATCATCATCATCATCATCATCATCATCATCATCATCATCATCATCATCCATTCGCCAACCATTCGTTGCAGTGAGAACTACCATTCATTCACCACTCGTTTTCCACGCCACGACGCAGGTTATACACCCGTGAAGCCTGGCTTCGGCACGTCCTGGACGCCTTGGCTGTGGCCTTGCAGAACTTGCCGACCTCGGAGGCGCAGTGGATGGAAGTAGTGCATAAGTTGAATGAATGGTTAGTTGATGGTTAGTGGTGAATGGTTCACTTTAACCATTGGTTGGTTGACTACTGTAATATGTTTCATAGGGGTTGAAACCACCAACCAGTTGATGGTTGGTAATGAATGGTTCACTTTATGCTTAGTAAGTGGTCAACTAGTGGTTTGATAAAAGCTTTGATTAATGGATTGATGGTTAGTTGATGGATAATGGATGGTTTGCTGGGGGTTTACTCAATGGTTAGTTGATGGTTAGTTGATTTGGTTGGTGTTTTGATTGATCTGGCTGGTGATTTGATTGACATTTTTTGTTTTCCCTATTCATCATTAACCATTGGTTGGTCGACTGCTGTAATATGTTTCAGAGGGGTTGAAACCACCAACCAGTTGATGGTTGGTAATGAATGGTTCACTTTATGCTTAGTAAGTGGTCAACTAGTGGTTTGATAAATGCTTTGATTAATGGATTGATGGTTAGTTGATGGATAATGGATGCTTTGTTGGGGGTTTACTCAATGGTTAGTTGACGGTTAGTTGATAGTTAATATTGATGATAAGTTAATGGTTGATTGATGGCGGGTCAAAGATGAACGGTTCAATTATTGCTAGTTAAGCAATATTGATGAATGGTTCAATTCATGGTTCAAACAGTTTTCAAAGATGAATGGTTAGTTCAAGTTGATAGTTCATTTTGATGGTATTTGATAGTTATGAGCGGATAAGAATGGTTGATGGATAATCGTTCAGGGGGTAACGAATGGTTGATAGTGGCAATGGTTTGTTCAACGTACGTTTGACGGTTATGATGACTAATGGTGAACCCATGGTGGATACTTGGTAGTGGTTGATTGATGGTTTGATCAATGGTTTGGTAAGGCAAGGTGATTTCCAACCATGGCTAACGATGTTCAATCGCGAACTAATGGTTGATTGATTGTTGATTCATGATTGACGTGAATAGTTAACTCATGCTTCACTGATGGTTGGTTGATGGTTCTTTGATGGTCGTGGATGCTCAACTACGTACTGCGGAGACCGCACTAGCGGTTGATTGATGGTTATTCGTTGATTGATGCTAATGCTAACTTGATATTTATGTAATGTTGTAGTGACGGTTCCTGATGATAAGGGAATGGTTAGATACTGGCTGGTTATCTTCGATCCGAACCCCAATAGAGTTCAACTGTTGGAAATTGCCTACCAAATAGACAGCAGGTGATATTGTGGGGTCCAAATTGCTTAAAACCAGGAAGTGTATCAATCCCAACATGTTCTTAACCTCTGTCCACCCCTGTCCGCCCCTGTCACCCCACCCTGCAACCGGGCCCCAACCTGTCCGGTGGTCCCAGGCCGGCAGTGATGCACGCGTGAGCTGCGCCACCGGTGAGTCGCCAGAAGCGCAGCTGGCGCCACTGGTGGAAGCGCTGGCACCGTGGGGGGGCCCAGCTGGTGAGGCTCAGCTTGGGGAATCCGCAAGTTTTGGCCACTAAGGATTAGTACTAGTACTACTAAAACTTGAGGATTAGCAAGGTATTTTAACACTCAGTTTGGATCATCCAGACAATTCTAATTCACTAATATTAATTCAAAGGATTAGTAATAGCCACTGAGATATCATTACCAGGTTTACCAGACTTGTCGACTTGTCTCAAGCTTGATCAAGCTTGATCCCAAGTTTTTTCCGCTGGTCTGGTGATGATTCTTTGGCTTGAGAACATCACCAGCCTGGCCTAAGTTGCTGGGGAACAGGTAGACACTGTGGGCCCAGGTGTATGCAGTTGGTCCAAGCAGCCCTGGGCTGGTTCGAGGAGGCCAACATCCATCACACCGCTGTGACGTTGCTCGCCCGCCGGGGAAGGCACTGGCGCGGGAAGACTGGTGGGGAATGGTGGGTCATAGTGATGATCATCATGATTGGTTAACTTTGATGGTTCATTTTGATGGTTAATGATGATACTTGATGATGGATATCATGAGTCAATCATGATTAATCATTCATCTTGATTCTTTAGCAGTGCCCCAATGGACATGGGAGGTTATCGCGATCACATGGTTTCCAGCACGAATGGCGGGCTTCAGGAAATAGAATCAATGAATAGTAGGATGATGTAGGATGCAAGTGCAGGTATCATGTTGGCACAGTCACTGGACACTTAGACAAGTGGCTATGGGTCAATATTCACGAACCAATAATGGGGGATAATGACCAACCAATAATAAGGAAAACAATGGTTAATGATAGGGGAACCAGGGGGACTAAGGGTGAACTGACCCACTGCCAATTTTTAGGGCATCATCGGTTTGATGCAACACCATCGGTTCGATACCGGATGATGTCGATGCAACGAATTCGTTTCCTCCCAAGGGTTGTTAATCACTTGGAAAGGCCGCTCAAGCTCCTGGAGGGTTGGGGTGATCAGCACCGATTGAGCCCCCAACTCCAAGTTGACCCTTGGATGGCAACTGATTGGATTCGTCATTGCCATTCCCCCTCTTGGGTTTATCAATCATGATATGATGACACTGCCACTGGCAATCACTAAGGTTGGATGAACTGGATGAAATTGGAAACAACAGTACTCCACCCCCAACAGAATCTCCTGCGACCTGTAATCATACAAAAGTTGAAGGATGTTGAAAGCAATAGTTCGGCCACCCCACACTTACGTATCCTTTTCGTGGAACCCTATCTACGTGTCCGTTGGACACCGTGACACTAAGGTACCGCCCCTTGCTGCTGCCCATGCTGGGCCTGCAGAAGCTGGTTGACAGGTGGGCAGATGACCCGGGATGAAGTCATTGCTGTTCTTTAGACCCTGGATTTGTGGTGTTTCTGAATCAACAGTGGGGTTAGCTAAGACAGGTTGGCAAGGACAGGATTACCAACCAGACTACTTGCTTAAAAGAAGTCCAGAGGCTATGATCGATGGTCACTTGTCAATTGTTTGCGACGCTGGGGTAAGCACGGGTTATTCCACCAGTGCTTTGGAATAGCGATTAATTAATCACGGGTCCTGTGAGTTGGGTATGGCTTTCAGGGCTGCCTCACGAGTCCTCACGGGAGTCACCTTTGATTTGATACCTGCATGCCCAATGAACGGACAAGACATACTAGCTCTATTGGGACATCATCTAGGCAAGATGGAGCTTTTGCCAACTTACGGGTCCTGTTGCATAGACAACGAAATGCCTTCCCAACCAGACATGACTGCAAGTTCTGTGTTCATGGCAGAACAGGATGTGATTCACTTAACATGGTATTTGTACATGTTTGAATGGATGACTTTGAGAGCAACCCGTATCAGATACAATGTTCATATAACCGCGAGGGATATACACATATTGCCACAGTGCCGTATAAGTTTTTTTCCTAAACAATCCTTTGTCAGAGAAAACGGCTGAAGTTGGCACTTGAGTTCCTTATTCAGGTAATGTTGGTTTCTGATTAGTGTAACCCCCCCTAAAGTAATGAAAATAGATGAAACCAACTAGATACTAATCAGAAACCAACATTACTGACTTTAGACTTTAGGGTTCCCCTGTCTACTGGGTAGCTCCTGGTCGGTTGGGCTTGCCTTGGCTTTCCTTGGTGCCAGGTACGTGGCCTTCAAGAAGTCCGAAGGTCACAAGGACGAGCTGTGGCGAGCTGTGGGAGCCAGCGGCGGCCAGCAGTGGTGGAGCCAACGAATTGTAGAATTCTGTAGCGCTGGCTGGTGGTTCCACATAATGCTTTTAAAACGGGTGGTAATTCATAGGGAAACTTGTAAAATGGGTGATAATTCATAGGGAAACTCAAACTGGCTTGTGGTTTTAAAGATGTTTTTTATTCTTACCAGCAATCATTAACAAGTGGTTGGTCGACTATTTTTTTCATAAGGATTGATAACACCAACCGGAGAATGTATGTGTACACATATGGATGTTTCTCAATACCGGACCCCCAGATCATCCCATATTAAGCATTTATAGTACCAGACCAACCACTTTTTGGGGGTCCCCAATTTGAGAAACCACCACACACATCAAGTTTTCATATACACATGTACTATAATTAGTACAAATATATGAGTCTTATATGAGATATTCACACTTCATGTGGGGCTAACACATCTTATGGACAATTTTCAGTCACGGCGCGATCACCGCCTCCAGGGCTGCCCTGATGTCAGCGCCCGGCACTGGTGACGCAGGAGTCGGAGGCTTGTGACCGAAGCTTGGCTGACGGCTTTTGGCTGTCCTTAGGTGCGGCAAGCGCAATGGATTGGGGCAACTTTGGCTGTGTAGGTTTGTGTCTATGAAGGGACATATCCATGTCACATCATGTCACCATGTGTGATGGGCTGTATTCAGCATTGATTCCTTTGCGACACGGACCCCGTGAGAGGAATGCGGGGCGAAAGTTTCAGGTCAATGCAGACTCGACGAGCTGCTCACAGAATGTTTCCAATTCTTTCCATCACAAAAAGCGGAGCACATGAACCACAAGCATCCACAGGCCATATACCACCCAAATCCCAAAATCAACCGTGCAATCCACTTGTTGACTGCCTGGTTTACCATCAGATTTGCTGCGACAGATGCTGCAGCTGCAGGTGGTGGTTCTTTTTTCAGCTCGCTGTCCTCAAGGAACAGCGTTCTTGGGCTCAACATAGGTTGGGGGTGCACATTTGCCAGTGGTTGTTGTATGTTGTTGGGTCTTGCCTGTTGTTGCTGGTTGTGGGCGGTGCTTCACCAAGCAAAAGATAAGAATGGGGTCGAATATTGCTTCAATGAGTCTTAGCGATAAGAATACAACGTTTGCAATGTGGAATATTGATCTAACACTCATGTTGGCGTGGTTGGTTGTTATTTGAAATTTGCCCAGACTAGTGACCAGAGGACGTTTGGAATTGCCTTCTGTTGCGGTGAGGCAAACAAACCGGGCACCAACAATTTGGTTCAGATTATGAACGGCAAAGACGACAAATCTACGTCATCCAGGTTATCTGGATGGTTGGGAGGCAGTAATGCATAGCTTTTGAACTTGAAATACCCACGATAGTTATTTCTACTTTGGATTTATTTCACCAGCTGCAGTGATCGCGCACTAAAGGATTTGATGTTGATTTATCCGTGATCTAAGCAGCTACATGTCTACCTCCTGCATGGACGGTGATTGCCATAACCGCTGTAAGGCTTGAACAGTCCACGCGGAGCTATTCACTCCTGATTGGATTAGCAGGTTGGTTCCTGGTTCGTGGGGTCTTCAGCTGGGTACCATCCCAAAAGCCTGGATGGAATGGTGCAACCCCCACAAAGGTTTTCCTGCTTGAAAAATGGCTTTAAATTATTGATAATCAACGGATGATTTGGGGTGCCACTATTTTGAGAGACCACCATATAGTGAACCATTAACTAGTAACCAATCGCCATGACAACCATGAGAAATTGATATAACCATTTGTAAGATCAAATACAGACCTTTCTTTCCTGGTCCGTATTCAGAATGATACCTTTCCATGGATTCGGACCTGAGACCCTCTCCGTTTGGACCCATGGTAGCTTGTACCCACGAGTAATATACCCTACTATTCAGGATTATAGGAGCCATCGTTTACCTTTCTTTTCTATTATCAACCATGATTTCCTACCGTTTATCCATCATTGCCCATCATTACCCATCATTTACCCATCATTTGCTCAAGCCATCCAATTTGTTGCGTTTCCCACAACGATGTTGTACCGTCGAAAAATGCCTGCCTTTTGCACGCATGGCGATTCAGCTCAGGCCATCGCACGGCTGGCAAAGACACGCTGCAACGTGCTGCTGATCATCAGGCGGACAGGGACAGGCTGGAAATGATGTGAGCAATGGTGGTTGAATGTGGTTCTTAATGGTTGATCTATGAATTGGTAGTTGATAATGGTTGATAATGGTTAAGTATGGTTAAGTAATGATTCCTGTAGTTGGTGGTTGAATATGGTCGATAATGGTTGATACATTGATTGGTGGTTGATAGTTTTTGATTGACGGTTAGTTGACGGTTGAATGTGGTTGGTAATGGTGAATTAATGCTTCGTTAGCAGTCAACACGTGGCTAGTCAATAGTTTGATCACGCATATACGGTTAACTATCTGGTTCATAGTTGATTCATTGTCCATTGATTTGATTCCTGGTAGTTACTGAATCATCGGCAAATGCTACCAATCCAACTTTTTAGGGAACCTACTGGGTAGCACGCCATCTTGGACGATCCCATAATGTGTTTCTTTGTGATTCAGCACGGCTAACTTGTGTTCATCATTTGTTGTAACGGCAAATGAAGCACCGTGATTAACAATGATTATGAATTAGTAATTAATAAACAATAAAGCACTAGGAACACTAACAATCATGATTAGTACTTATCAACAAGCGTGAATGATAACAATAACATGAGATCACAATCAGCAACTACGAAGCAGCTATTGGGGATTCCTTCAATCCTGATTGGCCGATAGAGATTTCCCCACCACGCCAGCCTTGGATTATTGTTGTTTTGATGATTGATGAATACGTGATGGACAATAAAGATTGATGATGGTTCGATGAGAATTTACTCTAAACCTCCGGCGTTTGATTATTATTGATTACAGTAAGGATTATCGACCGATGATTCTTATGCTGGTCTGGTTGTTCACTATCATTGTTCGAGATGTTTATTCTCATCATTTTGATTGGAAAGTGCTCCTTATTGATGATTCATCAGCGTCACCCATACACTGTTCCTTAGCATGGTGAGATCAGAGGGTCTATGATTGTGTGACATGGCTGGTAATTGGTAATAGATTAAAAAACGGATCCCCCCAGTTAGGCCAACCCCGGCTGTGAGTTTGCTATATCTGGGGTTCCGCTCTCGAGGAGGATAGCCCAGACATGGATTTATGTGTTGAACCCTGCAAGAAGGCTTCAGGAAAGGTGAGCAAGTCGTTGTTTCAGTATTGTTGATCTAGTCAGTCTTTCCAGAAATGAGTAACCCATCCTCAGAAGCATGTGTTTCGAAACTGCAAATTGCATTTTTTTAAGCTGGAAACAAGAATACACCCCATGGTTATGGAGAGCCCCGTGCAGTGTGCTCCTATCAACTAATATCAACTTATGTACCATCAACTAACCCTCAACTTACCACCAAGGCATCATGAATGAAACACCAACTAAACATCAACACGTCGCACAAAGTTTGACTAGTCAACTACCTTGTGGTTGCAAAGACTTTTCTGCCTTGACCTTGTTTAGGATGATCCACAGCCACATGTGCTTTTTTTTTTTTTTTCGCCTTTTTCCTACAACATGCAGATAGGTCAATTATCCTCTACTTGGATGACTACATTAGACATTTGGCTCCCACCCCTCTAATTAGTGGTCAATACAATGATACTGTCAATGATATTTCTAGAGCCACCAAAAAATCAAGGGCCAACCAGCGCCTCACCTGATCGCCTGTTTTCGAGGCCTGACGGGAAGATGCCCAGCTATCCCAAGCACATGTCGCTGTTGGGGTCGCTCAGTGCACTTCGCTTCGCACAGGGGCCCCATGCGGCCACACAGCGAGGTCGATACAAGGCAAGCAAGGTCATCCCCAGCCGCCGCCGTTGCAAATGGTCGATGTGTGCATATCTGGTTGGATCATAGCTGGTTGGTGGTTTGAATCATTTTTCCCTAGTAATTATTAACAATTGGTTGGTTGACTAATATTTTTCAGAGGGGGTTGAAACCATCAACCAGATAGGATTGTGATCAGAATTAGGATTGTGATAAACAAGTCCACCTTATGGGAGTCAGTTCTACCATCCAATTGGCACATGAAGGTATTCTTACCCAGTCCCATCCTTAGTGATTTCGGGGCAGTGGCAGTCATAAACCTTGTAATCATCATAAAGTTGAGAACTGCCAGTGCCCCCAAAATCACTGTTCATCTCCCCCTATGATCCTAAGTAATCCCCTAAAAAAATCCCTAAATAATTCCCTAAATAACCCCCTAAATAATCCTCTAAATATGATCCCCTAAAAGAAACACCTTTCCCAACATCACCTGTCACCATCAACAGCTTTCGTCAGCTGAGGCGAGGCCACAACGTGGATGACGCGCTCTTCCCACTGGAGAGTCTCTTCCGCATCGCCCGCATTACGCGGACGGTGAGCCGGGAGGACCCAGCAGCGCGACCAGGACGGAGCACAATTGGAAACACTGCGTGGTTGGTCGGTTGGGGTGGTTTGGGTGGGTGGTTGGGTGGTTGGGTGGTTGGGACCTTGGTAGGATGTGTTGCTTTATGTTTCTTTGGTTGCTTGATTTGTGAAGTGATCGTTGGCTGCTTATTATGAGTATATGGAAATGGAAGTGGTTGATGGTGGCTGTTGGTTGAGTCGATGGTTACCTGTCCACAGGAAGGTCGCTATTTTTTCCGATGGAATTTGCACTTGGGAAAGAATGACAGATGTATCGATGCGCCAGCAAGGGTATATGATTGAACTGAAACAATTGCATGCGTTGGATCAACACATTGAGTAAAGCACCCTTACTATGTATGTATATGAAATAAAGTGGTGGTGGCTAATTCAGCAGCGTCAAAAACCTCCATCGATTGCAGCCAACTACCACTGAAACTTCCAAAAGGCTTGCGGAAGTGAATATTTGCATCGCGAAAGTGTGTTGCGAAAGCAATGCGCAAGTGTTGGGGCCTTACGAGGCGCAAGCTGTGAGAAACTAGCCTTGTTGTAAACTTCCAGGCAAAATACACTTGGCAGATCTTGGCAGTGGGTCCAAACCCTTAGTCCCTCTTGTTCCCCTATGATTAACCAGGCTGTTTTCCCTATTGCTGTTGGTTATTGTCCCCTAGTATCGGTTGATTGGTTGATTAATATCCACCCATAGCCATATATAGCCAGTAATTATATCCCCTACTATTGTTGCTTATCATCCCCTATCATTAACCATTAACGAGCTATCATCCCCTATCATTAGTTGCTAGTTGTTATCCCCTACTATGAACCATTAACCATTGGTTGGTTGATTAATGACCATTAGTTGTTCTAACCTACTATTAATAGTAGTTATAACCTACCATTTCTCAGATAACAACTATCATTAGTAGTGTGTTAACCATTAACCATTGACCACTATTGTTGCTTATCATCCCCTACTATTAACCATTAACCAGCTAGTTAAACCATGTTAAACCATTGGTTGGTTGATTCATATTGAGAAATATCAGGTTGAATAATCATATTAACCATGTTAAACCATTGGTTGGTTGATTAACCATTGGTTGATTAATGATATCAACTATTAACCATTGGTTGGTTAGCCATATTTATATTATATAGCTGGTACATCCCCAAGCTAGTTGCTAGTTGTTATCCCCTACCATTAACCACTACCCTATGATTCATATTGAGAAATACCCACTAAACCATTGGTTGGTTTGTTACTATTGTTGCTTATCATCCCCTGCTATTAACCATGAACCAGCTAGTTAAACCATTGGTTGGTTGATTGATATTGAGAAATACCCACTTGATACACTACTCTCAGTTGAGAGCTGAGGCACGGAACTGGACGTGGATGGAACCTGTGGGCTGGGCAGCACCCGATGGCCAGTGCCTGGGCAGGTGACCAGGTCATGGCGTAGGGTTCTGTGATCGGTTGGGGTTGCATATGTTGTGACTATATAGTCAAGAAATGTCAAGAACCGGTTGGTGGTTTCAAACATTTTTTTCTTTTCCCTAGTATTCCCAAAGGGTTGGTTGGTTGGTTGGTTGGCTGGTTGGCTGTGTCAACATGTACATGCACACCCACACTTCATGTACTTCATACTGAGTCATGGTGAACTTCACCTTTGGCTCAAGGCCACAAGAGGAAAAGACTTCTGCTGACTCAGAGTGAACTTCAGGGTTGAGCCTGAGTGTGTTGGGTTAGAACTTCTGGTGACTTCCTGGTAGGTAAGTATCTGGGACTTCTCTAATTTGATATGGTAGCGGAGCCCTGCAACGACAGGGACTCCTAGGAACTTCAATAGAGAACTTCTAGGTCTAGGTGTACATACTTCGGTTTGTAGGATCTAGCCAGAATGGCTGCCATAGAAGGAGACTTCGGAAATGTGAAACTCCCACTTCCCAAGCCATTCGATGGCAATCCCAGCAACTGGGAAGAATGGGAATGGAACTTCAGAATATACTTGTCCATGTTCCAAGCCAATGTGGTGAACTTCTTAGATAGAGCACAAGCATCGGCAGCTGTGATCGATGACACTTCCTTCCAAGATGGAAATGTCACACCACAGCAGCTGCAACAGATGATCACGTT